>JADWPU010000002.1:2732106-3267022 GCA_016109575.1 Phialophora chinensis
CAGGGCGGACTGATGAGAGAAGACTCTCACGAGCCAAGATTGAGAAGAAGTAGAGGATGTCCGTGGTATGCCTCCTTGTACTCTCTGATGATGCCGACTTCAAATCGGGGCTCCTCCGAGCGTGGCCTGGCGGCCCAACGGGTAGTGCTGCGCATTATGTCGCCCGGCCCGAGCGTCTGGACACGCCAACCGCTGTAGCCCAAGTCGTGGGCCCTTGAATCGTACCACATGTTCCTGGGAGTTGGGGTCTCGTCAACCCACTCGTCGTACCACCACTCGTCCCTGAGGTTGGGAATCTCACCGAGTCTGACGCCGTTCTTGTCCCAGGTGACGTTCTAGATATGTTATGCTGCGTTAGAGAGGAGCGCTCTGTCAGAGCACCAAAGTGCGTTTTTCACAGAACCGGTGGGGGTGGCTAGGCGAAGCGTACCGTGTGGATTCTCTGGTTCAGTAGAATCTTGGGCGCTACGATCCGCGGCCTCCTCAGACTGGCGCGGCATCCTTGCCGCTCGGTGACTTGGAGCCGGTAAGTATACGGAGCGATCACCTCGACGTCACGCTCTAGGAGGATGGCCAAAGTCTGGTGGAACTGTTCGCTGTAGCCGTTATTGACATGGTGGGTGCGTACGCTGCGGAGAAGTTCGGTGTCGTCCGTCTGAAACTGTCCGCTGCGATCGCGGAGGCATCGGTGAAGGTGGTCGATGATGGCGTCGGAGAACTTGACCGTGTCCCAGCTGTCAGTGAGATCGGGCTTCAGGTAAATCCGCCTCAAGTTCGGGTAACTGGTTGCGAAATCCACGTTCTCGAACCGGCCCTGCGGACCCAAGCATGCCAGCCAATTCGATGGAACTATGACCTCTTCGACTTGTCCTAGGCAATTCGTAGGCAGGTCGAAATTCTTGAGATGGTGCATCTCGTACGTTATACTGGCCTTGGACAGGACGGATGTAATTTCAGGGAAGGCGCGCTTGCAAAGCAGCGATTTTGCCAGTCGCTCGTTGTGTTGCTCGACGAACTCGCACCGACACCGCGGATCGGACAGGCCGCCACGGTTCGATGGGTTGTCTTCTTTCAGCGCATTCGGACATTTCTTGTGCTTGGGGCAACGGAAGCGGTAAGGCCCTGCGAAATACCACCAGCTCTGGGGGATTGCATACTCCCAAATCTGGAGCCGGATCTCCGCTGGGAGTGTCATCAAAGTGAGAGGTCCGGAAACGGTGTATGTGTAGCTCGTGGACATTGTGCATAGAAAGCGCTTTGGCCCCGGCTGAAGCATACAGGTCCAGGTTTGACTTCTAGGCAGAAAATTTATTTGAATACAAAATCAAAACAAGGGAGAAAAGGGCCACTCCGTCGGTCCCACGTAGAAAATGCGGGCCAGCGCACGGCGAGAACTAAAGCCAGACATGAAGATATGGTAGTCCACTCAGATGGTCGTACCACTTTTGAAGTGCTCACCGGCGTGTCTTCTGTTGGGTGAACCACCAAGTGTGATTTGCTTATTAAGCACATTGCCAAACCGAATTTTCGTGGTGAGGTTGCAAGACGGTGCGGCTGAATGTGTAGTATCGGTTATGTGCACTTACTGACTCCTCAGCATAAGTAGATTGACCGTGGAAGGCTTGACAGAACGTATTGATGCCATTCGGCGGAAGGGGATAGAGGCAGTGCTGGATTTGTGAAGTTGAGGGAAAGCTGAGGATAGATTAATGACCCAGTACGAGGTGCAGCGGAACGCTGTTCGGTCTTCGATCATGGCATTCTCCATCCTGGCGCACTGGGATGCTCACCGTGGTCTGGACCTGCTGTGGGCTCAGGAGAAATGGTCCCTGACTCGGACCAAGGCTTGCATGGCGTGGCCTATTGACACTATTGGATCTTGGCGCTCCAAGCAACTCGCCTGTAAGATCATGCTGCTTCATTCGTCTCGACCATCTCAATCTCCCGGTCAACTCTCACTGCTCACTTATCACGACTATCCAGACGAAGGAGAAGTCTACCTCGTTGCCTTTGTCGTCTGGCGTGGCCAGTTGGCACAAGAGTCCAGCGCCGACGATAATGACCAAGCTCAGAGTTGAAAAGAATTTTCAGCTAGCGCAGGTACCAAGTACAAGACCGCCCGTCGGGACCAGCCTTTCCATTCCCTGTCAATTGCGTGGGGATTGAATCCTGGCTTCCTCGTCTCGAGTTTGACCGAGATTCACGTCTTACCAAAAGCTACAAATATAGCCAATAATCGACATCTTCATACCACGGGACGTTAAGATCCGCTTTGAGCGAACTACACTCTGCCAATATTACAACGGAGATTCAACAGTTCCCCTGGCCGACTTCGACTAACGTCCTCAACCCATCACGGCAGTGGGTTTGGTGAGATAAAGCGCCCATAAGCGCCACCAGCTGCACAAATTCGGCCCCTTACCAAAAGAAGCTTTGATGATTTTCCACGCTTGACGCCCAGTGGGGCCAGGCAGGCCGTTGTCCTGGCTCCTCGTGGTCAAACCAGCCCGTGCGCATTCCACTCGATGGTCTCGCTAACGCTGAGTGGTAAGAATGCCGCTCAGATACTTTCGGTTAATCAGCCTCGAGAAAGGTGTTTGTCTCACAGAAAGTAAACATATGCTGGCATGCGGTCGCTGACGGAGCGCAGCTCGTGCCCGGTCTGAACAATAGTTCTTTGTTCTCCGAACAAGACATGGAACATCTCTCTGCTGTTTTTTAAATCCATCTGTTGCATGAAGAACTAAGGATATTCGCGATAAAGCTCACTCATGAAACTGATACCCGAGTCAGGAGTCGAGGTCTAATTCTGAGACCACTATCGACACCGGCGCCGCTCGCTTGTCCACAGCGCACTGAGACCATCTAACTTAGTCCAGAAGTGGAACAACGACGATTTTGAGCTGCGGCCACGGAAGATCAGCAGGATCAACATACCACAACCGGCATTCGACACGTGCGACAACTTCCCCGGAGTCTAAAATCGGGGGTGATCAGCAACATATCAAGATCAGCAGAAACTACACAATACTATTCACCACATTGTCTGTGGCGCCAGCTGTTGTCCATCACCGCCATCCGGCACGCATCTCAGCCATAGCAGCCATTTCTGCCACTTCCGCCGATGTGCACAAGTCGCAATCACGTCCCAACAGGCTCATCCAGCTCTCCAATCAACGACAGCTACCTACCTACACTGCCTTGAGGCCGAACCTCCAAGGCGTCCGTTCGTTACCAACCGACCACACAGCATGGCTTTCTCTACCATGCAGCGATCCCGACATCCGAGTAGGCGTTGTATAATTCCGACGACCACTATCACAACAGCGACAGCGACAGCGACGACAAGGCCAACGAGAACAAGGCCAATGAGAACAATACCGATACCGATATCGACATTGAAGATAATGACAACGATAATACTATTACTCCTCTGCATACTGAAGCCGACATATGCGCAAGTCATGGAATTCGACCCTCAAATCTACGAATCGCAGTTCTTTAACGAGTTGGCTCTCAAGGGCGAAATACACATCGATCGAGGCCAGCCACCGCCCCGGCATGATATATATCAAACCCTGGCGAAGAGGCAGGTCGGCGACAGTGACGATAACAGTGACGACGACAGCGTCGTGCCAACGACAATGGCTGAATCTACCACTACTTCGACCACCTCCTCAGAACCCACGACCACCAGGCTCTCCTCCGAAGAGACAAGTCCCACCGCCCCAGCCACCACCACCACCGAAAGCAAAACCGCCGACTCGACCTCGAGCGTGTCAACCTCAACCGGGCCCTCGGTCAGCGTAATCACCACTCCGCTCCCCACCCCCTTCGACACCTCCATCGGCAGCAACTTCACTGGTCCGTCGTGCCCACAGTTCTTCTCCACCTTCCTGGGCAACGCGACGTTCCAGGCCTGCGTTCCCGTGTCCCTCCTGCTGCAGAACTCGAACTCCTTCTTCCGCGCCCAACGCTCCTTCACCCTCCTGACGCAGACCCTCGACACGGCATGCAACGCCCCGCTAGCCATCTGTTCGCCCTTGATGGCCAATCTCGCGGCCCAGCTCATCGACGACGCCAACTGCGGCCGGGACTACAGGCAGCAGAACCCGCTGGTCGTGCAGGCATACGCGGGCCTCGTGGCGTACGAACCCGTCTACCGCGCGACATGTCTAAAGGACGAGGATGGTGCCACGGCCAGCAAATCGTACTGCTTCGTCGACGCGGTTACGAACACCAACACCGACACGAGTTCGAATTCGTCGAGCTCGTCCACCGGCAACTCCGCCGACTTTTACCCCTACTACACGGCCATCGGGCTGAGCATGCCCCAGACAGCGAGCCCGACGTGCACGCAGTGTCTCAGGGACACGATGCGCATCTTTGCCTCGTACGCTGAGAACGCGGTCCAGCCGCTCGCCAAAACGTACCTGCCCTGCGCCGTGCAGGTGGACAAGACTTGCGGGAGCGGGTTCGTCAGCACAGACGTCAAGGTCGGGAGTGTTGCCAGTCCGAATGCCGCGGCCAGCGCGCGGGTGTCGTCGTTGGTTATTATCTCCGCCGGGCTGATTGCGTTGGTGGTTGGCATGTCGTGAATAGATCACACAGGGCCGTCTGGGGGATCGGGATTGGGTATGTACAGGAGGACAACAGAAATGAATACTGCATTGGGTCAGGTTATATTCATGGCGGCAAAGCGGGCGGGGAGGAGTCACTGTATAGTAAAAACGCGAAAATTGCATTTAGGCCAGGAGGGTATGGTGGCCGGCAAGGCTGGTGTGGCGGGCACTACAGCACCAACCATCAGGGAGGACTTTATCTTGTCTTGAGCGAAGGCGTTTTGGCGTGTTGGACGAATGCAACGATTACGTTTTGATTTCTAATATAATCATGATACCCACCCTCTCAGCTCGTCTTTGCCAATATGGTCACGGTCACTGCACTTGCGCTTCTGCTCCTCGACTGACTTCTGACTCGCGAGAAGGCACCTCTTGCACTCCTGTACGCGGTATTCAAAGGTTGATCCCTATAGCTTCTCCTACCGAGCTGGGTACATAACCAATATCGTCATGTGATCTTGGTAACATTTCGGCTTTTGTTCTGCTCTCGTCTAGAAGAATCCAGATTGATATTCGACGTTGATCAGCTAGGTGCTATCATGATGATCCAACGTGGGCATCGGTGACTAGCCATGCTCAGGTTGTAGAGTTCTCAATGCACCACCACCACCGAGACTGCGCATCTGCGGAATGGAGACATAGCCAGAAGTAACCAGAGCTACTCCGCACATAACTGTCGAGAAGAGCCTCTGTAGGGCCTACCGACCTTCTGTCTTGACTTTCCATGCACCCTTTCCAGGGCCCCAGAAGTTCCGAGCCCACGTAGCCTGGAATTGCACGTGTCCGTGGCGATTTTTGAACTCCATGATGGACGGCCGGCCATGTCGATCATGCTTGGTCTTGAGATACCAGCCGTATCCCTCTAGCCGGCGTGCCGATATGCGAGAGCAACGGTCGTGTATGTCCAACACAACGTCCTCAAGAAGGAGGTGGAGGATCATCTCATTGTCGTTGTCTGATCCAGGGTCGGGAATCCAGACAGGGAGTCGAACTTCACCGACGTCGCCGGTCCGCCGTTCCAGTATACCAGGCACTGTGGTGGAATGGTCGTCGCGCCTGAAGTCGATTATCCATTTGCCGTAATCGTACAGGCGGACGTTATTTACAGGCATGATGAGGTGGTCGTATCGTCTGGTGTCGTAGATGTTCGAAGCGGAAGGTTTTGTGCGTCCGGATGTAGTGGTTGTTATTTCTATTTTGAGCGGTTTGGCGGGCAAACCCCAGGCTGATAGTAGGACCTGGAGACGGTTTATATAAGCTGGCTAGAAGGTGCAAACGAGTGCGGTGGCGAGGTCGATTGACACGGGTTTGACACCAGGACGTTTGAACCGGAACCAGGTGGCACTTTCGTCTGCCACCCATCACCAGTGGACACTTTCATCTATCACCCATCATCCATCACCAGTTGTTACACAAACGGGGACGAATCGCCGTGATTAGACCTTCTGGAGGAGAGGATGATGCCATTATGGTCGAATGGCGGTGATAGCAATATCTGTCAAGTGGAATGTTCCGTCCGTGATGCAGCTTGCGAGAACAATGTCATGCCCTGTGAAGGAGCCGAGGACGAAGACCACTCCTGTAGTCCCTGCAACTGTCTTACGCATTTGCTCCCTCAGTCGGACAATCTGGAAAGCAGGACACGATCGCCGAAATTGACAACTGGGATATGTTAAATCATCGAGTATCGCATCTGATACCTTCATCGACTGTCAACTCGTCAATCAAAAGCCCTAAAAGGTCAGAGGCTGACGTGTGTGGTCCGGATAAAGCATCAATGAACTGTAGACTCCAGAAATGCTGCAGCGCGGTTTCTGATATGAGAAGACACCTCCGTAGCATTCGCGAAAAAGGGCTTGGAGCTGGGGGAAGTAAGTGACCTAACGGCTGTTTGAGCATTCCTCGCTCGACGATTCGGACGCCATTGATAGCCTTTCTGTACCGAGGACGCTGAACCGAGAGAAGACGAATGAAATACTGATTGATTGCGCCACGAAATGCCATAAAGCTCCCCATGGTCAAAGAACCACCAGCAGTAACAAGGACAACAGCACGGAAGAAGTGAAAGGTTCCATCAACCGAGGGCAGTGACAGGCGGTCGTAACAAATCATCGCGATCGAAATTGAGAATCTCGACGACATCATTAGGGAAACCCCGCGTATCAACACTGCATCTCAGAATATACTCCGTACATGAGTTCAGCGAGATGAGCGGGCGAGAATTGAGACGAGAAACGGAAGATTGAAGCTTGCGAAATCTGATTCACCTTGGTCTTGCCCGTCTGCTCCACCGTATAGCTTCACTCTCCCTGCTCCTCCGTAGGGCTTTGGTCCCACGCGCACATTAACTCGTACAATCCCATCCGTCGTGAAAGGCACGCGCGGATGGCATCTAGGTGAATGGAAGAGATCTGTTGTCGAAGCGAGTTTAACTCTTGGCCCTGTATTGGAGCATATGCGATCTAAGACGCAGAGATATAAACTCTAGCCTCGAACGGCTGTAAACGATCGACGGCGACGACATTGTCCACATTCGTGACAGCCAAGGCGAAGTCAGCACCGCCCTCCTCGGCCAAGATCGAAGAGATGGACACTTCCTTGTCCTCTTTCGACAAGTTTGCCACAGTCAGCGCCTTGGCCCCATCGTCTCCTTCTTTCATGAAGATCGCGACGTTCTCGTCTGCCTTGGAACTCTCGATCTCCCTGAACCGGCCGTACGCGAAGACGTCCTTGTGGGACTTCCTTAGCCTGAGCATCTCCTTCCAGAACTCCAGCACGCTGCCCTTGTTGCCGACTTGGTCCTTCACGTTGATCTGCTTGTGCGACTCCAGCACGCTCATCCACGGCTTGGCATCGTCCGGGCAGAACCCTGCATTCGCGGCCTCGCCTTCCCATTGCATCGGGACGCGCGCGTTGTCGCGTGCCATCAGCTGGAGCACATCCAAGGCCTCTGAAATTGCCTCGGGGTCGTTGTTCGATTTCTCTCGGATCTCGGCTAGATGCGAGACCGACTTGATACACTTGTACTCCTCCGCCGGCCACGACCGAGGCACGTTGATCATGCCGATCTCCTGTCCCTGGTAGATGAACAGTGTTCCCGTCAACGTGGCCAACAATACCGCTAGCATCTTGGCGGAACGGCCGCGGTGTTCGGGTGCGTCGGAACCAAACCGGGACACCGAGCGCCCTTGGTCGTGATTCTCTAGAAACACCGTCGTCCACGCATCGGTGTTCTCAATCACGGACTGCCACTTGAAGAGCTCACGTTTGAAGTCACCTTTCGCAAACGGACGCGGTACAAAGCGGTTTCCAGGCGTCTGGCCGAGGTCGACCACATCGAAGTTGAAGACCATGTTCAACTGCTTGTTTCGAGCGTAGATGTATGCCATCACGTCTGCCTGGTTCGGCGTGTATGGAAGCTCTCCTACCGTCATGACATCATACTGGCCGAAGATGTCGTTCATCTCGGACAGGTACTCTTGCATCCGGGGACCATTGGCATAGTACATATATGCTGGTTGAGAGTCGAGGTGTGGGTAAACGACTGGAGCATCAGGTAGGTCCGGGTGTTTCGAGTAGAGATTGACCGTGTCAACGCGGAAGCCATCAATGCCTTTGTCGAGCCAGAATTTGATGGAACTTTGGTAGATTGCCTGCCTGCACTCTGCATTCTCCCAGTTCAAGTCTGGTTGCTCCGGTGCGTACAGGTGAAGATAGTATTCCTGCCTCTGCTCATCCCAGGTCCAAGCCGGCTTCGAGAAGTTGCTTCGCCAGTTGTTGGGGCGGCATCGCTTACCGTCTTGGTCGTACTTTGCCGGACGCCAGATATACCAATCGCTCTTAGCGTTCGTCTTCGAGGACCGAGATTCCTGGAACCAGGAATGGAGATTGGAAGTGTGGTTGATGACCAAGTCGAAAATGATGCGCATGCCTCGCTCGTGGACAGCCTTGATCAACTCCTCTGTTTGTTCGAGGGTGCCGTATTTTTCGTGGATATCTTCGTAGTCTTGGATATCATAGCCCATATCGACTTGAGGGCTCTTATAATGCGGGCATACCCAGATGACATCGACCCCGAGTTCACGGAGATAGTCCAGCTTTGAAATGATGCCGGGAATATCGCCAATGCCATCGCCATTGGTGTCCTTGAAGCTTGCCGGGTAGATCTGATAAACCACAGCTTCTTTCCACCATTTTCGGTCGTGCTGTTGCCGCAGTACCTCGATCATGATTGCGGCTGGTTATGAGACACAAAATTCGTTAAGACGGGCTGGTCCAACTTGAGAATAAAGAAGCTCTGGCGGTACTGTGGTAGATATAAGATAGGGTCCAAGGAGCTCTGAAGCGCTGCCTAGACTCGAGGTGGACATGTCACCTACAGCGATCCCCCATATGTGGGAATAAAGCGCGGTGGCCCTCTGACAGACATGGTCGGCCACACACGTCTCCACAATGGATGGGTAAAGGTGTGACGACCAGTGAATGATTGCCTGGATGAGCGTCTTTCTCCACAAGTCGTAAAACTATGGTTGCATCTTTGCATGTTGTCGTCGGCAAGCCTTGCGCCAAGATGGATTCGCCGACGCAGCCGATCGGCAACGAACTCAAACAGACCCAGGGGACTCTGTTCCTGGCCAAACGGGTATCCTCCGCCATCAGCATAAGCGACGCTGCCGATAGAGGAATCTTTAGCCTTTTCCTGCCCATCTGGCGAGCCCGAAGAACTGTCCGCGATGGGCGGTCATCACTCTCTTTTTCTGCAACTGTCGCTACCATTGTCTCTTTCAAGGCTGGCGAGCGGTGGAGATGTTCGGCTGCACCCCAGTTTTGTCCATGTGCCATCTCCAGATTCTCCGCAGGAGAAAACCCGGTACTTGGGAACTGGATTGCCACCCTGAGCCGATCATATATAAGGATTCTATCGCTCCCCGTCCGAGGAACAAACATCTACACCTTCTCTTAGACACACATTGATCTGAGATAGGAGCGTCGCTTTGTCAAGTACTCTTAGCCTCTGCCTCGACGAGTGACGCCTCTTCTAGCTCTTCAACATGGCCCATGTCGAGGACGTCAAGCAGCCTGTCGAGGCTCAGTCCGAGCCCGTCAGTGCTCAGAAAGCCGTCGTGCAGGAAGCACAAGCAGCAGCAGAAATTGAGCACGAGCTGGGCCTTTTGAAGTCTATCAAGCTCTATCCCAAAGCGATAGGCTGGTCTATCCTTCTTTCAACCGCCATCATCATGGAAGGCTATGACCTGCTCTTGATGTGAGTATGGCGCAAGAACTCATGGTGATGAACGGGGCTGACGTACAGCAGGGGTTCATTTTACGCACAGCCCCCATTCCAGAAACGATACGGGAAACAGCTTGAGGATGGCACATACCAGATACCTGCACCATGGCAATCCGGCCTGTCGAACGGTGCCTCGGCTGGATCAATCATCGGCCTCATGGTAAATGGTTATATCTCCGAGCGTTTCGGATTCAAAAGGACAATGCTGGGAGCGCTTGCTCTAATCACTGCTCTCATCTTCATTCCTTTCTTCGCTCCTAGCCTCGAGGTCCTCGTGGTCGGTCAGGTCTTGATGGGGATTCCTTGTGAGTTCGCCGCGGCTTTACGCAACGAACGAAGCTGACTTGTGCAGGGGGTATCTTCCAGACGCTCACAACAGCGTACGCGGCCGAGGTAACACCAACACATCTTAGAGCCTATCTCACGACATATGTCAACCTGTGCTGGGTATGTATCCGCACTGGCGTCGGAAGAAAGGGCTAATTTTCGTCCTCAGGTCTTTGGTCAACTTCTTGCATCGGGCGTCCTGCGTGCTGTGCTGACACGGGACGATGAATGGGCATACCGAATGTAGGTCTAACCGACTCACGTGAGGTGACCGTTGCTGATTGTATCAACAGTCCCTTCGCACTTCAGTGGATTTGGCCGATTCCGTTGATTGTGGGCATCTCTTTTGCTCCGGATTCCCCATGGTGGCTCGTGAGACGAAATCGCATCAGCGATGCAAGAGCGGCGCTTGCTCGGCTCACATCAAACAATGGTGCTGTGGATCTTGACAAAGCTGTTACCCTGATGGTATACACAACCGAGCATGAGAAGGAGCTGGGCACCGGCACATCATATCCCGCTCTCTTTAGAGGGATTGACTGTCGCAGAACAATCATTGCCTGTGGTTGTTGGCTGATCCAGACTCTATCCGGGGCCAGTTTTCGGTAGGCAAAGCTCCATTAGGATACCAATCCAATGCTGATTACCGTAGGACATACTCAACCTACTTCTACAAGCAGGCGGGGCTGCCCACGGACCAGGCTTTCAACATGGCCATCGGCCAATATGCGCTCGGTATTGTGGGCGTCATCTGTGCGTGGTTCCTTCTCCCACGATTTGGCCGCAGAACCTTTTACCTCGTCGGTCTTGTCTGCATGACGATCCTGCTTTTCATCATCGGGATCCTAGGAGCAGTGTCCAACCCGCCCTCGACAGGTATTGCGTGGACTGTTGGCTCTTTGCTGTTGGTGTACACCTTCTTCTACGACATCTCTGTCGGGCCCGTCTGTTACAGCCTGGTCTCCGAGATCCCCTCTGTACGACTTCGCAGCAAGTCCATTGTCCTCGCTCGGGCATCGTACAACTGCTTAAACATCGTCACGGGCGTGATAACACCATATATGCTCAATCCCGGAGCGTGGAATGTAAGTGCTCACGCAACGAAATCATTCCGATGATGCTAACAAAGCTGCAGTGGGGAGCCAAAACCGGATTCTTCTATGGCGGCACATGCTTGGTGAGCCTTGTCTTCACATTCTTCTGCATTCCTGAGCCCAAGGGCCGTACCTTTGCAGAGCTCGACGTCCTTTTCCAGAAGAAGACCCCTGCCAGACAATTCGCAAGGACGCCTGTGAATCTCTACGATGCAGCAGTTGAGGAAAAGTACGAGAAGGAATGACGGCCGAGCTCCTGTTGACAGGATCGTGCATTGGTGACAAAAACTTTGAAGTAATTGCGGGAGATAGGCCAATAGTCTTCTTGTCCATCATATGAAAAATGGAGGAATGCCAAATCTCTCGGTGCACAAGTATCGACAGTCGACTCGTTCTCCTTTCTGTCGCTGTTGATCGAGGACGGCTTCTAGGAAAAGTGCAAAGAAGTCGCTGTGACAAGTTGGTCTTTTAATTTGCTGAAGCATCCCAACTGCCCACTTGCCGCCCTCTTCATCTGCTTCCAGAGCGTAGAAGAAGATGGCCCACATGAACCCCGGATTGACCGCGCCACTGTTCTGTGCAACGTTCTCGTCCACAATGCGGCGGACTTGTCGCATTGCGTCTTGAGCTTCCGGCGTTGGAGTCAGCCACTGGCCATGGGCTCTCCCAAGGTCGACTATCTCGATGTGATAGGCTGCATTACACAAGTCTATAAGCGTCGCCAGAGAGTTGGCAAATGGTTCTGGAACGACCGACCGAAGCTCTTCTGGTCCCAGCTGTAGAAGACTAGGCCTCTGCTGGTATAAGGAATGAAGCTGTTTTCGGATATTTTGTGCCACTTGGTCGACTTCAGTTTCATCCATCAATGAGCCCCTGGAACGATGATGGCGATTCAGACCACATAGAGAGGCTCCAATCTTCTGTGTCTGCATATAAAACTCGAACAGCTGGGACGTCAGAGTATCGTAAAGAATCGAGGCTGGCGAAGGACCTTGGTCCATAAACATAAGAGCGGGTGTCGGGCCTTGATCATGGGAGAGAAGTCGACTGACTTTGGCACACATCAAGCCCCTGCCTCCGAGATGTAGGGCCTTGACATGTAATAGCTTCAGCCAGGTTTCGACACGGCAGGCCACGGGAGGCCAGGGTCGCAGCTTGGTCCATTGCTCGAGCTTATCGACGAACGCGCCTTCGGGCTTCATTGTAACAGGTACCGTCTCCTGCTGGGCCACTATCTCAAAGCAAAGCAGCAGGAACGCGGCCATGATGGTCGGTTCAAAACCTGGCTGCAGTTCCTCGAGTAGCGTCGCGTGACTGGCTTTGGCGGCGTAATATAATGCGATGGCATTGGTCGTATCCCATCCCTGCTCCTCTGCTTCGTACAACGCTTGTACAGCGATGATTGCAGAAGCAACAACGGGGTCACGGCCTCCAAGATCAGCCAAATATTGTCTCATACGTATCCAATTGTCGCGATCAAAATGCGAGATGAAAGGCGGTTCTAATTTCTCGAGGAAGTAAGGGAATTTACTGACATTCGCTGCAGTGTCAGATCTCGACGCGGCAATACTGATCGGTTGGAGGTTATTGTTGCTTTCAGCATTGGCAAATATATGCAACGCAGGATCAACGTAACTGCTTTCTAACAGTAAAGGGTCCACGTTGGAAGGTGCAAACCCGGGGCTGCCGTCCAGTGTGCCTCCCGGATCAACGCTGAACGGAGATTGACCCCATGCGTCATAAGCGCTATACGAGACTTGAAACTTGTCGAATACGTTCAATGCGTCCTGAGGTACAGCAGCAGCAGACTCCGTGGATGGCACCCGGTGGTCGACCGTTCGCTCTCTCTTCCCAGGACTGTTGGCTTGAGTGGGGGAAGAGTCGTCCTGATAGACGCAGACCCGACCGAGTCTCTCACACTGAAAAGAGGAGTCAGCCACGTCCAGCCACGAGAGATTCAGGGGGTTTGCAGACGCACACTGCGGCACATAGGCCTCTCTTCTGAACATTTGACCTTCCTTTTCCTACATGTCAAACATCCGCTGCGAACTCGTATACGAGGTCCGATGGTGGTAGCAAATCTGCCGGGAACCGCTGATGCAGTCCTTGACATTTCAAAGATGTAGATCTTCGACTCGCACTGAGCAAGTCATATTTCCCAAGCAAGCAGAGGCCGCGGTGTTTGCTTTCTTGCATAAGCTAAAGCCATAGCAAGTAGAAGGAATCCCTGCTGCAAGGTCCAGGTCCAGCTCGGTAGCCAAGACGGAGAAAAGATGTTCCGTCGATGAACTACCCCCGGCCGACCTTCCACTGTGGGTGCTCTTGCGTATCTTTGGGCCCTTCAAAAGTACAGTAATAGAGGTCTCCAGCCTTCTTCAGACGCAATCATATTCTCCAAGGAGGTACAACTCAACGGCGGATCCTTCCTCGTCCGTCTGATAACGGGACGACAGAGACATGTCGAGCGACGGTCCAGCAGCTTCTTGACACTAACAGCCTAGAGGGCTCCATGACTTGTCTCTCGGACCTACTTGATGACCATGAGCCGCTCTATGATATAAAACTTCCCCGATTTTCCCTCCGCGTGGCACTTTCGAGTCTGTGACATTGCTGTGCTTCCAGTCTTCCCTGTCTCTAACAATCTTATAGGATATTTTTGAAGCGGGATTGCGGAAACTAAAGTCAGAATAGAACAAAGAGTTCGCTTTGCTGTTGCAAAACGTAAACAGGGAGGAATATATCTGCACAGTAGATGCCCAAACTTGCTCCTAGGCGGATGAAGCTTATATATGTTACTAGAGGCGATGATAGAGGCATGAACTCCAAGGGAAGGGAGTGTGAAACTTCACAGCTAGTACTTCCCTCACATTGGCGTTAGCTTACATAAACACTTTGGGCGCTTCCCCAGATTTTGTCTTCAGCACACGCTGTCCAATACATCCGGAGTACAAGCACATCACTAATTTCTTTCTCTGCCTGCCTACTCTCCACCACAAGACACCGCAGGGATGGCGTCTCCTCCCCCAAAGGTGTCGCTGTACTCCAGCAACGGTACGATATCAAGCTCAGACACAACTCTGTCTCCTCCACCACTGTACTGACCATCCACAGACCTCAAGAATGCAACTGATGATGCCCTGGCCCCGTACCTCACCAGCCTGCCGAAACCCTATACATTCAAACAAGACCACTACACTACCAACATCAAACTTGCTCTAGGCTACACCGCTGTCCTCATTGCGGGAGCCTTGTTCTACGCAGACTGGAAACTCGGCTGGGATGCCACAAAGGTGTACACGGGCCCTGCTTGTGTCCTGTACTTCGTTCTGAATGGCCTCCTGACATACTGGATCTGGGCCGTGGAGGCGGGCACAGTCTTCTCTGGCGTTAGAGAAGGAGGGCAGAGGGTATGTCCGCCATCCCTTACAACCTATGCACTCTGGGAAATGCGCGGCCAATTGACACTCTCTCGTAGCTGACCATCCGCTCCTCTACGCAAAAGTACGCACCCGAATACAAACTCAAGGTCACGTACAGTGCTCCTTCGACGGGCAAGCATTGGGAAGACAAGGAAATCACTGGCAAATTCACACAGTGGTTTAACAGCCACGGATACCTCCAACACAAGGAATTCCAACAATGGCTGAACAGCAATATCGACGTCTTGAAGACAGCACAGGCCGAGCTGAGCAAAAAGGAGAAGACCAACGAGAGAATACCTGTGCTGATGCCGGCCACCCAGGCCCAGGAGATATCCTCTTCTGCTACAGGGTTAGAAACGGCGAACCCGGTGTCCGCGAGTGCGAAGAAGAGTCGGCCAAAGAAGAAAGCTTGATGTTAGGTATGGCCAAGCTAGGAGCACCCATTCGACTGCGTCAGCTGGCATGATTGGCCTGTTTGGCATCATCTGCTCCAGCCGCGATAGTCACCCAATCCTGAATGCCAAGGCAAACCTTTCGGCTTGTTTGGCGACGTGTACATCGGCAACCCCCTCTCCATGTATAGGTCGCGGCCCTCGCGGAGCTCAACGACGCAGGTATGATCCAAATGGGTCTCGAAAGGATATCCATCGCCGGACAATAAGATCACCCCGCAGGTACATGACAGTGACGCCGGTAATCTAGCGCCACATTAGCCAGCTAGAGTATCAACGCGGGCTACTTTGCAAGACCACCCCTCCGATTTCTTGGAAGATGGAGCATGTTCTATACTCGAGGCCAAGACTCTGCACTCCAACACTCACAAGATGCAAGCACCGAAAGCTAGACTGTGGCCTCTTCCTGCGCATTGCAGCCCGACCCGCCCGGCTGAACCTTGCGCGGCCTCTACAACGGATCCTCCGGTCGACGCAGTCGTCGCGATGCCAAGGAACTGTAACCTATAGCTACGTTGGCTGCTGTCTCAACCTTGAAAAAGAGAAGCTCTGCAGTACGTTTCCGAGATCTCGCCGCGAAGCATTGACCGACCGATCGATCGGTCGATTGATTCGGGAATATGCCTGCCCACAAGCATAGTCCGGGCAAAGTGCAAACATCATCTGAGCGCAAGCGCGTGGTAGTTACAGTACTGCTCGGGTGTCTCGGGGCTTTCAAACTTTAGAAGCCAACATAGACGGACAAAGAAACTAGACTGCATTTTCCACTGCCTCTGATACCCGTCACCGCACGCCACGCCACGTTGAAGCATAGGATCGCGTAGCATGCCGTGCTTGCATGCATCCCATTCCAATATTGGATACGACAGTGAAGCCAATCCGCGTCTATCATGGGCCTGTCCTGCCTCGACAGAGTTCATTGTAGCCATGCATCTCATATGTCACCAGAACCTCACAGGTACCTGCTCGCCATGCGCAGCTTGGTTGCCTTCTTCCTCTCCACTCTGACTCCTGCCGTCACTGAGGCCGGTTCAGCCCCCGGCTCCGGGCCAGGCTCTGGTTCTGGTTCTGGTCCTGGTTTTCACGACCACCCTCTCTTGTCTCGCTACGACAAAACACCAATAATCCCTTGCGCGAGGCCGCCGCCCGTCTCATCCGTCCGCACGGAAACCTTGACAGTAACGCCCGTTTTGGCCGAGTATACCATCTTTACCAGCGCGGCCACACGTCCGCCGGTGATGGATTTGCCGTACAATTTGAGCGTGTGTGTCGTGTTTGATATGACCACGTCTGTGCCTTCGAGAGGTTGCAGGGATAGTGCGGAAGTGAGTTGCTCTGCGGCATCTGGACCACTCATGTTAGCATCCATCCCATCCGACGCAAGCAACACAATGGAAAAGCTTACCACCCAATCCCTTAACGCTCGCCCCGCCCAACACAAGCGTCTCGCTCACCTCCTCCCCACTAGCGCCTGTGCCCTCCCAGACATGATCAAAACTGCCTGTGAAAGCTGGGCTGACGAAATCTGCCCCAGTGAGTTCAAGGTTCTCAACCTCGTATTCATCTTCGTAGCCCCCCTCTTCGGCTTCTCCTGTAGCAGGGTCGACTTCTTTCGACGTGAACTTGAGGACGTTGGTGAATGTGGTGAATGGGAAGGAGGATTCTCCATGAGCCTTGCGGAACGCGACGTATGCGACCCCTGGTTCGTTGGTTTTCAGAGCGGTGGCGGGAATGATAAATTCTTCTTCGAGGGTGGGTTCCTCTTCTTCTGCCGGGGAGGCTAGGACTGTGACGTTCTCGAGAATGGTTGACTCAAGGGTATTCTTAATGTCATATTGGATGACTACGTGTTCCTTGAAGATGTGTTTCACAGCGGAGACGACGTATTCAGTCTCGGATTCGGTTAGATCGACCACGTTGCTGGATTTGAGCACAGGACCATATGCTGCGAGCTCAGGTATCCGTGAGAAGATTTGTGTGTATTTTTGTGCTGCCGCTGCGCCGGCGGCCGCACCTTCTGCAGCGCCATTGGCCTTGGGTTTCGTGGGACCTGTGCTTGGTGCCTTCAATGTCGGCGTGGCGGTGGTGAGTTTCTTGGTGCGTTCTTCTGCAAGTGCTTGTTCGTGAGAGACAACTGGCACAGACTTGATATCAAATGCCTTGGCAAAGACAGACTTGTCGTTGGACGTGACGTACATGACGAGTTTGTGTTCGAAAGTCGAGAGCGAGAACATCGAGTCGTTCTTGATGAAGCGTTCAGCGATGTCGTCTTCCTCATGCATCAGCCGAAGGTTCAACGCCGCTCGGTCTCGCACTTCGTCATCAGTGTCGTCGAGACACCTCTCCAGCAGAACTTGTACGCTCTTCTTGACTTCGGGGTCTTTTTGTCCCACGCCAAACTTCGCCAAAGCGGTGACCGCGGCGGCACGGACCAGTGCGTTTTCCAGCACAACTCGGTTGTAAATATACCGGATATACTTCGTAGGCTGAGGTGTCTTTGGACCTTCGACACCAATGAGATGCAAGATCCGTACCGCCAACTTCGTAAACTCGCAGTCTTCAATAAACTCGCAAAGATGTGAAAGAGTCTCTTCTTTGCTTCCCGGAACGAACTTGATCAGGTCAAACATGCTCTCCACGACAGCACGCTTGAACTCATAACCCCCCTCGTCTCTCAAGATGCCGCTCAAGAATGTAAGCATACCGGCCTGTTTGCTTGGGAATTTCATGCATAATGTCCGGATGGCTTCAACGATCGTGATCTTGAACTCATCCGTGATTTCCGCCATGAAGCCGGCTATTTGCTTCATGAGCCTGTCCACGCTGGCTTCGTTACCGGTTTTGAGAAGAGTGGTGATTGCAAAGGTGGCGATTGACCGATTAGTATTTGAGATAAGGGCTTCGATGTCGGGATTTGCTGAATGGACCGCCTGAGGCTTGAACGAGGCGAACGCATGGAGGATACGAATTGCGGCGAATTTCGTGACAGCTCTCGGAGACGTCAAGAAGGACTGAAGGGCATGGATGGCTTGTGCTGCTTCCGCATCGCTTACATCGGGCATGTTGCAAATGGCCTTTGCGGCCTCAAAGACGACCATCTCGCTCTTGTGCCGCAGCCAGGTGTCCAGCATCTGCATCATGGGCTTTCTGAGACCAGGGTCTTCCTCGGCGAGCCTAGCAGCCAGGCGTACCAACATCATGACACCGGCCGGACTCTTGACCGCTCCCGCAGCGCCGTATTGCTGGACCATTTTCACAAGGGCCATCCTGTCATGCGATCGCATCTGATATAGCAGACCAATAGCATGATATTGGTTCATGTAATTAGTATTGGCAGCGGCCAGGGAGTGTTGTGAGCTGCCGCCAAAGCTCAAGAAGCCCCCGCTCGACTTGGAAGACGACGCGGCTTCCTGGGTCTCGCTCTGCCACCTCCTGACCACATCCCTCGCGATGGGCAGTAAATGGTACGACGATACCAACGCGGCCGAAGAAACAGCAGGGGACTTGTCTACAATAGCCGTCTTGATCAACCGCTCAATGCCCTGCACAGTCGTAGCATCGATAATCCTGCACAGCGCCCTGATCGAGTTCGCCTTGTAAATGATCTCACTGCCCACAGTCATATCCTTCATGATAATGCTCGTCGACATGATGACATCTTCAGCGGTGTGAGCCAGCTCTTTGAGAATGAGATAGACCATCTGACGCAACGAAGGGTCCTTGTTCTGGAATAACTTTGAGATACCGAAAAAGAGGGTTGTGGCTTCGTTGGTGGGAAACTTTTCGCCCGTGAAGAGGAGCACGGCGATCTTGGTGAGGAGTGTTCGACATTTTCGGGGCGATATAGGGGACGAGTTGAATAGTCGAGCTGGACGTCTAGGTCAATATGTGATGTCCAAGAACGCTAGAAGGGAGAAGGCAGTACCATCTTGGAACACAGAAGTGCGGTCCAGCTTGAAGCCGGAATGGTCGGCATCCTCGTCCTTCTTTGCGTAACTCATCTTGGACGGTAGGGGTAGACAAGCATTCGATTGATAGTAGGCCGAGGGTTCGGGACGACGAGGATGGCCCTGGTGTGAGAAACTGACGGGATGGAGGTTGCAGTGACTACCGCAGGATCATCTCGCAGAAAGGCGCCAATAGAAGAGAAGGGGCGTCCAAGCAGAGGGAATGTTTCTGTTCAAAAGCGAGGGTGCATCGAGTGTTGTCGTCGAGGGTTGTACCTCTGCGGGCTGGAGTTGTCGACGGTGTCCTCCCGCTGCCAATAATTTGTGTGGTGCAGCCACATGTCTGACAAGCCACATATCAGCCACACTGTGGCTGACCTTTCACACCACCCTCCCACAAGAGGATATCAGCCCTCTTTTGGCCGTTGCCTTCAACTCGATCCCATTAACCCTCGCTTGTTCATTCACATATAGCCATCCATAAACTTCAACATGGACATGCCGGTAAATGTCCCGGTGGATGATCCGAATGCAGATACTGAATGGTTGGTCTCACTTCTGCCCGCCGCGTTGCCGGGTTGCTCCATGCTCTCAACCTCACTACTTTTAATAGGAACGACATACTCCGCAAACACGGCATCATCCCGGAAAAACCGCCGGACCCTGAACCAATAATCCAAGAAGCACTCCTCGAAGCCGCCAAACGCGCCCACGAAAACCGACTCGAAGACAAAGACCTCGACGAACTCCACGACCTAGAGGACGAAGAGGACGAGGCTTTTCTCGAGACGTACCGCCAGAAACGCCTCGCCGAGTTGTCGAGTTTGCAGAAGAAATCTGTCTACGGGCAGGTGTATCCCCTTCAGAAACCGGACTATGCGCGGGATGTCACCGAGGAGTCGTCCAGGGCTTTTGTGTTAGTCAACTTGACGTCTTCGACAGGCACGAATGTCGAGTCTCGTGTTCTTTCCGAAGTCTGGAGAGAGGCGGCTAGGAAGTTTGGAGATGTCAAATTCTGCGAGATTAGGGCGGACATGTGTATCGAGGGTTATCCTGATCGAAATACGCCCACCATCCTGGTCTACAAGGACGGCGACATTAAGCGCCAGATTGTGACGCTAGGTCCGTTGAACGGCGTGAGGACGAATTTGAAGGACATTGAGCGGCTACTTGTGGAGGTTGGGGTGGTTAAAGAAAGTGACGTGCGACTGAAGCGGAAAGAAGACGAGGAGGGCGACGACAGCAAGGATGACCACAACGACGACGACGACGATTGGGACTAAAAAATGGGACTTCCAATTGACTGGTACAGCGTCCAGCCCTACTTCCACACTGACTCTAGAGCCGCGATCGCTGACCCGAGAAACTAGCAAATGCAGACCTTAGGATGTCAGGTCTCGTCTGCGTATATGTAGTTCTCAAAGTCGCCCTCGAATTGGGGGCCAGCCTTGACCATCCTGTCCTCGAGCAGGTCGTGTCTCTCCAAGCTTCGCCTAGTCCTACGTATAATTGTGGCTGGCGCAGGAAATTCCTTCATACCTTGATACATGTGGTTTGTCTTGTTGGTACTTGGCCAGAAGGACGAATCTAGCAGCAGGGCCCCCAAGCAAGCCGTTGAGCAGGCATGGGTGTGAATGTCGTTCGCCTTCAAGTTAGGCGTTGATCTGAGACAGTGTGACCCCTACTGTATAGCCACGTCAGAGGTTTTGTTTCGGCGGAGTGGTTAGAAGGGGGTATCACGACCAAATCCGGCAAAAGCTTTCAGTGATTGCGGAGCTTTTTTTGGGTTTCGCCAATCTCATCGCGTATTTAGGTTCTGCATGACAAAGAAGCACGCGGCAGCAGATGCTGTTTATCTCAGCAAGCGACAGGTTCCTAAGCTGGGTGTTGCATTCCATGGCGTACTAACGTTCTACCGCTCGTGTTCGATGCAGGCTCGTCCAGATCGCTGTGGCAGACATGACTGGACCCAGGCCTTTTTGTCAGGGATGTCTTGATCCACTTTCGAGGAGGCGAGGTAGGGTTGCATGCAGGTCTTTGTCCCCTTGCGTATAGCCTGCTCACCTGTCGTAGAGCCTAGAGCATTTGCCGTCGTTAAATTGTGACTGTTTTGGTGAGGTGCAATCAGGTTGAGCATCGTTCGATCGATGGGATTCACCATTGTTGTGTAGGCAGAGGAACAGAATGGGTGGAATTAGCTCAACAAATTCCCTCCAAATGCCTCGAGAATTCGTTCAGTCGGGAACCAGTACTCCTAAGCGCCAACGCTCCATCGTGGAATTCTGAACAGAAAGTTTTGAGGCGAGAATTGATGCTCGATAACAAGACGATATGGCGGTCATATCAGCTCGTCCCGTCCTCCTGCCACGGCGCTTTCGGAAATGGCATGACGGACGTCGCTCTCCAGGAAAATTGGTCCTTGACCGTCGCATCTTGCCATCTTCTTCAACCGCTCACAGACATCTCCAACGTCCACAAGTCCCTTGCGAAAGAGCTCGTGGGCCTGGATGTAGTCCCAGGTGGCGCCTGCTCCAAGTAGAGGTTCTCCAGTGTCGTCGTCTACTGTGATAGTTCTTAATGTTCCAAAGTGAGCGTATTTCGAACTGAGATCGAAGCCGGATCCTGAGCTGCTGGCCGGAGAGCGGTCTTTCGAGTGACGATCTGTGGGAACATAGCGCAACGGGCCCACCAACTCGTCGGGCTCTTCCATAAACGGGGTCGGCCCATTTGATACCGCGCCAGATGTGGCCCGAAGAATCTCATTCTCTGTCGCTATTTTGGCCAATTCACGCCGTAACCGTTCGTTCTCGCCATTCAATGTCAGTGACTGATGCTGTAGGCTGGTGAGTTTGGCTTCGAGATCTTTTACGTGCTTCTCTTTCCGCTCGCGAAATGCTCGTTGACTACAGTCACCGTTAGACCCTTGAGGGATAGAGTTGTGGCCATTCATCTTACGCAGCTCTGTTTTGTGCCTTCCTTCGACTTTGCTGGGGGGTCAAAATGTCCTTCTCTTCGCTGCTGCTTCGTGCCAGCCCTGCTTCATCGGGCGTCGCCTCGGCTGCCGGTGCGGGCAGGCTGGTCATGTCCATGTCTGGCATAGATACCATCGAGTCATGACGCTGGCCTTGGATTGGTGGAGATTGCGTAGAGGCATGATGGGGTTGGGCGAGGAAAGTGGCCGGGTCGTAGTGGAAGCTCTGCTGAAATGCCGCAAAGGCAGCGTCATACTGGTCCTGCAGCCCGGGTCAGACCACCACCTCGTCTCCCAAAGTACAACTCACAGTCGAAGGAGCGGTCCTGAACTCGTCTAGGTGACCAGTCTGGGTCGTAGAGGGCGTGTGCGGCAAGCCGAAGAACTGATATGGCTGCGGAGCCGATGTGAAATACGAAAAGTCCATATTGAGGTTGCAAGGGAAAAGTGAAGAACAAATAAACCTCTGTACGTCGCCAGACTGGCGTTCCGCAGGCGTCTTCCAGAAGACTACCTGCGATGGCACGGTCTTGCGGTCTCGTAGCCCTACGCCGGTCGAGAGACGCAACTTCGATGATCACATTCACCCTGCAGGTCGGACAGAATAAAAAGACACAATTGACAGCTTGCACATGCGCGTATCGATGAGTGAGGTGGCTGCGTGTATCCAACGGTGTGGTAGTGGCACCGAAACCGAAGCGTTCAAGCGAGGACGGAGAGGCGTCGGTCGACCGTCATCGAGTAGTCGGCCGGGGGTGCATCGTGCAAGGTGGGTTTCGAGGTGCCGGTTGAACGTTGCCTTTGCGGTGGCGACACACACAAAAGAGCCACTGCGAAGCTTCTATGTATTGTAGTATAGACTTTTATTCCTGCGGTAGTGCAGATGGGGGGGTTCAGGAGGCAGGACCGAGTATGGAGTAGCAAGTTTGGAAGGAATGGAGAGAAAGGGAACGGCTGTGAAACCGACAACAAGGTGGGAAGGATTTTAGACGATCGCCCGAGAATCTGCAGGGAAACTCTTGATTCTTCTGCCATCCGGCCTGCCCCTACGAGGGATGGGGAGATGCCCGTGCAGGTGTGGAGGGGCTGCAAAGGTAGCCTACTGTGCTACTCTAGACCTTGTTATCGCCCGAGCACGTTTTGAGGAGTCGGTCCACCAGACTCGGGGAGTGGCTCCACGCCCTCCCTCAATGAAGGCAGGAGGATGGAGCGAGGCGCCGACAGCCAATCGATACGCCGTTGGGCGCAGACCGTTGGCAGTTTGTACATCGATCACGACTTATTTACAGTTGCCTGTCCTTCTGCACGTATGCAGCGACATGGGACCTGGCAGGCGGGAAGGATCAACGCAATCCCATCTTCGGGGATTCGTGAAATGGGACTCGGGAGTGGGATTCGCGAGTAGAGGCCGAAATTCTCGAACAGATACAACACCACGTACGCAAGTAGCTTGTACGAGGTACTCACTGTCGCATCACTTATCGGTTGAATAACACGACATCGTGGTGAGCCTGACCTCTGACAGTGACGTATGTCACTTCTTATTAAGAACGACTGTGGCAAAACGAAAGACCTGAGCCAGTCCAGCAGGAGAAATCAATAAAGAATAGATACCTACGCCCCCCCCTCTGCTCGTTGGGTTGTGCAGAAGTGGAAGACCAGTGGACTTCGGGTCACACTCGAGGCACGGGGCACGTTGCATACTGGGTACGCCATCTTCTGCACCTAACGCACCATCTGCCTTCCAACCAAGGACGGGCGCTGGATTGACAAGGGTTTACGGCCTGAGTCAGCAGCCCCGTTGGCCTAGACTATGGCTGCTGAGGCCTAGAAAACATTACGGCGCGCACCATGCTGTTGGCTTTCGTGTACGTACGTGGCAGGTGACTCTACATCCAGGTTAGATAAATCCTTGACTGACCCGCGGCGATTCTGTGATGTCAAAGTCATTGATGGGAACTTTGCCATTACCCTCGGACAATACCGAATTCTCTGAAAATGAAGTGGCCCGCTATGAAGCGGAAAGGGGACTCAGTGTTTTGGCTAACGGTCATTGAGTGTGATATTCCTCTCCTACTCCACTCGACAACCCTTTGCTACCTTTTGAGACCGAAGTTTAGCAGCCTTCCAGCCAACGGCAGTTGAATGTTGAACCGTAAGCACCTTCTTTTGTTCTACAGGACGTCCGGGCTTATTGTGGCCGAGACAAATGCAGGCCAAAGTCCACCTTATCCAGCTCGGTAGGACATCAGAAGGGAGCGGTCGAGATTCGCAGCGTCTCATCCCTGCAAGCGATGTGTATAAGGAACTGAGAACTGGGGCCGAAAGAACGTGCAAGGTGGATCGCCACGGCTTTGGTAAGATGAGTTCTCTCCGAGGTGGGTGAGGGCTAGGTGAGGCCCTCACTGGACCCTTTACAAAGTACTTGTGTACTCCGCACGATAACCTTTACGACTCAGAGGCTGCAAGATGCATTTGCACAGGACCTCGGAGAGCCAATTTCGTCTCTGCTTTCTCCTTTTCTGCTCTCAGGTCATACTCACCAGACCAGCGACCTGTGCAGAGGTCGAACGGCATTGACCGGTCGATCGAGAGACGCGGGAGCAATACGTCGGGAGACCTCCTGGACAGGCTCTGGTCTTCACAAGCCCCGGATCTCCACGCACAAGTTACAAAGTACGGAGGATCTCACAATTGAGCAATGCTCCGATCATGACCGATGTGGAAGACTTCTGCTATTTTGCCCAAGGAGGCTCTCCTTGTGGGGTGTGTGCCGTACTGTGAGCGGTTCGGGTGGCGTATACCTCGTATACGGTGCCCCTTCTTCTGCCATTGGTTGCTTGACCTAGGAACCCGAACCACCGTCTGACAGAGAGTATATGCCCGCGCTCCTGGCTGGATAACCCCCAATTGTCTCAGTAGGTTAGCCTTATAGGATCATGGCCCCAGTCGCACCGCGCCTACTCCCCGAAGGAATGGTGCCCGAGTATTCAAGCAGGTCCCGGAGGGAAGGTCACCCTATCTCAAGCGCCTTTTCTTCGTCAGGCCAAAGTAACTAACAGGTGTGCCTTAGCTTATGCTCAACTTCATAAACGCGTTCAGCTCAATGTTGATGGGCATTCCACCAGCTCTTGTCTGGATGCCAGAAAACTTTGCGCTCTTGAACGAAGTACACAGAATCTTAGGCACCCATTAGGCACATCATGCGCCGTCGACGTCATCGGGTTGATGGGTGATATTTGCATCGGAAGCGACAACTCTATGGTTGCATGATGGTTGGTTTCTTCTTCAATCACCTGATAGCATAGCTGGCAGATGTACAAGTAACATTCAGCCGGGAACCAGTCGGGCATCTGCTTAGCAGAGCGGCTTTCCCCAGCTTGCTTTCGCCGTGCATGCAGCAATGCTTGGTCATCAGCACGAGTACAAACTAGACCAGAGAATTGCTAGTCTGCATCAACCGGATCCCAGTCAGTAACAAGATACTCGTCAAGACCATCCATCTTCTTCATATCCTCATTCGAAATCTCGAAGTAACCGATGTTCCCGTTTGCCTCGATGCGGTCCTTGGATACGCTTTTCGGTAGTGGGATGTATCCATGCTGAAGACTCCACCGAATCATCAACTGTGCTGGAGTACAATTGTATCTCTTTGACAGTGTTACAATTGTAGGATGCTCCATACGTAGGGCTCTCGCTAGAGGTGCGTAGGCTTCTACTAGGATACCGTACTTCTGGCAGGATTGGATAATGTTTGTTCGCGTGTTGAAGGGATGTACTTCAATCTGATTGACAGCAGGCATGATGCGAGGCTTTGACGCTGCAAGCTCGTCCAGGTGCTTGACACCGAAGTTACTCACCCCTCCAATCTTGATCTCACCATCCTGAATGGCGTCCTCGACGGCTTTCCAGCTGGACAGGCGGGCGCTCTTTCCGCCATACGGACTGTGAAGTAGAAACAGGTCGATGTAGCCGAGGCCGCTGGTTTGCACCGACTGTTTAATAGAGCGACGCGCGGCGTCATAGCTGGAGTTGGACGCCAGCTTTGATGTGAAAAAGATATCCTCTCGGGCCAAACCGGTTGTGTTAAGGGACTTGTCGTTGAGAAAGGAGAGAATGGCCTGACCGCAGGCTGCCTCATTGCGATACATTTGTGCCGAATCGATTGCACGGTAGCCATCTTGAAGTGCCCATTTCACTGCTCTAGAGGCTTCACGGTCTGACATCAAGTAGACCCCCAAGTGGATCTGAGGAATCGAGAGACCGTTGGCTAGTGTGAGCCGCGACGACAGGGAGAAGCTGTTAGGGGCCATAATTCCCAGCTTACTGCTCGCTGGCAGGACAGGCTTGTGATATGAAAGTTGGACCACGGTGATGGGAGAACAGGAAACCACCAAGTTCCGAACCCCAACAGATGACTTAATAAGTCACCAACTGGGCATAGCGACCTGGCGCCGGGAAATTAGGATGGCGGGAAATTATCCGACCAGGATCAGCACGTGTAGCCGCACGTTTACCTGGCGGCACTTCCCGACCAGGGGAGAGAAATATTGTCACCAACATTACCTGGTAGTGTAGAGTCGGCGTTCAGTCCCGAATCTCTCGAGCTTGGGCTTTCTGTGCTCCCTTTCCCACCACGTAAGAGTATAGTGGTGAGAGCGTTCCAGTAGCCAGAGGCTGGTGAATTGCCTCACCTCGACTGTCTCACCGCTTCGGATGCACTGTCCATATCCTCGGGCCATAGCATGAGACGATCACACAAAGACGCACATCAGCTCCAAGGAAATCTGATATCAATGCTGCGCTTCTCATGATGCTCTCATTGGATAGAGCGCAGTCCATCCCTCATGCTACTGCACTTTGTCGGCTTTCAACGGGTGGGAGACTTGCATGCTTTCCGATCCAGCGAGCAAAGCGGTCGCGAGTGCAGATCACGCTCAGATCGCAATAGCCGAGAACCAAAATGGCGTTTTCTCCGTCATCGTCGTCGTCGTCGTCCAATTTCGGTGGTTCGTCGAGGTCACTCAGGGATGCAGCATTCACCGGCATCAATAGTTCTTCAGAAACTGGAAGCCAGGGCAAGGCTCCAAGCGGACCGCAATTCGACATCATAGCGTGGTTTCCAAAGTACCAAAGCTGCCAGCGCTATTTCATTGACCATGCGCAACACGAGCCCCTTGTTCAGGCCTTCGCATCATTTATCAATATCCTTTTACCGTTTCAAAGGCAGCCGCACCCGGTCTACAGTACAAGTGGATCTCGAAGCGGCAAATCGCGCCTGGACAGAGGAGATGCCGTCCGAGCTTCCTCTACTGACGCCGCGGCGGCGGCGTCGGCCGTGTCCTTGATTCCCTACCTGCGGCGCCTCGTTGTCACGGGAATGGATGTACCTCAAGTGCTGCACGGCTTCTTCGGCGACGACTGGAGAGCCGGCGTTGGACCCCAGAGAGAACAAGAGAGGCGGAACTACCTTTTTGCCGCCAAAAGTGGCGGATGGGCCTCGGTCAAGAAAGACTATGATATGCTACCCTTGGAAACAGTGCCCTTCATGCGACCGCTCTACGACCCGACCGATGGAGAGATTGAAGCTGCTGAGAGGACATGGAGCGAATGGCTTGCCCTTGAGGATTGGATGGTTGGTTCACGTGCGCCCGCTCACGGTCATGACATCTCTTAACGGACCTGGAAACTGCGGGAGCGTAGCAAGGAAGATCGACCAAGTGAAGGACTCGCCGCTGTTACAAGGAGGAGCACAATTGGCCACGAAAAGTTATGTTGTACAAGATGTTTGGCTCTCTGAAAGCGCTCTCATGACAAACGCCTGTGTATTTCCTTTGTGAGATTGGACCAATCAGCTGTGCTGAGGCTGCACCACAGCCTTGCCAGTACAGTTTAGCGTAAGGCTGCAGCCGCGTGGACCGAGCGCCGCTTTGATCTCAGAGTCATTGATTAACTTGCTCTTTGTCAATCTCATTCAAAACTCACTAAATCCAGACCTCACTGTCATGAACACGACTCTGTAAATCTGCTGTGGTCATCTGGGTAATGTTCTCTTGACCACCTCTGTTCTCAGACACTTTCATTGCAGTTTCTGAAAATGAGGGCGACTTTGGTCGCGATGTGAATCGCCACCCCTTCGCCTCAACTGATTCCTCTGTCACGTCACCGCCCAGTGACAAGTCTTCCGAAGGTAGCGCTCAACAGCTATAAAAATGGCGACCGCCCGCACTTTACTGGACCCAAAGTCCTTGAAGGTGACTTCAAAATCCCAAGGTGAGCCTCCCAAGTTGTCATCTCATCTTGCTACATCGACAACAAACCTCTTACACTAACAAACACCACCTTTGACCCGAATTCTTGCTGTTACGCCGCTTGGACTTTCTAACGCGACATCACAGCGAACGGCACTTCACGTCCAGGGTCTTCGCGGACTCTGGAAAGAATGGAACAGGACGGCAAAATGTCGACCCCGGATCCACAGGTTCCTCAGAATCCTGCAAGGTTATCGGCGACATTGAATCCATCAACGCTATTGAACCCACGAGGATCATATCGAAACCAGAACTCAGTCAAGACGACAGCACCTGCCGATGTGAACAAACTTTCCTCCACAGATGGCAATAACCACAGAAACAGTAGTACAAAGTCGTTGGTAGAGAGCCTCTATAATGTGGAAAACCGCGCAATCAATCCGAGGAAGAGGGTCAAGTTAGACGCCGACGACCATGAATCCCTGAACAAACAGGCCGCATCTTCATACCATCACAGCAACGGCGTTGTTGGTGAATACCTGCGGCCGGATCCGGAGAGAGTAGCCGAAGCCGTGAAAAACAGCCTGGTGGATCTAACCAACGTGGATGATGAGTCGGACGATGATCTGAAAATTGTCTCCGAACGCTCACTCGATGATCAGGAGGTCTGCTACGGCCATATTGCCACTACCGCCCACGCCCATCTTGTGCCGAAGCCCAAGAGCATCAGCCAGTTTGCTCAGGAGCGAGAGTGGCCCGTGATGAGGTGTGAGTTGGATCGTAAGGCTAGCAAAGACACAGTGATCGAGATTCTAGATCCTTGGGGTATAAGATTTGCGCGAGTCAATCCCGACTTTGCGGCGGCACTTGCGCCTGCTATGGACGCTCTGAAAGGGTTCAGAGCACAACCAAGACTGATCAATCGCAGAAAGAAGCCGGATGAGTGGCCTCATCAACCATGTTCCGACCAGCTCAAAATGGTCGTCAATCTCTATGGTCGTCGAGGTGATGCTGATAAGATCGGCAAGCTCTTCGGTCAGCATAACTTTTGGTTGCGGCCACCCATGGCATCAGAAGCCGGTATCCCTGTTTACAACCCACACGCACAAAAGAAGCCGCTCTTCCTAGCTTCAAAAGGTTACGACAAAACGGCTCGACCGTTGTCGGATGCCCGAACTCTGGAAGAGGCAACCCAGGCCGTTTCCAAGGTCTTCGATTCGTTCGCAAATGCATCTCGTTCCCTGGGTGAAATTGACCCGCCCCCCGACATCATCAAAACTCCCCTGCTTAGCCACCAAAAACAAGCGCTCTCATTCATGCTACGACAGGAGCAGCCACGAGCCTTTGGGAATGACGAGTCAGAGAATACTTCCTTGTGGAGAAAGAAGCAGCGGAAGAATGGCGCCGTTGTCTACAACGAAGTCATCACCGGTATCTCTGTCAAGGACGAGCCAGAACAGGTACTTGGAGGTCTGTTGGCCGATGTTATGGGTCTTGGAAAGACACTTGAAGCGCTTTCACTTATTGCCAGCACACTTGAAGAGGCTAAAAAATTCGCCGAGGACAAAGTGATGAGGGACACTCAAGATGAGAATCACAACCTCATCCTATCCAATACAGGAGCGACCCTAATCGTCTGTCCGACCAGCACAGTAAAGAACTGGGAGGATCAGATCGCTTCTCACATCAACCCAGATGCCATGACCTACACTGTCTTCCACGGTCCGAATCGAGAGAAGAACCCGTTTGTGTTATTGAAGTACAACATAGTCATCACCACTTACGGAATTATTGGTTCTGAGTTCTCGAACAAGAAGGAGGCTACCGTGAGTCCTCTGAGACAGTTGAAGTGGTTCAGGATCGTCCTGGACGAAGCGCACACAATCCGAGAGCAGAAGGCCCTCCAGTCGCAAGCTTGCTACAGCTTGGAAGCACAGCGCCGTTGGTGCTTGACTGGAACGCCAATCCAAAATCGACTGGACGATTTGGGGTCTCTGACACGGTTTTTGCGCTTGTATCCTTATGATACCGCGGCAAGGTTCAATCAGTACATCAGAGGTCCAGCTCAGTCGGGCGACCCATCGTTCTTGAAAGCGTTGCGGGTCTTTGTTGACTCTTTCACCTTACGCCGACTGCGAGACCGCGTCGACCTGCCGGAAAGAAAGGACTACGTCGAGAAACTCAGGTTCTCCGAACAAGAGAGGCGTTTGCACGAATTTTTCAAAGAGACAGCGCATGTGCAGATTCAAGAGTTGGCGCGCTCCAAAGAAAAGAACAGCGGTGTTCAGCATCACGTGCTGAGAGGCATTATGACCCTTCGGCTGATCTGTGCCCATGGTCGAGAACTACTCAATGAGAAAGATCTCAAACTGCTGAAGGGCATGAGTGCAAACGAGGCAATCGATATTGACGAAGAGCCAACGGCGCCGACGATATCGAGGAAGGCAGCATATGAGGCTCTGAATCTGAGGATGGAAGCGGAGCTGGACGTTTGCAGAAATTGTGAACGAAGCATCAGCAAAGATATTGTCAAGGCTGAGACGGACGCCGATGAGGAACAAGCTCTTCGATGCTTTGTCCTGCCGTGCTTCGACCTCATCTGTGGCGATTGTTTCAGCTCAGTCAAACCTCACTTCGACAGCACACCAAACAACGACACTGTCACTTGTCCTTTCTGTGCCGCGGAAATTGCTGCACAATATATTGGATTTAGTGGATCCACAGCGCAGGAAATTCTTGTGGCACCAGACGACACCATCGATCAGGAAGAAGGGGAGGAGGAGATCACTCGGACCTACACCGGGCCTCACACCAAAACTAGGGCACTTCTGGCCGACATCGAGGAGATGTACCAAACCAGCGAACCATTGGAGGCTGCGGGAGAAAGTCCGTTGAAGTGCGTTGTCTTCTCTGAGTTCACCTCTCACCTCAACCTGATCGAAAGGGCCTTGACCGACAGGGGGTATTCCTTTGTTCGAATCGACGGCACCATGTCACTTAACGCTAGGAAGAAGTCCATGGATGCTCTGGCGACGGACAACAACGTCCGCATCCTCCTGGCATCGATCAAGGCAGCAGGTCAAGGACTCAACCTGACAGCCGCATCCCGTGCTTTCATCATGGAACCGATGTGGAACCCAGCCGCCGAAGCGCAAGCAGTCGATCGCATATATCGTATTGGGCAGAAACGGCCTGTAGTCATCAAGCGATATCAAATGGAAGACAGCATCGAACTCAAGATTGTAGATCTGCAGAAGAAGAAGCAGCAGTTGGCGGACGTATCGGTGAACCAGAATTACAAGCAGTTGAGCAAGCAGGAGGTGAGGGAAGCGCACATGAAGGAGATTTTGGCGCTTTTCAAATGATAGCGGGACCGCTGTTCTGTCGTTCGACGACTTGGCAGAGGCCATGGCCATGGAGACACAGCCCAACCCCAAGCGTCCTTGTCACCGTTTATTTTTGACATGGCTTTCCGGCGGGCAACGGCTTTCTTGAGAGAACAAAATCTGGACAGACGTGGAAGGCGGAATGCACCACGTGCTGGCTGATTGGTGCACTGAATCTCCGTTAGATGTCTTGCCAGAGCAGTATCAATCATATACAGTAGTCTACTTGGCCCATAAGGCGAATCTCGAACGTCGCTACACGAGAAATCAGTGGTTGTCAGCAAAAACCCGACGTGGTAGTTACCACGATACTGAACAACACAGGATGTGCACAGTAGAGAGTAAACACGAGACGCAGTAAGGAAGATCCTCCGCAACAGCAGCCAAAATCTCACCGCTTAGATGATATAGTGCGCTGTGATGGATCTCGCACACACCCGGCCCTGGAGCAGTTCTGTGTGGCAGAGTCCTGGAGGTGAATGCGCGGCTCGCCGGTCCAGCGGCCATTCTCCGTGACTAGCCCTGCTTCTTTGTTCACGGCGGAAAAGACCCTAGTGTGTCTATTGTTTATGCTGAAATGAATCTAGCGTTTCATGGCGGGACTGCGGTAGTTATGTATGCCGCCACTGTACCTCGTGTGTGATAAGGAGGATTTCCCACGGTGGTACGGACCATGGTCAACCAGTAGGAGCGTTCTACACGGTACGTGTGCGACCCTTTACTGCTTACACACTTCTGGGACGAGCAATCTTAGATCACAGGGGTGGTATCAAACAATCAAATGGCTAGAATCCGTCGCGCGGCCCTCTTCGCACGTTCGTAGGACGTTCAGCCAACCAAAGGAGGACCACAGAGCCATACGCGACATCCCCAATGCCCTTTCAGCGGCAAGCCTAGCTCATCCCGTCATCTGGTACTGTACTTCCCCGGGCCCTGACCTCTGTGGCGTCGAACTGACTCGCCGGCAAAGGATCCACTAAGGCCATACCGAGTACATGGGACTTGTAGGAGTCCCCAGCAAGGCACCACGAAACCAGGTACGAGCGTCAGATCGACGAAGAAGTGTTGTGAAAGCAAGCGCGCTGTTCTCTTCATTTTCTGTCCTCTGTTCTCCTCACCGAACGAAGCACTGGTACAAATACTACATGGTATATCCTTTAGACGTCCACAAACACCTCGACCACCGGGAAATCTGCGAGACGGCATCTCCGCCACGGAGGTCCCACACATAACGCGCTGCAAGACTCCACCGGGCAAGTTTGATCACCCCAGGGCTGAGCAATCATATTCTAGTTTCGATGTGCCTTGGATCATCTCTTACACGGTAAGTACACCACGAACCCGACAAGCTTGACAAGCTTTGGCATAAGCTCCGGGTAAGCTTCTGGAGGCGCTTCCACCCCGTCCAGCATGGCAATATCAGACGGGGCCCGAAAGGGGACGATCGCCAGGTCACAGCTCCACCACCAGTGTTTGTGATCTCGGATTGAACCATTGCTGAAGTTGAGAATCCTCCATGTGTTTGAGACTCTCTCGGACGGCATGCCTGCTTCTCTTTGGTCCCTCTCCCGCACGTGAAGCCTTTCAAGGACCCTGTGCGATGAACCCCGATTACTGGACTATCATTGATCCTTCGTAAAATACCTCCTCTGTGCTGTTGCTCGCACGTGTCTCGACCGGGAGAGCGTTGTGCGGGCAATCTGGCGATTCCTCTACGGTGCACGCGAATCCAGACACCATGCGGTATGGGACGCGAACACACTTCTGTGTGCTCGTGCTGTCAGTTGCGCTGCTGTGCAGAGCCGACGATCTGAACGACGATGTTCTCACCATCCTAGGATCCACAACTGGCGCCTCAACATTTGTGTCATATCTTCAGGGCCGCACACAGTTGATCAACTTGCTTAACGGAGGGAATTTCACGGGTAAGGCTTTCTCCATACTGGCCGTCTCATCGCTAACATTACACAGTCCTCGTCCCGAACGACCAGGCGTTTACTAAATTGGGTGCATCGACGATAAATAACAAGACGCTGGACGCACTATTGAAATATCATATCGTCCAAGGCATCTTCCCGTCTGGCGCCTTCAGTACCACGCCCGTCTTTGCGCCTACGTTGCTAAATGACTCGACCTACACAAACGTAACCGGTGGACAACGAGTGGAGCTCGTAGATCGCAATAGTGTTGCAACTGTTCTTACGGGGCTGAAGAATCCTTCGAAGGTGGTACAGGCTGTAAGCTTCCCGATCTCAGCGAGCTTAGTGATAAGTACTCAGGTCAATGCTGGCAGGACATCTTCTACGCCGGTGGGTTGATTCAGATGGTCGACGCGGTGTCGACCATTCCAATATCCCTTCCCAACACAATCACCCAGGCGGGGCTGGACGATTTAACGGCACTTCTGAACGATGGAGGATGGTTGGCGCCGAATCCGGCGTTCGATGCTGTGATTACTTTAGCCGACCTCACCGTGTAAGGGTAATGGCCATGTCGTAACGGCCTGGGTTACTGACGAGGCACAGATTTGGCCCAAACGATCCCCGGTTCGGCGCGTCCTTTACAGGTTTCAATGGTTTGAGCGACGACCAAAAACTTGACATATTCTCCTACCACTGTGTGGCAGGTCAGGTGCTTTACTCAACCGACCTGACCAACAATACGCACTTCAACACAGTTGACAATCTTCACATAACGTCCTACCATGTCGACAATAAGACCTTCATCAACAATGCCCAAATCACGACCAAAGACTACTTGACTGCCAATGGCGTCCTCCAAGTGATCGACTACCTCCTTGACCCGAGCAATTCCAGCGCGACGCCGAACGTGACCGAAACTGGGTCCGCCCAGGGACCGGGCAAGGCCTCGAGCGACGGTCTCAGCGACGGAGCAAAAGCAGGGATCGCAATTGGCGTCATTGCCGTCGTTTGGATATTGGTGGTAGCAGGGGTATTCCTGTTCCGGTGGTGGCGCAGGAAGCGGCAGCGAGGGTCTGTCAAGCTCGACTTGCTTGATCACGAGCATAAAGTGGCTGCTGAACTGGGTGGTCTGTCTGTTTCTGCTCCGGTAGAAGCAGACTCGTCCATGATATTTGAAAGCGGCGGGCATCGGAGGGAGTCCATGGATAAAAAGGGTGCATACGAGTCAACACCGGTAGAAATCGATGGCGATATGGTGCCCAAAACCCAGAAGTCCAGAACCTCGCAGCCTGTGACGGAAGACTGGTCGAATATATCGAGTGCCGGAGAACGAGGTTGAAGGGACAGGCGATGTCAAGTCAGACTCCATATAATGGATTTTTTTTGCCAGCATTTTCAGCGGTCATGATATTGTATCACCAAAGTACCTGTGGCTGCAAATGATTCAGCCGTCGAGGTGGTTGCGTAGCAAACCAATTAATGATTAATAGCCAACAGCATGACGTCTCCTGGCTGAAGACAGTGAGGGACATTTGAGAGAATCTCATACAGATGCTTGTCACGTTCAGGCGACAAACGACACTTCAATTTGGTTGCCTTCCTAATAGTGGGTGCAGAGAACAATACTTTGAGCCTTCTACCTGTACTTTTGTTAAAGCTTTCTGTCGCCCCCCTTCCCCCAACTCTTGTTCTCTCTTTAGCGGTGCACGTGGGGGCAAAAATATCTCCAATGGAAAACAGGTTGAGCTTTTCGTTCCACTGGTGGGCGAGCCTCTGGAGCCCCGGCTTGCAACATCCGGGGGCGACTGCTTGCCCAACACGATGCCAACCAGCCTATTACCATCACTAGCGAGGCACTATCGCGCCGCTGACGAATGCCCGTTTCCAAGGTACCGGAAACGGCGACCGAACCACCGCCAAACACAATTTGCCCATCTTGCCCGTCCAGATCAGAGTTTCGCCGACCATCTCTCCCTTGACCTTCTGCAAGGTACATTCCCACACACTCGGATCGCGAGGACCGTGGACCATCCAAGCAGCTGGACATCTCCTACAGAGTCATTGTTCCTATCCTTATCCTGCACTTCTTTGGCGCCTTTTCGGCCGAGTTCTGTGCCGTCTCTCGTTCCTCCCAGCCGCTTCTGTCGCTGTTGAGCAGCTCCCAAAATTTCCACATCCTCCACGTGCCTTTCTCACCTTTCTCCGCCTACATGTGCTGATTTGCATTGACCCCTGCCACACCACCCGTTGACACTTCCTCGTTCAGGATGGTCATCGTCGATCACCACGAATATTTGTGCGAGGAGGAGAAGAGGCTGAAAGAGGACCGTGAACGCACCAAGTACTGGAAGAAATGGGGTCCTTACGTGGCTGAGCGCCAGTGGGCAACTGTCCGCGAGGATTACTCCCACGATGGTGATGCCTGGAGTCACTTCTCCCACGACCAGTCCCGGTCAAGAGCATATCGGTGGGGTGAAGATGGCATTGCGGGTGTATCAGACACCCACGGACTGCAAAACATTGCCTTTGCCTTCTGGAACGAAAAGGACGACTTCCTGAAGGAGAGACTGTTCGGTTTGAGCAATCCTCAAGGCAACCATGGTGAAAGCTTGAAGGAGGCTCATTTCCATCTGGACAACACGCCAACCCATTGTAAGTTGACACGCACTCATTTTCCCCAGCCTCGGCCCGCTAACCAAGCTACAGCATACATGAAGTACCTCTACAAGCTCCCTCAGAAAAAGTTCCCCTACGAGCAGCTGATCCAGGAGAATGCAAAGCGGGGCAAGCACGAGCGCGAGTACAACATAATTGACTCGGACGCTTTCAAGGACGACCGCTACTTTGATATCTTCATTGAATGTGCGAAAGAGACGGACGATCCTGAAGAGCTCTTGTTCCGAGTCACGGCCTACAATCGTGGTCCGGAGCCAGCCCCTCTGCACATCATCCCTCACATGTGGTTCCGAAACACTTGGTCATGGGGGCATGAGCCGGAGAAGCTGAAGCCAAACATCCGCATGGTTGGACCGATGACGGCTCAATCGAAGCACCACAAGCTCGGTCACCGCTTCTTCCAGCTATCTCCCTCTCCGGGTTGTGGCCCCGACGCTGATGACGTTCATCCTCAGCTCATGTTCACAGAGAATGACACTAACCTGGAAAAGCTCTACGGGGTTAAAAACAAACAACCTTATGTCAAGGATGCTTTTCATCGATGGATTGTCGACGAGGAAAAGGGTGCTATCAACCCTCGCTGTTCAGGTACAAAATGCGCTGCTTGGTACGACTTCGGCCAAGGCGATGGGGTCCCTCCTGGGGATTGCGCCGTTGTTAGATTCCGTCTGTCGCGCAAATATGACGGCTATCTAAACGAAGAGCTCGTGGACGACATCATTGAGCAAAGACGACAGGATGCCGATGAGTTTTACTACCGCATCAGCCCTCTGCCGATGGCTGACGACCTGAGGAACATCCAACGCCAGGCCTTTGCCGGCATGCTGTGGTGCAAGCAACATTATTACTTCATCTGGGATCAGTGGGCTAACGGTGATCCGAACATGCCACCACCACCTGAAAGTCGCAAGAATGTCCGCAATCAGCATTGGAAACACATGTATCTGGACGACATCTTGTCGATGCCGGATTCGTGGGAGTACCCATTCTTCGCCGCCTGGGACTCGGCTTTCCATTGTATCCCTCTTGCAATGGTTGACCCCGATTTTGCGAAGAAGCAGCTTGACTTGTTCACCCGAGAATGGTACATGCATCCCAATGGACAGCTACCGGCCTACGAGTGGAACTTTGGCGACGTCAACCCGCCGGTGCATGCATGGTCTGTCTTCCGCACGTTCAAAATCGAGCGCAAGATGTATGGAAGACAAGATCTTGATTTCCTGGAGCGTGTTTTCCAGAAACTGCTGCTTAATTTCACCTGGTGGGTGAACCGCAAGGACAATGACGGCAAAAACGTTTTCGAGGGCGGCTTCCTTGGATTGGACAACATTGGTCTCTTCAATCGTTCCGAGCCGCTGCCAACCGGGGGTGTCCTTGAGCAAGCCGACAGCACAGGCTGGATGGCTTTCTACTGCCTCTGCATGTTGAACATTGCTCTGGAACTCGCCAAGCATCGGAGAACGTACGAAGACATTGCATCCAAGTTCTTTGAACACTTCCTGCTGATATCCGATGCCATGTCGTTCCGTGCTGGTGGCAAAGAGCAGAGCCTGTGGAACGAGGAGGATGGCTTCTACTACGACGCCATTTCTTGGGGTGGACCGTGGACCCAGCAAATGCGCGTCCGCTCTCTTGTCGGTCTCATCCCCTTGTACGCTGTGCTGACTCTGGAGCCTGAATTGATCAATAAATTCCCCAACTTCAAGCGCAGAATGGATTGGTTCATTCAGAACCGACACGATGTTGCCGAACGAAACATTGCCTCTATGCGCAAGAGAGGGAAAGACGAGCGTCTTCTTTTGTCTCTGGTCAGCAAGGAGAGGCTGGAAAAAATTCTCAAGAGGATGCTGGATGAGACCGAGTTTCTGTCCGAGCATGGAATCCGCAGCTTGTCCAAGTATCATGAGGATCACCCCGTCAGCATGGACGTCAATGGCCAACAATTCAAGGTCAGCTACGTCCCTGGTGACTCTGATTCGGGGCTGTTTGGCGGCAACTCGAATTGGCGCGGCCCGGTCTGGATTGCCGTCAACTTCCTCCTTGTCGAATCACTCCTCCGGTTTTACATGTTCTATGGCACGTCGCTGCAGATCGAATGTCCGACCGGCTCTGGGGAATACATGCACCTGGGTCACGTCGCCGAAGAGATCCAACATCGACTCCAGCATCTCATGGCTCGCGACAACGAAGGTCGCCGCGCCATCAATGCAGGCAACGACACCCTCGATTTTGACCCGCACTGGAAAGACTATCTGTGGTTCTTCGAGTTCTTTGACGGTGACACGGGCCGTGGTCTCGGTGCCAGCCATCAGTGCGGTTGGACGGGCTTGATGGCTAAAATGATCCATGACACCGGCATCAATTGCCGTCTACCGCAAACGCCTCGGACGCCCTCGACTGGCCTGGCTCACTACTTTGACGACACCTTCTCGAGTGGCTTGACCAGGAAAAACACAATGGTTGGTACGCCAGGCCCCATGCGTCGCTCCTCCACGTCACGCTCGCTCGGTGGCCGCTCCTCGTTTGTTTCCAATGGCACAAATGGCGACCACTCCGCTCGAGGTCAGGCCACGCCCGCCGTCATCCATGATGTCGATGCTGCCCATTCTTATTTTGATGCCCCAGCATCTGCTGTCACTGATGGAGACGAGTGGGGCGAAGAGGACAAACTGGAGAAAGAGCGCAGGAAGAGCATCGCAGACAGTCACTACGAGAAATTCGTCAATGATCAGTTGACGAAGATCAAGACGGATGAGAGCGTGGGTGTCTACGAGGATGAGTTCGAGGCGCAGCTGGATTAGACTTGACGACTGATGGAAAGTCCATCTTTGAACGAGAAGAAGACTCGGCGAACACGAGGCGAAGGTATCATTAGGGTCCATGACAGGGACTGTATAGTAGTCCACAGGAGATTGCGTGGCATCGATAGAGCATCAATAGCATAAGCTGTAATAGAACGAAGCGGGATTCCTTCCAGCCCTTCAATTTTCCGGTTGTCCGGTTTTCGTGAATGGCGTGGCCATCGGCCGCATTGCTCGTTCTACCGTCTACTTGGTTTTGCCCATTGCAATTTGCCTCCCTCTGTACTCTATTAATGACCATCGTACCTGCAGTAGTCCCTCACGGACAACCATCTCTGCCGTTTCCTGGGAAGAGGAGAAGACCGGGCAAGCGCTCTCGCGGCTGTATTACGATGGCCGAATTCGCTCGCTTCTCGGGTCCGACTCGAATCGAGAGATGAGAGGACGCTGTATTTGTTCTTTCCAGGAGACCACCGTGCTCATCCAACATCGTCGCCGTACCCGTACGACGACAGAGCTCCGGACAATGTCTAGACGCCTTAGTGGACCCGTGTGGAACGTCGCAGTCTCTTGAGCAGCTTCAATGCAGTGCCGGCGCCCATCTGTCGCTTGACGCGGCGTGGCCGAGGCTGGCGCGCGACTTGCTGAATGGCAGCTTCGATTTCTGCAATCGTGTCATATCGTCGGTACTCCTCCGCAAGCTCCTGTCCTCGCACTCGGTACTTTGGCACCGACAGGACCTCGTCAACCGCCTCGCGCAGTTGCTCCACGGTCGGGCGAAGACACTTGAGATTGACAGCGACGCCAGCCCAGGCTGCTCGAGCGCACGTCTCTGGCTTGTCCTCGCCTACACCGGCGAGAACCATGGGCACGCCGCAGAACAACGCCTGCTGAACGGTACCGTACCCGGCATTGCTGACGAGGACGTCGGTGTGTTTGAACAGCTCGTTGAAGGGAAGGTACCTGGCCACGCGCACATTGTCGGGGACATTGAATTTCTCGATCCGGTCGATCTGGTGAATGACTGCCACCACGAGGACATCTTTGTCCTTCATTGCTTCGAAGGTCGGAATGATCAAGTCCGTGACGTTGATATTGAGCGTGCCTTGCGAGACGACCACGAGTTTCTTCCGGTGTTGCACCACCTCATCCCACCAGGATGGCAAGTCTTCTTCGGTCCCAGTGCCTGACGACGGAATGGCACCAATGAACCGAAACCCTTCCCTCAGATCACTCCGTGGGTATTCGAGGGATGGCACCGACATTTGAAGGAAAAGATCAGGCAAGTTCACTGCTGCGTCGAAGTAGAACGGGACTTTGTTCTTGGTCACTCCGAGACTTCGCACGAGTTCCTCATATCGATTTTGTACTGGTGCCATGGCCTCTTCGAACTTCTTTTGGCCTTGCAGGTTCCGGGCACGGCCCTCCGCCGACGAGTCGGGTGGCAGACCTGAGCCCATCGGACCTGTGTCGACGCTTGAACATGTCAGAGATGTGTGTCCGATCCCTATGGTGGCTGTTGGCTTCCGTCCTGGGCCGCCAAGTATGAGAGCACTGTTGCCAAAGTATAGACATGACTGCAGGAACACGACCGTCTGGTTTCTTGACGAATACACCTGCTTCAGGAGCATTTGCAGGACCCTGTGTTGTTCCTCGATGACATCGATCAAGAGTGACCGATGGATCCCGTGGGCTCCTTGTAGGCCCGGTGCGAAGGAATCAAATACAGTGTTGGCTTGATAGTCCGCCTTGCCGCCGGTGAGTGCGAACTTGGATCCCGTGAGCTCGACGGCCGTTTTGAAAGCAGATCCCGTCAGCACGGTGACCGAGAAGCCTCTCTGCACAAGACCCTTGGCGACTTGGAGCATACGTTCGACATGGCCGTAGATGGGGAGGACTCCAACGAAAATAAGAGGTCTACTGTTGTCAGCCGTCATGTTTGCGGTTGAAAAGAGCGCCAAAGTAGTGACACTCGGGCAGGAGGGACAAAGAGGAGGAGGATTTTCCAGAAAGGCAGACAGCTGCAGAGGCGTCGATGTTGCACACTGAGTTGCCACTGACATGAGAATGGACGGCCAGAATCTGTCCTCTCTTTTATTTGATTGCCTGACGCCGTCGTCAACGCATCGAACACTTCAATATTAGGCTCCACCCGGCACCACGCAAGTCATCCTTCGATTATACTTGGAAGCAATCAGCAGCCGCCGATTCAGCTACACCACACCACGTACGAGCGTCCTGGGTCAAGCCATGCTCCGTCGGGCTGAGACGCGATTAGACCATGGCGTTGATCACACCGCTGTTTAACACGCGGCAGGAGCGCCGCTGGTGCTGATGGATCGCTGGACGCCGTATTATTTGTGCTGGGAGTCAGTGTCTCGATAGCATCAGACCGTTGCCAGTGCTTCGCCTGGCACATCCTTCGCGAGATTGGAATATCATCACTCCATACCAACAACCCAACCATTGGCGAGAATGTCACCACTCCATATCAACAGGCGAACCATCCGGCCTTGTTCTGAAGATGCTAGCGCCCGATCTCAAACTCTGTTGTAGGGATGGCATAAACCGTGTTGCGGGCCACGAGGTCAGCCTCGCCGAAAGCCACTACTGGTCCAGGGAAGAAAGTCGAAGAACAGTCGACTTACACGTGGCACTGAGACTAGCGAGTCTGAACCTCACCGGAGCGCATACCCAATCTGTCTCGGCCGTCCACCATGGCATTGGATGGAGATAGAAGCCTAGGACCCGAATCAAGCCACCAGATAGCACTGTGTACACCCCGTGCGGACACGTTCAAAACCAGGTGCACAGCATAGGCCCGACGCCCCAGGGCAGTAACCCACGCCATAAGACCGTATCGGCGTTTGAAATGCGTCTTTAGTGAGCATTGTCGGGACAACAGACAGATCATGCACGTATGCAGGTGGCTGAAGGCGTGTTGTTCAGGATAACCAGGCAATGCACTGCCCAAACCGGCAATAATCAAGAAACCCGCATAGGCTGGCCCCCCGAGGAATTCAATCCTCCTGGAAAAGACGACAAAGTGTCTTACAGCAGCCAGTGCAAGCACCACGTATCTATTCGACCACTTGGCGCTGCAGATGGGTGTCTTCTGGTCTAGATCGTGTCAGCGGCTCGCGGATGCTCCCAGCCACACCGAGATTCTGGAGATGAGGGAGGACGCATCGTATCGAGGGGCTTCTCAGCCCTGTGGGGGAATCTCGCGAATGGGTCCAAACTCAATTCCCACTCCGCAAGATGGCGATTCCGGCAACCGCTGTGCGCCCCCGATTTGTTACTGCTGATATCGTGAGCCTCGTCATCGGCCTGCGGGCCGCACGAGCTGTGAGACGAAGGATGCGAGCTACAGGACCAAACCCAGACAATGTCCGATTGGGCCACCCCTGAGATGCTGGCCTTGGGCGAAGTCTGTAAGGCACTCCCCATCAAAGATCCCTGGGGCCTTGAAGGACAACGATATGCTTGTAGCTGGCTATATCGCCCCGTTGTTTCTGCGCCCCTTGATGATCGTCCTGAAAAAAAAAACAGCTTCTGGAGGCAGCCTCGCGCTTGCTTCATCATGCATTTTCTTTGCAAGGCGGAGCAAAAGTTACGGACGAAAGGTCCTTTACTGTAGCAAGCCGCCATGTCCAGCATGATTGAGACATCTCAAGACGAGTACGCGGAGTCTACTTGGCCGTCAACACGTAGCCTCAAGGCGGTCCAAGACGAGCCTACTGGATCTACAGGGAAGAGCACACCGACGCCAGAGACAACGACGTCGACATCTGTCTCTGCAATCACCGCGAGCAAGGAGAAACAAAAGAGCACCACCGCTGCTCAAGAACAGATCGACTCTTCCCCTTCAACCTCGAACCTCCAGTTCGCGTCGATAGTTCTGGCGCTGTGTCTTGCCATATTCTTGGTCGCACTGGTATGTTTTACGTTGTTGAACCGAACTCCCCTCTCAAGATATAATACTGTCTTTCCCACTGACACCTGTTGCTGCTCCTAGGATAACCTCATCATCTCGACGGCAATCCCCGCCATCACAGACACATTCCACTCCCTCGACGATGTTTCCTGGTACGGTTCTTCCTACCTCTTCACCACCTGCTCCTTCCAGCTCGTCTTCGGAAAGGCCTACACGTTTGCGTCGCCTAAGTATGTCTTCATCTTCGCCATCTTTCTCTTCGAGGTCGGCTCGGCTGTGTGTGGTGCCGCACCCAGCTCCGTTGCATTGATCCTGGGACGCACCATTGCCGGCATTGGGTCCGCAGGCGTGTTTTCAGGCGCATTGATCATAATGGCGGGATTGGTGAGCTTGGAAAAGAGGGCTGTCTGTGAGTTGTTGTTCTCTGTCCGGCAAGCGATCTGCTTGCTAAACGGTAGAAAGATAATGCCGTCTTGAATTCCATGTACGGTATCGCTTCTGTCGTTGGACCTCTGATCGGAGGCGTGCTGACAGATAACTTGTCCTGGCGGTACGGCTTGTTGTTTGCCCCCCGTCTGTATCCAAGCATCAACAACTAATTGGTTGTCTCCAGCTGGTGCTTCTACATCAACCTCCCTCTCGGCGGTGCCTCCGTCTTTGTGATTCTCCTTGCTCTTCGGTCAGAGCATATGGGCAAGGCCTCACGTAGCTCGACTCTGACATTGAAACAGAAGATCACATACCTGGACATCCTTGGCACCTCGATCCTCATCCCCGCCATCATCTGTCTCCTCCTCGCCCTCCAATGGGGCGGAACGACTTATTCATGGTCGAACTTCCGGATCCCGCTGCTCTTCACCCTCTCTTTCGTCCTCGCTGTCCTCTTCATAGCCGTCCAATTTCGTCAACCGGGGCAAAACGCAACACTGCCACCACATATTATAAAACAGAGAACGATGGCGGCGGCATGCTTCTTCACGGTCACGCTCGCGGGCCCGTTCTTCATCTTCATCTACAGTGTCCCCATCTGGTTCCAAGCCATCCAGTCCACTTCCGCCGTCCGCTCCGGTGTCTTGATCATCCCGCTCTGCTTGGGTGTGATCGTCATGTCCCTCGCGTCGGGGATCGGCACGGCCTGGCTAGGCTACTACGCTCCGTTCTTCTACATCTCCACCGCCCTCCAATCACTCGGTGCCGGTCTAATGACGACGTGGACCGTCGACACCAGCACGGCGACCCAGGTGGGATTCCAGCTCATCTACGGCTTCGGGGTCGGCTTCGCGATGAACCTGCCCTTCGTGTGCGCTTCGACGGTCCTTGCCGAGACTGACGTCGCGATCGGGACCGCAATCATCACATTCCTGCAGACGCTATCGGGGGCCGTCTTCCTCGCTGTCGGCCAGAACGTCTACCTGAACAGACTTGCCTCGTCGCTAAGACGGGATCTACCGAGCCTGGATCCGAACCTGGTGCTGCACGTCGGGGCGACGGAGTTGAAGAACGCAGTATCACAAGGTGATCTGGAGGTCGTGAAGCATGCGTACAACAACGCTTTGACGTCCATGTGGTACATCTGCGTTGCGTTGGCTTGCGCGACCGTGTTCGGGGCTGTAGCTATCGAGTGGCGGAGTGTGAAGAGCAGGAAGCCTGGAGAAGAGGAGGAGGAGGAGGTCTAGGGAAGAGACAGGACAGATCGCGAGCGAAATCGAAATCGAAATCGAGGTACGGAGTAGCCTACACGACGGATCACAGTACTACATTATACAAAAGGCAGGCTGATAGACGAGCGGGATTCACATCGCATCTGTGGCTAATTAAGTAGCGGGGGGGGTTTTTTTTTGGAAATGATAAGAGATAAAAGAGTAGATCCCAACGTCAGTGACAAGGGGGACTGTTTAACTTTATGTATGGAGTACTTCGTGCGCTGTACGTTGCAGCACGACCGAGTTCGAGAGACCTGGCAGCCCTGCCTGAAGGTTCTGGCAGTGTACTAGACGCGGTGTCGTCGACAGACTGATTATCATAATAGACGTAGACCGATTTGAGTGTGCACATGGCGTGCGCGGGAGGGTTTGACGACGATAAGAACATTTCAATTATGTTCAAGTCGAGTCTGTCGTTCGTCCTCCGTCCTTGCTAGTAGAATGCAAGACGCGACTTGAAGAGAGCAACCTCCTCCCTCCCTGCCGGTACGATACAAGACGCAACTTGAAGGTAGCAACCTCCTCCGTCCTTGCCGGTACGGTACAAGACGCAACTTGAAGGTAGCAATGTCCTCGATCCATGCCGGTACGATACAAGACGCGACGTGAAGGTAGCAATGTCCTCGATCCTTGCCGGTACGATACATGGAAGCTAAGTTATCCATGCACGCTCTTCAACCAGGCAGTCATCTCCGCGATCCTGTCGATGCCGTCCTATGAGATATTCCGCTTTTAGTAACATGTCCCCCTCGCAAAACAGTGTAGAAAAAGCCAATGCCAACAATGTAATGTATATAAAGGGAGGAGAAAGGAATGAAAGCGGGAACCTCCCCTCGGGTGGCTCGATTGACTCTGACTCACCTTGGTATATTGATCCATCTTGTCCTCCTCGCCACGCAGGCCCAGGACGCTATTGTGATTGCCACCCCTCCAGCGCTCCACGTTCGCGGGCTCATCTGCGAAGAACGCCCTCGTGTACATGGCCTTGACGAACGCCGCCGGGCTGCCCGTCCTCAGCGCCTGCATGGCCTTGTCGAATCGCTCGCCCGTCGATTCCCGGGTGATGGTCCAGTCGTCGGCCGTCGTGCGCGTCACGCGCAGCACCGAGGCCAGCATGTCCTTTTGGTGAACGCAGAAGGACGACGGGTAGACGAAGCTGTTCTTGAACTGGGCGAGACGCGGCTCTTGCTCCTGGTCATTGGGCTCGGGATTGATTTTCAAGCTCAGCAGCGCCGCGACAGCACGGCCGACCTGCGGCCACGAGCAGACCGTCACGCGAGCGGCGCCGTCGTCGAACAGAGTCACCTTCTTGTTCGGGAAGTCGAACCCGAACGCGTCGCCGAAGGACAAGCTCCATTCGTACCAGAAGCCCGTCGACACGGCGATCCACGAGCTCTTGCCCAGCGTGGAGATGAGCTTTCGAGGTGCCGCGACCCGGTCCGCCATGCCCAGGTCGGCGACCAGGGCCGAGTCCTCGGCCGAGTCGAAGCCCCATTCGTTCGGCAGGATCCAGGGCACGTCGGCGTCGGCGGCTGCGCGGATCAGCTTCTCCTGCTCCGCCTGCGCGGTCACGGAGATGGTGATGACGAGCGCGTCGTGGCCCTGCAGCGCGGCGACGAGCGACGAATGGTCGTTGTAGTCTACCTTTGCGACGGTGATGCCGTCGGGCAACGAGCCCGTGCTGGTGCTCCCCGTGCGAGTAATGGCCGTGACTTGATGCTTGGCTGTCTGGAGTAGTGCTTCGGCAATGTGTCTGCCCACGTGTCCGCCGGCCTTGAAAAGTTTCCCCTGTTAGCTACAGTACATACAAACGTATACTTCTTGAGCTTGCAAGGACTGACACGGCGGCTCAACACCGCGTGCGTCTGGTTCTTGTACTCACCCCGACGAGGGCGACTTTGACGATTCGGTTCGAAGAAGCCATTCCAGATCACCAATTGAGTCCTCCGTAACCGACTAAGAGTATGGGTATTCTGGATTCCGAGCGACGTACCTCTCACCTTTACATATGTCGAGGCTGCATTGCCTGTCCGGATATACCGAGTCGGTTGGATCGTAATATTCCGAGCCGAGAGTGGGCCCGCCGTGTATTCCTCTCCCTCTATTTCGTCCGATTGAGTTGGCCTTCCATGGTCTCTTCGATTTCGTCCGGCGAACAGGCCATCGTGAGGGTGAGTGGCCTGAGGGCGCACAAGAAAGTCGGCTCTCTAGCTAGGCGTCTTCTGGCCGAGGGATGGAAGTTCATGCATGGGTAAATACGACAAATGGTTAGCGTTAGGAATCCGGCGGATTTGTGTCTTTTAACTCCGGATAAAACGAGGCTTCCTTTACTCATAGTGGGCACTCCGGTGAACTTGACATGGACGGTCCCGGCAGCTGGAGTTGGAGGTGACACACGTGGTAAGCGGTCAAGACGACCCAAGCGCAAAGCTGAGTGATATTTGGACTCGCTGCTTGGATGATATATACAGGATGGCCCCGTTCCCTGCTCCGAAAGTTCGAGCTCCACTCATCAATCCCGCGTCTTCTGACCAAAGCCAACTAACCACCTGAGCCCGGCCTGACCGTTATGCAAATTGAAGGATAATCTTACACGGTCTCGGTGAGCATCTTGTTCATTCGAGAGATCTTGCTCGACACGCTGAGGTCAATGGTTCGCTCGCCGATCTCCACAATCAAGCCACCCAGGATATCAGGGTTAACTTTGGTGACAACTTTGAGCTTCTTGCCCTGGCTGTACTCGGATTTGCTGATGGCCGTCTCGAGGCGGCGAAGGAGTTTCTCGTCGAGTTTCTGAGGCGCATTAGAGTCAGCACACATAACTAGAACAATGCTAGAAGTGCCAGCCATAGCGAAGTCCAATATTCAGCAGTCAAATTTTGCATAGACGTACCGCAGCACTCGTGACGACCAGCTCCAATTCTCCTTTTGCCGCACTCATAAGTGTACCAAACTTTTCACAAACTCCTTCGAGTAAGCCCAGTCGGTTGTTCTCTCCCAATGCCTGCAGCAGGTTCTTGACCGTTCCGCTCTTGTCAGCACCTCCAGTGTGCTTCTCCAGCTCAGCGATAATCTGCGATTTGTCCGAGTCCGAGAGCATTGGGGCAAGAAGGATCTGAGGGAGTTTGGTGTCGGTCTTGAGGATTTGCAGTAGGCTGGAGATCGCTTTGGCGGTAGGGTCTAAAGAGCCTTGTTTGGCCGCGGCCGTGTACTATGAATCGAAGAGCCGTCAGCCTCATAGCCATTCAGTTGAATTGTCCGGGTTCCCATTGCTCGATCACTGAAGTGGGTTCGAAATGGACTTCATCCCCGCCTCATCCTGCAAAATACACGGGACTCGCATACCAAAGCATTCGCATATGTTCCATCAAGACCAAACAACGGGACGGGGGGTTTCGTGTCTGCGGCGGCGGGAGCAGCGTATGTTCGGATAGCTGTTCTAGGGGCTGTTCGGCGGGCAGCCGCGAAGGCTGGCCGCATCAGCCTGGCGGACATCATCTTGCGACGTGTTAGGAGATGATGGAATATGCAATCTCTAAAGGACAAGAATCCGGCTGGGAGGGGAGAGTCGGCTGCGTCCTTCACGGTTTTGGAGCTTCAATTGACGATGAGGTTTGGGAGCTTCAAATCGAATATGCACTAGTCCCGATCAGGCGACGAACCCAGCAAATAGAGAGCTTTCGCACACGATCTCCTCGTCCTCATCTCAAATTCACTTCTTGGCCTTGAAATTGTCATGTACCGCACCGATTCACCAGAAGAACGAGATTGCCAGGGTCGAATAATTTCTTAGACAAGTCCGTATCCTAGGAACACCTGTCACAGCGTTCTACCACTGGCAGCTATCCTTTCTCACAACTCCGCGCTTACAACAATCTAGATGCGCAAAGCTCGCGAAACTCCAAAGCTCCCATGCACTTGAAAACCTTTGCACTGTTTCCAGCCTTCCGACAAGACGAATTTCGCTGTGTACCGAAATCAAGCATGTGGCCCGAAGGACCAGCTACTCACATCGTCCTCGATGATCAGGTACAGTCCTTTGACGTCGATGTGCTCATACATGTTGGGAATAGCAGCGCGAGCTTGTTTGTGCCATGGTCCTCGACCTCCATTGACTGCGTCCTCCTTGCTGCGCCAGAAACCTGCGGAAATGTTCAGTTTCAATCTCAGTAGGAGTTTATTTGGTTTCACCCACACGTTGCGAGGTTCCTTCTGTTCTCGTCAGGGACACCGTACCAGTACTTCAACAAGCCCCCACTCGCTGTGGCTTCAATATGAGACTCTTTGTCAAGCTTGAATAGAAGTTCAACATCGATGTCCTTCTTGAGCTTAGACCTGAACTCAACCACATAAAACTCCTGCCGCGTCCATCTGTATCCTTCTTTGGATGCAAGTGATTTCAATGTGAACATTAAGCTGTCCCAGTCGAGTGCATCTTCGTACTTGACCGTGGCATAATGAGGAGTCGCTGGCTCCAGCTCCGTCGATGCAAGAGCGAGAAGTCGGTTCGGCGTGTCGACACGGTCCAGATCCAGGAGATGCTCATGCTCGAGGTAGGGTGAGACGGTCAGCCAACGGGTCGGTTCTTGGGTTCCTTCGCCAAAGGCTTGGGTTGTTTCCTTCTGGATGAACACTGCTGCAGGATTTTCCTCGCCTTTTACTTGTTTCCGCGCGTCGATTGCCGCCGTGCTGGTGTTCTCGCTCATCTTCTGTGCCCCTGCCGCTTGCGCCGTTGCCATTTCGGACTGAATGCTGCTCCCTGTCTCAGAAATCGGAACCTGTCGTACCTGATAGCAACAATATTCTTTAACACCTGGTGGGCAATGATGGAGCGAAACCGAATTTCTAGGAGTGATTGATGGGGTGGTTCCCAGAGAATGTTGACTCTTGGCCGGGGGCGGTATTGTGTGCAATACGCAAGCGATCACGCAATTGTAGCTTACCTGATGGCAGAGGAAAGTGCCACCAACATAACAAAAATGCAGAAGGACAAGAGACAAACGTAGAGGCACAGAGCCGTCTGAACCCGGCTCAGAGTATGTGGCGGTCAGATGATTCTGCGGGCTGGTCACGTATTTATTAGACTCCATCTGCACTGGGATGCATTTCCCATTTGACCAGCACTTTCCATAAGGCTCCGTTGGTGATAAGGCCGTGCTTCTCCACGTGGATAGTGTCTTTCGATACCCTACCACAGGAGCTATCGACCTTGGGCACTCTTTCGGGCACTGCAAAGGGGTGCATGAAGGGCTGCTGATAGAGTCGCACCAGAGGGAGGGCGGAAAGATATGCGAGCTGCAGGTACATCTGCTGCACCAACAAAGAGGACAGTATGATCCGCCATTTCCTTTCCTAATCGAGGCAAAATATCACGCATCTGGCATATGGGGAATTAATTCGTGGACAGCACCGATAGCTGCGACGTGGCATATTGAGGCCAATCCTTCATCTGCCCGTGTGGTGGTGAAACGATAAGAGAAGATGAACCGCGTCGCCGATGCACACTCGGCAACTCACCCATTTATATACCTGTGGGAGAACGCACGAGCATGCAATGATTCCGTGATCAAGTCATAGCCAGAGATCTGATGGTTGCTGCAACCGAGATTTCTGCCAAATCAAAGTCGTGGTGTTGAAGAATGATTGGCAGGCGTCGCCCGGGGAAAGTGGGATGAAAATGGGCTGCCCGGAGGGGTCTTTTCCGTTCCGTAAGTTCAAAAAAATATCACCGACATTCTCATTGTCCTCAGGTTCTGCTCACCCCTCCGACACCAACAATTCCATACCCTCAATTTCCCATTCTCCTCCTCGCCCAGTCTCTTCATTATGGCTACCAGTGGTGCACCCGCCCAGAAGTTCAAGGTCGCCGACATCTCGTTGGCGGCCTTTGGCCGACGCGAGATCGAGCTCGCAGAGATTGAGATGCCGGGTCTGATGGCTATTCGGACAAAGTATGCCGCAGATCAGCCTCTGGCCGGTGCCAGGATCGCAGGTTGCCTTCACATGACCATTCAAACCGCCGTCCTCATCGAGACCCTCAAAGCCCTGGGTGCTGAAGTCACCTGGTCATCATGCAATATTTTCTCCACACAAGACCATGCCGCCGCAGCCATCGCCGCTGGAGGTACACCTGTCTTTGCATGGAAGGGCGAGACTGAAGAAGAGTACGAGTGGTGTCTGGAACAACAGCTGAAGGCCTTCCCGTCGGGAAAGTCACTCAACCTCATCCTTGATGATGGTGGTGACTTGACCGCCCTTGTCCACAACAAATACCCGGAGATGCTCAAAGACTGCTATGGTGTGTCGGAAGAAACCACTACTGGAGTCCACCACCTCTATCGCATGCTGAAAGGCAAATCACTCCTTATCCCCGCAGTCAATGTCAACGACAGCGTCACAAAGTCGAAATTCGACAACCTCTACGGCTGCAGAGAGTCCCTGGTGGACGGCATCAAGCGTGCTACAGATGTTATGATTGCCGGCAAGATTGCCGTCGTGGCAGGCTTTGGTGATGTCGGCAAGGGTTGCGCCCAAGCACTTCACAGCATGGGTGCCCGTGTCCTGGTCACCGAGGTCGACCCCATCAACGCCCTGCAAGCTGCAGTCTCAGGCTATCAAGTCGTCACCATGGAGGATGCTGCTTCCCAAGGTCAGATCTTCGTCACCACCACCGGCTGCCGCGACATCATTGTCGGAAAGCACTTCGAACAGATGCGCAACGACGCGATTGTTTGCAACATTGGCCACTTCGACATCGAGATTGACGTCGCCTGGCTCAAGAAGAACGCCAAGAGCGTCCAGAACATCAAGCCTCAAGTCGACCGCTACACAATGGCCAGTGGTCGGAATATCATTCTCTTGGCGGAAGGCCGGCTGGTTAACCTTGGCTGTGCCACCGGCCACTCTTCCTTCGTCATGTCCTGCTCCTTCTCCAACCAGGTGCTTGCACAAATCATGCTGTTCAAGGCTGAGGATGAAGCATTTGGGAAGAAATATATCGAGTTCGGAAAGACTGGCAAGAAGGATATCGGCGTCTATGTCCTACCCAAGATCTTGGATGAACAGGTTGCCCTGCTGCACTTGGATCATGTCAACGCCAAGTTGACCAAGTTGACTCCTGTGCAAGCTGAGTATCTTGGCTTGGCAGTTGAGGGTCCCTTCAAGTCTGATATCTACCGCTACTAGACGGTCAACCGCGCCACCGAATTTTGTGCTGGCTTTAGTCTGCATGCATAAGGATCGGCGTTGTACGGCTCCATTGGAAGAAAAGCTCCTTTCTAATGCTCAACGCATAGAAATTGCGGGGTTTAGCGTCTGTCATGTAATATGGCCTCGAAGGAAGGTTTTGCCAAACTCAACGATTGAAATGAGATATGGATTTTGAAGCCTATCACAAGGCTGAGATAAAGGGCCCCATCGGATGTGGTCATCAAAAGTCGTCGTCCTTCAACAGACAGACTCGAAGAAGCTTCATCAGCTTCCTCAGATAGATACCCCAATAGATGAGAATTCAAGAACACGCAGTAGTCATGAACAAACAACGTGAATCATCTTGGTTTCAGAACAGAGCACCCACGGGAGTATACGGCTTGCGGCCGGAGAAGACAAGGCGCGGCACCCAAGGACAGGCTTAAGCTGCGATACATGTCCACGCCGGACTCCTGCGCCATATTCAAAGCATGCGTGTTTTGCTTCATATCCAAGGCGGAGGACTCGGTGCCGGATTCGTTCGCTCGTCACCTTCAGAGATGAGAACTCTCGCAGCCCCCTGTGTAATTAAGTCAACAATGTCCTTCTCCAGCGGTCCCGCTTCAACCTCCAGATTTTGTTGCGATGGCTTCGGATGAATGAGCGTGTGGTACGGCCGCTCGTCATCGTTTCCATAACGGAATTGCTTCCCCGTGCGTATCAACTTGCCGCTGACCTTGCAGGTCAAGTAGAACGGTTGGCCAGGGTGCTGGATGATGACGCCCGCGAAAAGCGCACCGACGTCCTCGATGTCCGGGTTCTCGGCCACGGCCTCCCAAGTCCACTGCGCGTTCGTGTAGAGGCCCATCGCGTTGTTTGCCCAAAGGCTGTGGAACCGCCACGAGCGTTCGACGTCTCTGTCCTTGGTGGATCTCGTACCTACTCCACCAAAAGATACTCTACCGTTCTCTTTCGCAAGTCATCATTATATCTGAGGATTGCTGCTGTATCAACAGTTTGAGCCGTCCGAGGGCCTGCATGAGGTTGTGGCACAAGGGGTACCTCGACAAGGCTGTAGAGTCCCGTGAGACATGATTGGTGGCTAGGGCTGAAGCTTAGATAACGTCAACGCAACAGTTTCTTCGTTTCATTCCACATGCTTTGCTTGGTCGAACGCTTCTCGTTGGCAACATAGACGACGTGATACTTAGTCCCTACGCCCAATTGACACACCGGGGCAAGGCTAGGCCGGGGGGATCAATGACCGCTGACTCTAGCAGTGAGTCATTGCAAGCGGTGCTAATCTGCTTGCGTCGCCAAAGTTGGATACCATCCTCTTTTGAGGTCCAAGAGCACGGCAGCCTCCAATGCATGATATACATCTTGTGCAGACAGTTAAATTCTATACTCCAGCAGTGTTCCTATTCTCGTCCTTAAAACCCTCCACATTTGCTTCCACAGCATTGCCAAAATCCACTAGCCGTGTTCGAACGGTAGCCACAATGTCATCTCCGCCACAAACCGCCGACACAGCATCAGCGCCGGGAGCACCAACAAGCAGTAAGAAAGACCGAGCGCAGCCCCAAGGAAAGCAACAACACGGTAGAAACCTACCACCTACGCACTTTTTATGCTTCCCCATTGCCACGGACGAATCGGTCCGCCAACTCACAAAGTCGTTGGCTTACTTCAAGTCTGTCACTACGCCTCTATCAGAGCGGGATTCAGATGCGACTCCCGAACCGGAAAGTCACCAGGGAAGTACTAATAGTAGCGCGGAGCCAGACGTCGAGGCACAAAAGCTAAGGCTTCTGCCTGAAGCAGCGCATCGACCCCCCGGAACATACCATTTGACGCTCGGGATGATGAACTTATCGAAGCAGGATGATATGGAAAAGGCGATCGCGCTGCTGCAGGAGATCGACTACGTTGCTCTGCTCAGAGATGCTGAGAGTGGGGATGGGATCGTGAAGCACGCAAGAGCGAGTAGACAAGGAGGCCCCCGAGCCGCCGCGCCATCGAACAAGGCCGAAATGGAAGCAGGAACCGTTGAAGGGACGACCGATCCAGTGCTCCGAGAGCAGCAAGACAGGGAAGATGAAAGCAAATTCCAGCGAGAGGCGGACGCAACCAAAGATGCCCCCTCCTCCCCGCTCCACGCCCTCAAATCCCTGACCAGAACAATCTCTCCACCTCCCACGAAGGCATCGTCAATCTCCCCTGCCACGCCATCCTCCCCTGCCGTCCCCCCGCTCTCGATATCGCTTCATTCCCTCGGCGTGTTCCCCAAGCCGAGCGCCGCGCGAGTCTTCTATGCGCACCCCCACGACCCGAGCAATCGTCTACAGACGTTCGGGCAATTGATCCGACGCCGCTTTCGCGAGGCGGGCCTCATCACCGAGACAAGACCTTTAGTCCTGCACGCCACAGTCGCGAATCTGATCTACGTCAGGGGCAAAGATCGACGTGCCGGCAAAGCGAAGTCTGCAAAGGGAAGACCACGCGCAGGAGACGGCACCGTAGTCGCCACGGAGATATTGCGGGTTTTCAACGGTGGGGATGATCGCCGGAGATTCATTCCTGGAAGAGACGAGCCAACGGGCCCCAAGTCCGAGAGTATACCGCTCGGAGCTCCAGCGGCGCAGAGCGAGAGCCAGCACGAAAAACACGAAGCCCTGGCGTCGGATTCACAAGTCCTCCCACCTCCGCAACACCAGAGCACGCACTCGATACCGTACGTCTGGGCGACCGATATCTCCGTTACGTCCGTCCGCATATGCAAGATGGGGGCCCAGGTCTCGGACACCCCGGGCTGGGGACTCGAGTATAGGCCCGTTGCGGAGAAGGTGTTCATGCCGGATACGATGCATGGGCAGGAGGAGGTACAGCCGGAGATGAAGTCCATGTAGGTAAGGGATCTGTGATGGTCGCGTGGCCACGAGGAAGGGAAAAAGGAAGGAAGTTCTGTCTCGGTTGGAGTGGACGAGTCTAGTACTGCTGCGGGACAATACTCTAGTAGATATCGCGCGCGTTACATTGCGTTGCTTGTGCATGGGACATTGTAAGATAGGGAAAACACGAAGAGGTTTAGACTGTATACGTACGCCCTTGGAGACTGAGCGTGGGTGGTAAAGAGGTTCGATTACAGGAGGATGTGGAGCGGGTTATTCACGACTGGGGTGTTGTATAAGTAGACTGTATACTTACCTGCCTACCTACCTACCATCTGTGATCTCACTTAACGACGAATACTAGACCGTGACATGACGACAGACAGACGGCCTCGTTGTTGTTATGTATATTGGTGTTAGTTACAACAGCTCCAGAATCATACAGTATTAAATCTAGACCCTCGAGCTTGGCTCCGACACTTTGGTCCCATACCTCATCTTTACGGCCCTCATGCTACATAGTATATAGTACACATTAACGCTCTTTTTTCAAATGGTTCGAGCAGCAACTCTTGTGACGAGGCAAGGTGAAACAGATCTTCTCATCACACCTGTAACCGGTTCCCTCCCCCACCACCCCCGTCTCACCACATTACAGTATCTTCGGCGGAAGGTCGGCACGACATTGCCAATAACATCCACTGTCCTGGCCAATGGTCCAGCACATGACCACTAATGCCACCCACCATCTCCATGATGGTTGCTTGCACTAGCACTCCGTACATGCTCCTTTTCCTAGGTCGATTCTCGAGCTATCTTCCGGGATAGCGTCGCATTACAATTCGGGGGGTTGGCGTAGTCTGAGCTCCATACTTCAGCTTCGGAGTGCCTTCAGACGTGCAGGAGAAAGAGATGCGCTGTGTAGAATGATCCATCCGTCTCAATTTCACTTCTCATCGTCAAGCAAATGCGGCGTGGAGAGGTGAACTCTGGCGCCCCTTGGATTTCGTTTCTGGTCTACTGGGACGCTTCGTGCGACCACGAGCAATGCGGCATCCGGTCAAGACACTCTCGTCAATGTCAACTGCGGTAGATGGTGATTCCAAATCTCTTCGAGTCCGTTCGTTCGTTCACTCTTTGGTGCGTCCAAGCGAAATATCGAGCCCACCACTGGGCAGCCTTGCTCACGACGCGAACTTTTACGCCACAGCCATATTTGACCGGACGTAGAGGAGATTCCTACCGCACGCACCGCTCACGAGTGAGGAGGAATGTTCGTCACTGTCCTCCACTCAGCTCTTTACTTTCTTCTCATCTTCTTCCTCGCCCTCCTCATCCTCCTCGTCCTCTGACTCCTCTTCGTCTTCCAAATCTTCCAGATCCTCCAAATCCTCCACCTCATAAATCACCCGAATCATCAAACTACAACTCGGACACACCGCAATGTCGGTCTCCCCATCCTTGAGACTCTGGAGGGAGATCTCGAACCGATCCCCGCACGGGCACGGGTAATGGTAGATCTGCAGCCTAGGGTCGAACGTCATGTCTTCGATTTCGATCTCGTCGTAGATGTCCTGGTCCTCGGCTTGTTGTTCCTTGGATTTGGACGACGATCCTCCTGTGAGAGTGATGGAGGCCGCCGCGGCGGTTTGGATCGCGGAGGGCATTTTGAAGGGGGCGGATCCGGAGTGACTGGAACAAGGCGAGAGACGGTGCGACGAACTTGAATATAGATTCGTGAAGGCAGATGAAGGGCAACTCGAGTGTGACTTTGTGGTTTGATCGCTAGGAGCAGGATGAGTGTCGGCTTTCCGCTGCGTGGCCGTGGCGACAAGGAATTTTGTCAGACAGCGAGCGGGACCTGGCGGGCCAGAGCCAGGAAAATGAAAAAATGATTTGCGGGGAACTTGAAGTCGAAGTCGAAGCGAGATGCAGGCAATTGCGGGGTGGAAACGAGTTGTTCCTCGTCGTGTTGCAGTAGCTGAACTCAACTGGAACTTCAAAGATGCCCGCCGATACTGGCCTCGCTGCAGAGATGAGAGCGGCTTGTATGGTGATTACCGTCATGCCTCTGCATTTACTCGCCTCTCAGGCGCCTCAGACCTCGTCTATTGAAACTCTCTTGTGCAAGCCGTTCTCGATGGCGACAATTGCACATTGCGGCCGACGAGGCGACGCTGGATCCTAAGGTATTTGCAGAGGCTATTGAGCGGTGCGTGGCGTCGGCTTCAGTGAATTGTATTATCGTCCTATATCACTTGCGAGAATCTTTCCAGGTGAGGGTCACCTTGTGCCCACCGGCGACACGGTACGGAAGCACTACATGTATACTACATACTTGGCCTTCCGCCCCAGCTGTTCAAGACACTGTTCTTCCATCCTTCCCGCCGCAAGAGACGCAACTACGAAGGTATTGCTGCAGACACTATCACGGTGGTGGTTCTGAGAATCCTCAACATCGCTCCCAGCCTTTCCGCAAGCTGCGATGCTAAGCTACGCATTCCTCTTACCCGAGAACCTCAGATACGCAGCCACCACGGCGCCCCACGAGCCGCGGTTCCAGGGCACTCTCGGCGCCACCAGCTGTCCGTTGACCGTGAGCACGTTCTGCGCCGACTTGGCGTTGACGTTGTACAGAACCATGTTCTGCGGGATGCCTTCGACGCTGACCACACTTTCCTGGCAGTTGCCGTCGTTTTTCGCACAGTCGCCCGTCCAGCCGTTGAAGAAAAGCCAGACGCCTGTCCCGTACGCGAAAATGTCCCTCCCCGCCACGATGCGCAGGCCCCACGACATGGCGCACTGGGCTCGGCCGTTGCAGTTGGAGAAATTCGGGTCGTGGTATTTCGAGTTGAGGCTTGGGACTTGTCAGTTTCGAGAGTGCAGAAAGCTTGACAGAAGAAACTCACAGCCAGCCGACCGGAGCGGCGGGGGAAGGTTCCCAGTACGGCGTTTCCACCTGGGCGAGGCCGAAAAAGACGTTCTGCGCGTTCACTACATTGTACGCGTACAGGGTGTTGTGTTCGACGCCCATGGCGACGAGCCACGTCGGGTCGGTCGACTCCACGAGAATGCCACGCCCGGTGTTGATGTCGGGAATGCCTGGCTGGTCGATGCTGTGGTCGGCGGTCCACAGCCAGAGATTCTCAAAGTATCCGCTGCCGGACGTGGTGATGTGCATCATCATGAATGCCGCCTTGCAGAGGTTGCAGCCCAGCACTTCGCCTGTACTGGCAGCCCCGCCGACGCGGACGACCGAGTCCCACATGCCCACGGCGCCCTGCCATGCCGGCTTGAGGTTGAATTCGACGAGGATGGCGCCAGGGAGGATCTCGCCCGTTTCGAACAACATGTCCGTGATCTCGGCGTAGCCTACTTCCCCGGGTTTCCCTACCTGGACGACTGCCCGGGGTTTGTTCTCGTCCTTGAATTTGCTTCCCCGAGCTGTAAGGTAGAGTCAGGCAACGCTAAAGCGAGGGAAATGCGCCATGACTCACCGTTGATGGTCGACCAGACTTCTCCGACAATGGACGAGTTGGGCGGAACATATAGTGTATCCGTGACGACGTAGTAGCCGTGAGGGAAATAGATGACCTTCCCGGATCCTGCATTTTGCAAGAGAATCGCGTTGAGAGTGCTGGTATCGTCGGTAGAGCCGTCACCTTTGGCACCCTGGTCCTTCACGTTGATGATGTCAGCCGGTGAAGCGTCCACGTAGACCGGCCGCGACCGCGTAAAGAACCTGCCCCCGTCATCCAGCATGACTGCGGGCTTCACCGGCGAGCTCAGCGTGCGCTGCATGTAACGACCGTCATCTAGGCCGAAGTAGACGTTGCCCTGGGTCCAAGTGTCGACTGTGATGGGCACATCTGTCCCCGCGAGAATGACTCGGTTATTCGAATAGTTCTGGACAATGGACCCAACGCCGGTGACGTTAAGGTTGTCAATGACAATGGAACCGTCGCCATTTCCTGTTTCTCTTGTCGCAATCACTCGACCGACGCTGGTGGCGCTCGAATCGAGGAGCGTGAGAGAGCCGGCGCCTCCCGTGTCTGTTGTGCGCGCCAAGTTAGTATCCTGCTGCTGAGAACGTGCCCGTGGAGAGTGACGGTCGGCCTGAGACAGCCCAGCACCATGATGTGGGCTTGACGGGCCCTGGGAAACTCACCGATACCTGTGCCACAGGTGACAAATTCGACTCCTTGGAAGACCGCGACAAAAGTGGCATCAATCTTTATCGCAGTACGTGCTCCGTTGAAATGGAGATTCCGAAAGTGGAATTGTTGATTAGACAGGGTGAGTGCCCTGTCGCCTCCGAAGAAATACTGCGAAAGGTCAGGCTGCTAAGTACAGTCGCGACTACGATTTGACGCACCAAGTCACCCATGAAGATTCCAGACCCGCCACCTTGGAATGCATTGAAGGTAATGCCGAGATGCTTGCTGTTCGTGTTCATGTTGAAGACGATGGAGCTCAGGGAAGTGGCCTGAGCGACGGGCCAGTTAATGCAGCTTACTGCTGTGCCACTATTGACTGCTGTGACATCGACCTTGAGATTGCGGATGGATTTGTGGAAGTTGAGCTCGGCATGGTTGGTGTTCCACCGGGTCTTCCCATCTTCGGACAGAGGAAAGCCGTCGACAACCACATTCGCGCCAAAGTTCGAGGTGGCTTTCAGTGTCGGCCAGTCAATCGCATCGCCAGCAAGCTGCGTGTACATGCCCATCTTCAGTGTGCGGGATATGATGTAGACTCCAGGAGGGAAATAAACCAGCGCCGGTGTTTTGGTCGAACCCTGGCAATCGAAACCCTCGCATCGATGTCCCGCTGAGTGCTGTTAGTCCGATTTCCTTGAATGGTTTCCGGACGTACATGAAATGGCATTTTGGATGGCTTTGGTGTCGTCGCTCACGCCATCGCCTTTGGCGCCAAAGTCCTTGACGTTGCGATACACCACGTACGAGGAATCATAGATCGACTTGCTCTGAGTATGATCGATGTTCCCGAGCCAGTAAGTCGCCGAAGCGTTCGTATCCCCAGCTACGAGGCCGTTCGGTGGCCCAAGCGGTACCTGTGAGTTCGGGCCATACCTGCTGTCAGGACTGGGTATGTGAGGAAGTCTGCCTGCAGAGTCCTCCGCTCCCGAGAATGAGATGAGCCAGAGCAGTACAGCTGAAAGCAAATGGACCGTAGCAATTCTCGAAGATGCCATAATTATTCAGCTTGATGTCCTCCAACGTGTCAAGCAGATCAGTCTCTATAAAGCGACCTCGACCTCGAACATGAACCAAACAACAGATACCACCAATTCAAAGCCACAGCAGTGGGTATTGTGCCCTCACCGTGTCGCACGGAGGCAGGCTCAGCCCACACCTACCACGTGGGACCACGAAGCTCGCGCAAGGCTGGGCGTAAGCTCCCCATAGGCAGACGAGTTGCACCAAGGTCAGCCAGAAGAACATTTTAGTGTAATACAGATCATGTCCTCTGTCCCGCACAGCATTGTCAGATTCAAGCGCGCCTCTTCTGTCAGTAAATTGATGAAAGGGCGAAGATTCCTTAGCAACCATCGAGATTTCCATTGGCTGGCTAACTCTGCTAGAAACACGCCAAGCCTAGGCGGCTTGACTTAGTTTAGCTCGCCGTCGCACATCACAACATTTCGAGCGGAGCCTCAATAACAATTCAATTGCTTTCGTCTGTCGTCTACCACCGTAATCACGCCTGTCGCTCACTGACCACGCCCTCGACCTCATGATCAGAGGGGAAGCCTGAGCCATACGGTATAATTTGCAGTTTTGCCCTTTTGAGGTCGATGCAGCTTGCCGATACAGGTCAGATGCACGGTGACAATGCAGTCAGCCTTAACGGTCACCGTTACGGCAAATTCCTTCTCCTGGACCAGCATTTTAGTACACCGTAGGATGAAACTCGCCAACCCCTGGGACGTCCTTACCTGCTGTCTTCCAGCCAGGTTCGACTCTTGATGGATCCTTGTTTTCTCCTTTTTTTCGAGTGTCTTAGTAAGTACAGCTGACTCAAGATGCTATATTCACCCGCAGACCGAAACAGACGACATCAGCTGTGCGCTGCTGGGGTTATGCAAGGCGCTATGGTCTAGATCTCGTGTTTGGGGCTCAAACAGTCTCGTACAGGCCACGAGCGCATGACACTATCGATATGGGATCGTCCATACCTCCTCGCTGTAACGCTAAGAATTGGCTTTTGGTGCTTTCCTAGGTCGGAGGAGCTGAATCCAGACCGTCTAGTACAGTGCGGATCCTGGCTTTAAGGCATAAGACGAGACTTCGTGTCCCATGGCGAAAGTTCCCCGTCACTCGAGGCGCGCTTTGCGCTGCTGCCACTCCAAGTGGCAGCCAAAACAAAAGAACAACGGTTGGTTGCGGTGTAGAGGATTTGCCTCATAGCGGACGCCTGTTCAGAAACTGCGCCCATTGATATCACCATGAAGTGGTCAGGTCTTGGAGTACAAGTTGCCTCGAATCTACGCTGACCGTTGTGCATTCTGTTTATCCATCTGCTCCTCTGCCATTATTATCCTGTCCTTTTGCTTTAAAAGACATCCATCTATAGTCCTCAAACTTCAGCCTTTCGGCTTCTACAACCACAATAACAGCAAAATGGGTTCAATTCCAGCTCAAGCCAGTCTTCTCGGCAACAACCAAACCACGTACAAAATTGCCGGGACCTTGATCGGGTCCTACACAATCCAAAGCGGTGATACTTTTAGCGCGGTCGCCGACCATTTAGGTCTCGATCTTAATGCCCTCCTTGCGGCTAATCCAGGCGTCACGCCCGAAGAACTCGAAGTCGGACAGGTCATCAACCTTCCCACGAAGAGCACCGGGCTGGTCTTCAATCTGACCGATGTGGCCCGCGTGCTCGGCGTGTCTGTCCAGGATTTGCAATTGGCAAACCCAGGCATCTCAAGCAGTCTCACTATCGGAGAGACTATCAAGGCCCCAGCAGCCCCGGGGGGTGGACAACCCGGCGGAGGTGATCTCCCCGGCGGCACTGGCGGCAGCAACGGCGGCGGCGGCTATGTCAACTACAGTGGACCAGCGTCGAACTTCCCGGATCCCTCACAGTGGGCAAGCTACTCGACTCTCTGGAGCCAGAACGTCCGGCTCATGAAATTCAACGACTCGGACAGCGAGATCGCCCTCATCAAGAAATCCATCGAGCAAGTCGCTCGCGAGTCCGGGGTCGACGTCCGCGTCATCTTGTGTATAATCATGCAAGAATCTGGCGGCAACGTTCGCGTCGGCACTACGAACAATGGAGTGCGAAACCCCGGCATCATGCAATCGCACAACGGGGCTGAATTCAATCCTGGCGATCCTGCCGGATCGATTCTGCAAATGGTCCGAGACGGCACGGAGGGGACCAAGGACGGAGATGGCTTGAAGCAGACTTTCCAACATCAGGGCAATTGGTATGCCGCGTTTCGCGAATACAACTCCGGGAGTGTCAACCAGGCGGATATGAATGATCCTCAAGGCGCAACGGCACATTACGTTCGTGATGCAGCAAACCGTTTGATGGGGCATGTTTGGGATGGGATGTGAAGAGGCTTTTTGTTCAGGGCCGGAAAGAGGGACGAGAAAAGGGGGTTAAGAGCAGGATCCGTGCCAGTAGGGATTCAGTATATCAGTTGATGAGATCGTACTCCGCATTCAATAGATATTGGCTATTTCGTGACATTTGCATCATACTGAGCGTTGCCAATTCCACCATGTCGTCTCGCCGTGCAATGGATGTCATCCTGCTGGAAGGACTGGCCCAAGTCTATACTGTGTAAAGTGTTACTCGCTTACTTAGCCCATACAACGTAATCTCAGCATTCCTTCTAGGAGCTCGTGCGAGCGATCGCGCGTGACAGTATGGGACAGGAGGGTGGCGGCAGGGGGCAGATGCTACCCGGAACGAGGCGCAGACCACTGATCAAATCTGGCAGAGAAACAGACTGTGAAACGACCTATCCCAGACCGCCCTACAACGGATTCCGAGAGACGTCGAAGGAGCAGGCAGAGAGCGGTCAGTCAAGCATCCCTGTGCAGCCCTGTGATGCAGGCCTCAGCAGCCGCGAGGAATGGGGGTGAGGCTTATTTCACTAGCGCCTTGGCATCTGCCCCGCCAACCATCGTGGGTTTTTCTCTGACAACTGTCCTTTTGCTGCCTCTTGACACGGTCACTGTTCGTATGGAACACAACTGCTGATCTGACTTGCCTCATCGAGTGTGATTGCATTTCATTATTTTCCAATCGAACTCCTTCCCTTAGATGCCTACCCTAGTGCTTCTTGCGGCGTCGTCTTCCTGCGCTGAGATTGCAGCTTACACGAGGCTGCATCCGTCTCAACCCTCACTTCCTACCAAGGCAAAATTTGATGTCGATGTCGGCATCGGTGCCTAATCAAAGTGTACAGCATGTCTCATTGGTTGCACAGGCACTGCAGTCAGACCCAATCTTTCGTAACAATGCTGATACGCGCCATCCTGAACTGCGTTCTGGACTCCGAGCATTTATTGCCCATTCTGGCTGGATTCGTGGTCGCCCCGGACCCCAGTGTCCGATCATGTGGACAGCGATCTGACGAATACACTCCTGAGGAGAGCACTGACGGAGCACAGCCTTGCAACACCTTCGACTAATATGCAGAACATAACACAAACGTATGACCAGGAATCCGCTGGATTCAGCCCAGGGCTGAACGTCCAGGTGATTGGTGCTTACACTTGTAGTAGAGCCTTGTTGACATGGCTCCAGATGAATACACGGTAAGCCAAAAACGACACTCCTATCCTGGGCGCTGCTTCGGTTGCTTGTTCGTGAATCCAAGCGAGTCCCCACTGGCTTGCTTCTTAATCGACGCTTTTGATCCTCAAAGTGAGACTTCAAAGGAATGCCGATTTCCATTCACCCTTCCTCCTAGCTCTTGCTGCAGACCATCATCCTGGTCAGAAGAGTCTGTCTTCCACTTAGTCCAGACCCGACGATCAATCCTCCCGTGTTATCCTGTCCCCTGAGAGCACTTACACCATAAAAGCATCATGAGCAGCTCACAGTCTCCCGATGAACCTATGGATGTAGACCCTCCTGATGGTCTCGAAGAAGACAGCGAGGACGAGGATGACGTCGTGTGGGAGCAGTTTGAAGACAAAGGCGGGGTTTTCCTATGGAAGCTCAACCCGTCCTTCAATGATACCAGCTTGTCCCGGGTGGACCAAAAGTTTAGACAATATGTGAATCGAGACGACAACTACATCCGCCTGACGCAAAAGCAACTGGGAGACGCCTTTATCGAAGACCAGGCGACCAGGAAATATCTCAACGACAACGCCAAAACAGCTAGGGGATCTGCTACCATTCATGTCCTATACATCTCTGCCACGTGCCGTCCTCTGGTCGAAAAGAAAACCTACCCATATGCGTCAGAAGGTTTGGCGTACCGCAGCTGGGACGGCAGTCCAGGATTAGCGATCTCGGGAAATCCGGTGACCAGATCAAAAGCTCGCTCAATCCTTGATTTAGGATGGGACAAATTCTTTGTCAACGGAGTCAAGGCCGAATCGAATTACAAACCCACCCGCTATGTCGATCCCGAACTGGATATCCAGCTATTTGCCCGATTCGGAATGGCGGCGGTGGGCATCACGGATGATGTGTTTAAGCAACTCGTTGCAGACACTGTCAAAGCAACAAAACCAAAGCAGAATGTCAAGGTGGCGGAGAAGAGACCAGATCAGGAATGGGTAATTGTAAGGGCCGTCTATTCTTCGAAACGAATACCCACAGTGAGCTCACAATCTAACATAGCTCGATGCCGACCCCTTAATGCTCTATGAGACTTGGGTCGACAGGAACCAGCTCGCTCACTACGTAGCCCAGTTTGCGGAGCGGGAGAAGACCAATGACCTGGGTGTCCAACAGCTGGTTGATTTCTTCAAGACTCTCACCCCCAACAAGCAGACCCCAAAGCGCCAGAAGGTAGACGCAAACATCCAGCGAGCAGCAAGCCCCGACGACACCAGCCTCTCCGTCAATCTTAACAACCTCAAGCAGTCGCAGGCGGTGAGTGGCTCGTTGGACTTGAAAATCGCCGAGATGGCAGAGACTAATCAACTTCTATAGTCGGGCAAGAAACGAAACCCTGGGCAGAACAGTGTCATGGGCAACAAGGGCGCGTCTAAGGTATGGCCGTGACCGAAAGAGTGTTTCGTCTCGAACCGCTGCTAATGTCTCCCAGGTCGCACAAGTGCTTCGCTGGAGTAGCCCAAACACCAAGATTGCGAAATGGGTTGACACGAAATCGAACCCCAACATCTCATGGGGTCCTGGTGGCTTCTGGCCTGCTGAAGTAAGAACCCGACGAGCGCAGCGCAGATACTCCCCTCCCCCCTTCGAAGGAAACAGACATATTGACTGAAGTGCTCTAGTGGTTGCATAAGTCGGGATTTGCATGGGGAGGCTTGACCGACTACGAAAGTAATAACTGGAATTCCAGCCAAGTGCCTAAGAACCTGGTATTCGGCACCTCCGAGACCAACAGTGTCATGGTCAGGTGAGTTGGCGAACCCGATTCGTTCGATGCGTTCTGGTCTCACCTCATCATCCTACAGGACAGAAACGGCTTGGCAAAATCTGTTCAAAACCGAGGCCAAAATCAACGTCAATTCCTTGCCAGCAGGCCTCAATCCCTCCCACCAGAGGAGATCTGTCAAAGGCACTCTGCAGATCAAAGCGCTGAGCCCGAAGGAGTTGCTTACATACAGCATCTGGGATCCCACGACACCAGATCTGCGGCGTCGGTTGCCTTTGGCGTCCCCAGCAGTGGCAAAGCAGAATTTGTGGCTTTGGTACGCATTTGATTATCACCTGCAGACCCATTTCAAGCAGCTAGGCCAGAATAACACCGAGGCACCGCGCTCGCATATACTGGGCAGCGACAGAAAACTCATCGCCCAGTTCTACCCGTTTCAACGGCTGTTTTTCCTCAGGGCGCAGCGAGAGGTCGACGGCGCCATCCTGAGCTACTTGGAAAGGGCTGCAGTGGGCAAAGCGACAGCCGGACCGAAGAGCGGTGCCATCCACAAGACCGATGCCGGAACGTCCTTCATCTCTAGACCTGTGCCCTTGCGCCCACTTGCACATGCCGCCGACGCCGCTGCTGCTCGGCAAACGCGAGAGCCGGATGTCTTCAACACAAATGCCCTGATATCAGCGCTTTTGGAATCGAGCGACGAACCCCCGGTCACGGTAGAGCACAGCGCAGGACGGAATCTTGTGGCCTCTACAGCCCCACGGAACATGGCACACGCAAGCCTGTGGGAGAGCGCCCTCCGCAACGATACCGTGAGTGTCGATGGCGTGGAAGTCCGCAACGTCGCCTTCGCGACAGTCGACAATGAGGGGCACCTTGCACAGATCTCTGCCGCATCGGTGGCCTCCAGCCAGCCAGGTGTCAATATCACCAGGATTACTACGCCCTACGCTATCCGCAACTTGGCAGTCGTCCCTCACGATTCATCCACCTCGCCTCTCCTGATCGCTCACGGCGTGCCCGGGGGTGCTCGATTTGACAATCGCGTCCTGCAAGAGAACCCAGCGCAGGTAACGCCCCCAGGCTATGTCCTCACTGGCGACATTCAACTCTTTGGTATACTGCCAGCAAAATTGTACAGCTTCCAGGGCACCGCGTCGGACGGCGGCGTCCATGAGATCGTGACGATTTCGGACCAGTTGCCGTTAGCGACATTGTTCCCTGGCATCACAGAGGGAGACTTTGGATCGCTACGGTTTCAAGACGTCCAGTTCCGATATGATGATGGTGTTACCCTTGACAGCAAGGCCCCCGGTACCTGGCTCGAAGGGGACATTGTCTTCGAAGGGGCTCTCCAACCAGTAGCTGATATCATGAAGTCGGTCTTCAACCAGACGGATCCGAAGCTTCACGTCGAATTCTTCATCGGCATGGGCCGCAACTGGACGACGTTGCAGATGCCGACTGACTTTTCCATCAGGGGCTCGCTGGAAGGGATCTCCGTCGATTTTGCCGGCTTGGTCAAGTTCACCACCCTCGGCGTTACGATCAACTTCAACACCGTCATCATTCCATCTCCGTTTGCCGAGAAGACAATCATGTCGTTCGGCTTCTTCGGAAGTTCTCTCGTCACTGTCCCCGGCTCTATTGTTCCGTTGGACATGGACTTCACGATGTCCATAGACGAGTCCATTGTCAATTTGAACTTGACCTTGCGTGATGATGATTGGCAAAATGCTTTTGGCATTGAAGGATTGACCGTGAGTCAGAAGCCGCCACCTATCCTTAACTCAAGCTTACAGGGCAATAGCTATCGACTATCGAGCTGGGAACGAACTTCGACTACCTCTCCCCTATCAAGACGATAGGGTTCGAGTTGGGCGCTATCCTCACTGGCGACATAAGCACCATCAACTTTTCAGGCTACTATAACCAAGGTGAGCTGTTCGTGCCAGCATGCGAAGCGAGGACAAAGCTGACTGACAATCTGCAACGCCTCAGGCGATTGGGCACTTATTGCAACGGTCTATGATCTGCAGCTTGAAGGACTCGTCAGCGCCTTCTGGGACTTTTTCGGCAACAGCATCGACAACTTTGAGGATGACGTGGAGTTCTCGGTCGTCGAACTCAGCATTGATCCTACAGGCATCAGCTTGACAGGCGACATCTCCGTGAATGGCCATCAATCAGCCGAGGCCACGCTCGCCATCGACAGGGAAGGCATCAGCATTATCGGCGCGCTGGCAGAGACGACGTTCGGTGATTTGACCATCAAGAATCCGTCCCTCGACGTTTTCATCGGGACGGGTCTGGAGAAGGCCTCGCGCAGACCGCTCCAATTTGCCATCAAGGGCAACGCCGAGTTCAAAGGCATCGAAATCGATGTGAGCGTCTATCTTGCCAAAAGCGGAAGCGAAGGTCTGCTCTTCACTGTCTACGGCGAGTATGACAGACCACTGTCTTCCGGTGGTCTTGCTCCAGAGCTGCAGGGCAGCTTCTTGGATCTGCCGATGACCAATATTGCACTTCTCGCAGGGAATACTAGCACCGGACTGCCTGGCTTCGTCAACAAATACGGCTACCCGTTGATCAAGGGGGTGCAGTTGAACGCTCAAATCGGCAGCATCCCAGCCTTGAACAGCGTTACTGGCATTAACCTAGATGGCCTCACGCTGTCAGTGGGCTTGATTGCCGGCACGGGTCTCACCATGGGCATCGTCCTACCCACAGACAACGCCATTCGCTTCACGCCAACCGTTTCTTCCGGTCCGATCACGGTGAGCGTCGACATCGTCCGGCCGCCGTCTCTCTTGATCAAAGCTGGCCTGAATGTTCTTGTGGCCGGACAAGCGGACCCGCTCGTCTTCACCATGGGCCTCAACGCCACCGTTACTTCAGCTTCTGGCTTTGCGCAAATGGATGGCTTCTGGGTCAATCCATTCGGGATCAGTCCAGACGTCCAGATTGGGCCGAACATGACCCTGCAACTTGGCCTCAACTTTGTGCCTCCCTCGGTTCAGGTTGGAGGAACGGGCGGGCTCATGATCGGTTCCACCGCCGCCACGGTCTCTCTTTCTCTGGGAGCCAGTCCCTCTCAAGAGCTGATTGCAGCCTCGCTGACGGGCTTGTCTTGCAACGATCTGATTGCATTCGCTTCTCGAGTCGCCCAGAAGGATATCCCCAGCATCGACGCGGATATATTCGACTTTGAAGTGGTTTCCTTCTCCATTTCCACCGGCGTGCAGGTCGGAACTGTGTATACCCCCCCTGGGGCCTCTCTGGCAGGCACTGTGGTGCTGTTCGGGGAGCGCGCTACCGTGAGCGCGTCTGTCAGAGACGAGATCAAGATGTCCGGAACGTTCGAGGCATTTCATCTCGGTCCCCTCGCTGTGACGGGCGCCAAAGATGCGAATCCGACACTTGAGTTCGAACTTGGCCCAAGAAAGCAGACCCTACTGATCGATGGTGCAGCGAAGCTGCTTGAACTTGAGGCTTCATTGCACGTAGAGACAGAGCTGCTTCCCAAGCCTTCCTTCGAATTCGACATGGGTCTTGCATTCACGGAGCTCCTCCCCTTCACTCTGCACGGTGCCATGCTCGGAGCACTGGACATCAAAGGCGTGGGCAAGTTGGATTTCGAGATGAAGGCGACCCTCGAGCAGAAGATTCTCGACTATCTAATGACACAGGCGAACCTGCAATTCGTCGCCGCCGAAAAGGGCGCCAAGGAGGGATTCGACACTGCAAAAGCGAAACTCGACCAAGTCGAGGCCTCGTTCCAGGCGGCCGTCAACACCGCGCAAGCCTCGCTGGACAAGGCGCAAGCCGCCTGGGATGCGAAGTCCAAAGACGCAATCGACGCCCTCAACCAGGTCAAGCAGTCGACCGCTGCCCAGCAAGCGCTGTTACAGGCTCGGCTCGACGCCGCTCAGGGCTCCTACAACCAGAAAGTCACCGCCGCAAGCCAGAATGTCGACCAAACGAAAGTCAATGCTGCGAACGCCATCGCGGAGGCCCAGGCCGCCGTGCAGAAGACGACAATCGACTCCAACGCCGCCGTCGCGCAGCACCAGACCGACTACAACAACCAGAAGGCAAGCATGGACTCGAAATTCGGCAACGCCAAGCAGAGCCTTGCCAACGCGCAACAGAGCATCCAAGCGGCGCAGAACGCGTACAACGACTGCGAGCAGCGCCTCGCCCAGGCGCAGCAGAACTACAACAACGCCTCGGTGTTCAACAAGCCCAAATTCGCGGCGCAGATCGCCGCCATCAAGTCCGAAGAGGTCGGCAAGAAAGCGGCTCTGGCGACCGCCCAGGCAACCCTCTCGGCAGCACAATCCGTGCTGAACGGCCTGGGGTACGACGCGGCGTTGAAGGCCCTGCAGACGTATCAAGATGCACTAGACGCGTCAGTCAGGGCCGCCAACGCGGCCATCGCTGCCGCAAATTCGACCCTCGCGGCGACAAGCTCCGCGCAGGCCGCGGCCCTGACCGCCGCGCAATCGGCCCTCGATGCCGCGAAGTCAACGAGCGTCGAAGCCGTCGCCTTCCAGGCCGCCAATAAAGCGCTGTCCGAGTTCCTTGAGACGGCAAACGCCGCCGTCACGGCCGCCCAAACCGTCGTGGATAATCTCTCCACCACGGTCGAGGGCACCGCGTTCACACTCGCCCAGACGGCCCTCGCAGCTGCGAAGAACAACACCGCGGATCTGGACATTGCAAGGCATGCCCTGGCCGTGGCGCAGGCGAGCGTTACCACGGCGCTGGACGTCTCGCAGTGGATGGTCAACCACGTGGGTAACTTTGTGAACATCACGCTGGTGGAACTGTCGGGCACGTTGAGGGGCTTGGTCGATCTGGGAAACCCTATGGTCGCGCATGTCAAGGGCGTGGTCGTCGAGTCGGCGTTCGATTATACGCTCGACTATAGCCTGGGGAGGACGCCGGACTTGATCAAGTCGTTGTTTGAGCGGGTGTGGAGCGATTTGAGCGGTGGTGGGATTAAGTTGCCCGGGAGGTAGGCGAGGTGAGGTGAGGATTCACATACCCGACTGTGGTACGGAGTAGTGGCACATGGCTGGCGCGAGCAATTAAAATACAACGAGTAGATGTTGGGGTTGGTCAGGGCGAACGAGCGAGCGTGAAATCGGGTCAGGTGGGTGAACGAACGAATATGCAGAGCTAGACTTTGGATTTACTGGAGATGTAGAATCGGATCTATATCCAGTCTCTCGATACTGTAGCGAGCCTGCTTGCCTGGCTTCGTATGAACGAATGAAGAACGCGGAAGAGTTGTCAACCTGAGAATTGGGCGCGATTACTAGAGGCAGAAGCAAAGCAGCAGCGGAAGCAGCGAAATTCTCAAGGAGAGACGCATGCGGCGGCGCACACAGTGAGGAGAAAACGGCGAGCCATGTCCCATTGAGACTTGATGAGAGAACCACTTTTCGGTCCCAATCCATTCGATTCAATGCTCCTTGTCTGGACCCTTTCACTCGCTTGATTTATCGGAAAGACTTGCATTCGCGACATCTGCCCCTCGACGGGAGGAATGGAGCCGATTCTGACGGGGGCCTTTTCTTCTTCCATCGACTTCGTCAAGATCGTCGTGCATCGGCAAGTGAGCATCGCTAGCATGTGCAGCGCTGGACCGGACTACGCCGGCACAGCAAGGCAAGGCCATCGTCATTCCTCTCTACCCTTCCACATATGTTCCATGCATGCAGGTCAGATTGCACGTCCGCACGTCGCACGCTGTACTGCAGTCCCGCAACGCAACACCGACGTAAAGCAAAGCAAAGCAAAGTCAGCGAACCGAAGCGCCAGCTTGCCCGCCCGCTTAACGGTATCTCCACAGGGAGAGGGTGTTCTGTCTCTTCCAGGTCTTTCTCCGGCCTGCAGTGGAGTTGTTGTACCCATGGCCCTTGCCCAGACCGCGGGATTTCTTGCCTGTAGCGGTGAGGCCACGAGATTCGCGGTGCTGTGATGGGAGTATGAATGTTAGCCGTCCTGATCGCGAGGAAGCGGTTCTTTCAATCTGCAGCGAAAGTGGGGAAATCATACCTTGTGAACAGGGTTGACGATCCAGCTGATTCTGGGGTCACGACGGATAGCCTTGTGGCTGGGGTCCACGAGGATGACTTCGAAGTACTTGTACGTGGAATCCTGGTTGATCCAGTACGAGTTGAGGACGCGGAGGTTGGCGCACCGACGGCCGACTCGCTCTTCAGCGGTGGCGCGGAGGGAGCGTTGGTACTTGAGTTGGTTCACACCCTGGTTGGTCGGTTTGCCTGAAGGTCGCGTGTTTGTCAGCCTCGGCTTAGTTTGTCGAGAGACCTGCTGGTGGCGCAGAGTCATGTAGAGTAGTGGCTTTTCATACCGTAGGTAGCACCCTTTGGCACTGGCCGCTTGCGACCACCGCGGCGAACTCGAACTCGGTAGATGACATAGCCTTGCTTGGCCTTGTAGCCGAGACGACGAGCCTTGTCTGGTCGAGAGGGGCGGGAAGCGCGGTGAATGACGTTCAATTGTCGGAGCTATATTGATGCACTCTCAGCAAAATGTTCAACGAGTGTATAGCAAGACACGTCTCGCTCAAGAGACCGTGCCACAGGATAAAGATGAGCCAGGGAGTATGGCCTTGCCTCCTCTTCTGGCCCTCTTTTCTATCGTCATCGTAGGGAGTTCTTATCTTACCTCCCAGCAGCGAACTCGGAGAAGGAATCGAAGGACATCGGATTGCTTCTTCTTTTGAAGTTCCTCGACGTATTTGAGAGCACCCATCTAACGGAAAAATTTGGTCAGCTTGTCGTCGCAAGGGTCGGAGAGCCGCACTATTACCTTGACTGTCGGGCCTCACGGAGAACTGTTGTCGACCTTGAGGGGACTGAGGAAATGAGACTGACGGACTGATTGACTGCTGAAGTCTGGACTGGGAGTTTTCGAGAAAGTGGGTGCGCAGGCTTGGCAAGCCGAGATCTTGGCGTGGAATTTGAGCCAGCCAATCAGAACATTCCACGTTCAAAGAGCTCTTGACGAGCGCCAACAAGAAGTTTTCTACTACGTACTCGGTATCGAATACTCTATATAATTATCACATTGTGCATAGGTTGTGCCACACGCAGGAAAAAGTCAGAGCTGTTCAACGTCCTCCGTCATCCACCTCACCTGCAAAGCAAAGCCTCCCGACCGCTCTCTCCACATCCGTCGCGACATTCCCCCATCCAGGGGTCTGCTTAGACTGCTCATCTTTATTCGTGCCATATGATAAGAGCACCTTGCCTTGATGTTCTTCTTCGGCAGTGAGATCGTGCGGCATTCTCACTTCGTTGTATCTATCTGTCAGGAGCTGCTGAATCTGAGACGCCGCCACCCTTCTGCCAGCCTCAATAGTAGATATCGTAGCTCCCTTGTCCTTTTCGAACGATGTTCCAAGCATTCCGAGTCGTGATTTGTGCGTATTACGGCCCGCGAGCTCATCGTAGGCTAGGACCAGAGCCCCTGACTGTTCCAAGAGACCACTCATTGCCTCGCAGTATGGTTGGGATTCGGCTCCGAGATACCGAACCTGCATGGGAAGGGAGAAGGAAGACGGATCCGATGGCTCGTCTGTAAGACCTCCGAGAGCAGCACTGAGGAGTGGAGCAATCTGTGAATCGAACTCTCGCTCGTCTGAGATGCTGAAGGCCTGTCAGTTAACAACCCTCGCGACGTGCGATCTAGAAGTGCACCTCTTCTCCCGGATCTCCTTCAATTTCATGAGCACTGCCTCGTGCCGAGAACGCACAGCCTTCGCAAAGCGTCCTGGCCATGGATCGGTTTTGCTGACTCGGTCGAAGAAGGCCTTCAGTTTCTTTTGGTTGTCTCTGCTTAATGTTAATACCGCTACCACATTTGGGTTTTCCTTCGCGACGCACTCCAGGTTGGCTTTATCGTCCGCACCCACGTCGGCTTCTTCTAGCCAGTGTCCCTCCGAGGACGGAACATGGCCCGTCTCGTTACTGGCTTCGACGATTTTGCTCTTCGGATATGAGGTACTCCTGCGTGAGGCAGAGCTGTCACTGACTGCAGGCTGTCAGACGAAAGGCACGTGAGGTGAAGAGCGAACGCTCACCGGTTTTTGCAGGGTTGACAGGCATTGTTGCAAATACCTCCCTACGAATTGAGTCAGAGAGTCGAGCGGAGAGAGTGCCTTGAAGAATAGTGGCAGGATTAGAAGAGGTGCAATACAAATGAGGCCGAAGTGAGTGAGAGTCGAGTGAGCAGACACGAACGTAGTTGAAAAGCCGGAAGCACACCTGCCTCATGATCTGAAGGTCAGCGTCGCTGGTAGAGTGGGCTCCATCATCTCCTCATTTGAAGCCAAAGCTCAATGTCGGTATTGTACACAAGTCAGCCAATGCAAATGGTGACATTGCCATCATGATCCTTCAGCTTTCAACAAGTTTCTTGACTCTGGAACCCTCAGCTCAATCTGCAATCATCTGCACCAGTACATTATAGCTCGTTCGTCGTCTGTATTAGTAGCTCTTTCTGTATCCAGCAAGGCCATCAACAATCTGAATTTGAATCTCTCTTGTCCAACCCAGCGATTACCCAACACTTTTCAATGCCACAGAATCTCCCATGAACATTCAAGGGATTGAACACGTTCATCCCAGCACTATAGCACGATTGTAGGATGCCTTATCTCGTAACACTTGTCTCCATGACGCAGTGGTCTAGTCGCCTCCCGTGAATATTTGAGTCTCGTCTTGCTGAACAGCGTGTCTACACTCCGGTCGTTTCGTCATCACAAGCAAACTTTTTGTCGATTTTGTCCAAGTCTTTGATCAGAAGCAGAGTCGTAATCCGTTGTTGACGCATAAGGGAAAAGAGGTCTGAGATTAAGAGCCGAGTGAGAGGCCTTGAAAGCGACCCATCCAGTTGGGATCACTGCCTTGGTTGGGAGCTCGTCCTCTGTAATCGGATCGATTGCTGGCAAAATTAGGGGCATTGGGATTCAGTGTTGGGTATGGTTGACCATAGTAGGACATGAAAGGATCCATTTGGTTCGGCATGTTCGGAGCAAATGGTGGGACCGGGGGTGGCATTTGTTGAGTTCCAGCCCCAACGTCTTGGAACTGATTGTAAAAAGCATTGCGCATCCCCTGGTTCTGGTTATTGTTGTAATTTCGGTCGGCGTCGAACGTATCTCCAAAAGGGGTCGTGACGGCCTGCGGGCTGAGATGAGTCTGCTGTCTCTGCTGCTGCCGTCTCTGATGACGCTCATCACCAGGAGCAGCAGTGTAGAGGGGCTGTATCCCGAGAGAAGCTGTAGGGGTCTGGAAGGAGGCAGGATTTATGGCCGACATCCAGATACGAGTCTTGTAGATCTTGAAGAGATCGGTGACAAGATGATTGAAGTTGATGTAGTTGTCAGCGAAGTAGTAGAATGTGAGCTTCTTGCTGTCCCTGCATGGTGTTAGTTCTGAAACACAAGAGGTATTGCGTTGCACATACATTTGGAATTCTGCATCGAGGATCTCCATGTTCAGCCGATGCTCAATGACCTTTTGCTGACAGACCCGCTTGGCCTTCGCTTCATTGCCTTCTTTGTCTTTCAATGCTTGAATCTCGTGATTCTGAGCCAGTCGCTTGATCATCTTAGGCTTCAAGTCGGGGCCGGATGAGTCGTGAGCACCGTGATGACCCTGAGGCCCCATGCCTCCGACAGCGCTGCCACGACTGCCCGGGACGCCGTTTGGATTGACAACGTTAGGGCCTCCGTTCCGGCTCTGCAAAGAAAACATCATTAACCATTTATAGTGCTCTTCCGCATAATGATCCTTGTAGCGCCGAGCATCCTCCCACGTGACATTAGTATGCTGGACCGTACCCAGGTCAGTGCCTCTGTCGGCTTCAACAATGACCAGATCGCCGACGTTGACATGAAGGCCGGTTCCTTCTTGGATGTAGAACACTTCTGAGCGACAACATTTGAAGTTGACGATGAAGAGCGGTTGGGCGGCAGGCTCGAGGTACGGACCAACGCCGAAGTGCTGGCCATAGAGCTGGGGATCGCGATGGTGTTGGTGGACTCGGTCGTCGGCGCGACGTCGAGTAGATTCGTTGGTGTTAAAATACTCCGCTGCATAGCGACGAAGACGTAAGTACATAATCTTCATAGCATCCTCACTCGGGCGCATCAGGGTCAGTGCTAGGGCCAACTTACGATCGTCTCCTTGGGATAATGCCTGGGAACCACTTTCATACGCTGTCACATCTTCGTCGCGACCTAATCGATCAGTCCCTAGCAACGGGAGACGGACGCCTTGTAGACTCTCACCAGTTGAGCTGAAGGACCCGTGACGGGTAGGGACATCAGCAAAAGAATGTCGGCGGCTTTGCGGAGCTTCCGGGATAGGACCAAACCCAAGGGATGTCTGCCAATGCGCTTTCTTCATGCTGTCAAAGGTACGGTTCTCCGTGGGTGAGAGGGACTGTCTGTCGGTGATTGAGAGAGTCTGTTCGCTCATGCGGCGAGGGTTTTTGTCACGGCTTGGAAACCCACCAAGGGCTGTTATTTCATCTCTGTCATCGATCGCGGTCTCAGATTCCTCGGGTACGGCATTTCGAAGGCGCGTGTTTCGAAACCCAGGCGGCTGGGTAGGAACTGTGGGAGCGATGCTCGGGAGAGCCCTATCGCGATTCTTAATTTCCTCACGAAGTTGGTGGTTCTCTTGTACCAACCTCTGCACCATGTGGGTCTGTCCGAGGGAAAGAGAGCTGCGCATGGAATCGGCGCGCTGGTATTCTTCGTCGTCTTCTACCTCGCGCACACGACCAAGGCCGCTTGATTCAATCCCACCCAGTCCGCTTGGTCTTGAGGTGCGTCTCTGGACCCCTGGATACTGACTTCCTAGTCTGTTGCGCGTGGCTTCGGCAGACGTCGAAATCGGGTTGGAAGGGGGGGCATTGGTTGTATCAATCTGTCCAACGGAGTAGGACAGGGAACGGTGTACCTTGAAGCTGGGCTCCAGGGGAATTGAGAACGGAATTCCAGTGTCGCCATTTGCAGAAACAACCTCTTGAAGCCTGGTCGGCGGGTCCTTGCGGCCGTCCTGGTTCCAGATCGTGTTCCACGGATATGATGATGCCGGGTTAGGCCATGCTGCAGAACCAGAAGTGTTGACATTTGTCCAAGGAGAGTTTTCAGTACCAGGAGTACCGGGATGCGAGGTGGAAGGGCTATACGGACCAGTGATTGATGGCTTACGGTTCACGTTGGACGCCGAGACATCGTTGAGCCAAGAAGTTCGCCTTCCGGGTTTGCCTGGTCTGGCGTTGCTGGCAGCAACAACCTTTGTGTGATCTGGTTCGTCGTCAGATGATGCCAAAGCCTCCGAGTCCGGAGTCGATCTACGCAGGTCCGGATTCGATCGTTCCAGAAGTAGTGAAGCAGATCCCTGGTGGACGCCAAACGTACCAAAAGCCGGCATAGGCGCTCGAGTAGTGAGAACCGTCTTGCTGGGTGTGTTGCTCATGATGCAAAATGTGGCAATATCAGGGGAGGAGCTGCGTAGCACTGCTGTTTCCGACGTTAGCCGTGCATTCGGCCTGAATCCCTTTCACACATGGTGTTTGAGATGTCAGACAGGGGCAGCGAGCCTCGTGAATTTTCACATCGTTTTGTGGGAGTGAGACGAAATACCAAAAAAGCGGCTTGGTCTCCCAGATCAACAGGAGCGAACACCCACAGCAGTCACAGCAGAGATGTACAAAGCCGGTTCAAACAGGGTAGAAGCGTGATGAATGAAATTTCACTCACTTTGATGTTATAGAACCATGGAGTGTTGAGCGCTCAGCCTCAGCATCGTCTGGGTTGTCGTTGTCGAGAAATCGCGCCCGCGCCACAAGCCCAGAGGTCTATCTTTGATGACTCTGAGGCAGATTTCAATGAGGCGAAAGTGAGTATAGACTTGTGTCTGTGGCGACTACGAATTGTACTGATTGTCGGTGATGGTGTGGCGGAGGAAGTTTTGATTGTTGCCAGCGAATAGTTCGGGGTCTGGCCAGCGACACGACCACCGCGCCCGCGCCCCGGACAAATGACTAGAAAAGGTCAGGTGATCGACAAAGAGCCTTCAGATACAGCAGTCAGTTAATATAAAAGGAACTAGGCGACGCGGACAACCAACACTGTGAATGGTCCAAAGGGATTTGGATGGCCTTTGGAAAGAGATGATGCGAGTTGTGGAGTGAAGGTGTGAAGGTGTGAGCGTTGTGAAAGCGGGCTGGAGTTCGAGGTTGGATGTCAGAGTTCCTTTTACTCCCAGTGGCGGAGGTATCCGAGAAGCAGGTCACTGGTCACTGGGTTTGCCAGAAGCTGCCCGCCTTCCCCGGATTATGATGAACACGCTTTTCGCTTAGTTTCTCACGCGACCACGCCGAGGCAAGTAGCACAAGAAAGTGTTAGACAGCCTGAGTCCGGAGGCGGGAACGCTGATGGTTCCAAGCGGGGTCCAGGAGCTGGCACCCTGGCTGCCTGGGCTCGGTCGATCGACGGAATACGGAGTACTGGACAGTTGTCTTGATGGTGGTTGGATAATTTACCGGTGCGCGCGCAACAGAATTTCTCGACCGCTGGAGCAGAAGAGCAAACAGGTGCACGACAGAAGATGCCGCTCACTGAATGGGGCTCAGGTGACACAAAGTGGGAATGCGACAATGGAGCGATGCGTAGATTGATCAAAGAAGAGAAGAAATCGCTGGCAACAAGAAGCAAATCAGATCGAGCAGCTTACTCAGGGACAGGAGAGCTTTCAAGCAGCACATTCGGGCTGCTGCTCGGGCGGTTCTGTTAGTCAATTTTAGCTGGGGTAGCAATAGTGGATGCCAATTGGAGTGGGTGTCCAAGGATAGCGTAAATCGTGTTTCTGTCCGTGGAGAGGAGGGTCAGGCCGGAGCAAGGCCTGAGCGCGATGGCAGAGGTGGAGGAGTGGCGAGGGGAACAGTCATCACGCCATGGGTATTCCAGGCATGCTCACTTGATGACCGACCCCAACATGTTCGAAGGCAAACAGGCAGTCCAAGTCGGTCGTGCGAGGTTGGCCGGAGCGGGGATGGCACTTTCCATGCAAACAGACTCTTGGACTTGAGATTCCAAGGGTCTCCTAAAGAGGGGGTGGCCGAGTCCAGAGGGAAACGGAGGGGGAATGGTGTGCATGATGCCGTGTGGAGGGGTGGAGTTCATACCGCAAGGCAACTGCGAGATTGGTTGGGTATTCTGGGGGCTGCTTAACGGCAAAAGGGGGCTTGAATCTTGAAATGATCGCAGCAACTAGTGCTGCAGCACAAGGACATGAACCATGAGTCGGAAGGACCAGTAGAAACACCAGGGGCGAGGCCCCTAGCCAACCGGGTCGCCCGAGGGTTGAAAAGGCGCGAAGACATCAGCAGATGTTTGGACAATGATCGAAGCCTCATGCTAGCAGGCTTCGTGTAACCAAGAGAAAGGCAGAGAGTGAACAGCTCCCATGAACCTTATAAAGCAAAGCCGATGATGATTGACGCATGGACAACATTCGAGCAGGTTGCAAGTATCGAGCAAGAATATGCTACAAACAGTACAAGGACCCGTATGAAAGTGATTGACTTGATTTACCTGATGATCGGTGATTGACACTGACTTGCGTCAAGCCACCGGGTAGCAAATTGCGGGGAAGAGGGTCAGCGGTAGAAGCAGGGCGTCAACAACCATCGCGATCGCCATATGGATGAACATTGGCCGCACAGACTTCAGCGCTGACTTGAAATTGACAGGGACATGGGCAAGAGATGAACTCCTCTCCGGCATGTGAGTTCGCCTGAAATGGTTGCTCTAGCTGCGCGAATTGAAGCTCACCACAGGAATTACGAGAAGGAAGAATATTGGTAGTATATTAGGTTTACAAGAGTGAGTCTTTTGAGACGGAACAGCTGTCGAAATCTCCTCGGGCGCCGCTGCTTGTCCTTCGAGGCACATGTTCCTCACCTCTCGTGGCTGTATCTGAGATTTTGGCATTAATCGATGTCATCGGTTTTCATATGAAATCAACTAGTCCCTCATGCTATGGATATGGACTGATGCGCTTTAATGTGTATGTACGGTACTTCTTTAGCACTCGTCTGGCGACTCTCATGAGTTGATACGCCCCCAGCTTCTTCATCTGACTTTGCAACAAACGTTGGACAAATCAGAACATCCCTCATCCAAGGAAATGGCTCCGACTCTTCCGGCATCTGGGGCCACCTGACACGTTGGCGTCGTACGTCCCCAAATCTAGACTGGGCTGTTCATTGCGAAGATGCCAAGGTCCATCGAAAACTCCAGCATTCCTTGATATACAAGTACGATCGACTGCGGAAGCATTTCTGGTTTGCCACCAGACGCATACGGTATGAACACGCATCCTAGATACGCTGATCCCATGTTCTTCGTGAGTACTCGTACAGCTTTTCTTCTTGGAAACGCCCATTATCGATTGTTGGCCTGATCGGGCAGGGTGCTTCTCTTCGGACGGTAGATCACGGCCTCCACAGCCTCGGCAAGGCCCTGAAGACGCCTATCGGAAGTATGCTCCGGTGTGTCTGCGGACATGTGTTCTTAACACGGCTAGCTCACTCGACAAAGTCAAGGCTGCCTTTACCAACGGTCGAGGGCGCTGCCTCGGGTCCCTTCTGTTGTCGTAGCTTTTCTTCGAACTTGGCAAACTCCTTCATGGCGATCTCCTCTTCTTCGTCCAGCACTTGGTTGACGCCCTTGACTTCTTCAATATAGTGCATCAACATAGATTCAATGCCATTCTTCAATGTGACCGTGCTCGAATCACAGGTTCGACACGCGCCGCGCAGTTTCAAGCTTACAACCCCATTGTCAAAACCGCGATATTCGATGTCGCCGCCATCTTCCTGGATCGCCGGTCTGATGCGTGTTTCCAGCAGCTCTTTAATCATGGCCACCACTTCATCATCCTCGTCATTTGCAGCCAGTGAATCCTCTCCTAGGCCATCTTGGCCATCTTCCGTAGACGTAGATTTATCCACTGTGTTAACGAGCTGCTCGCCAGATGTGATTGCTTCGGTAATAAGCGAAAAGATCTCAGGCTTGACGTGCGCCCAATTCACGTCCTCCGCTTTCGTCACGGTGATGAAATCAGGCCCGTAGAAGACCGACGACACTCCGTCAACGTCAAGCAGTCTGGCCGCTAGAGGGGACGGGTGCGGTGCAGCCAGCGTCGATCGAGGAGAGTTATATTCCAAGAAGGTCGAAGGGAATCCCTCGGGTAGGACGGGGTGGTTTGGGAGGAATTTTAAGGCCGAGGCATTGGGCGTCGACTGTGTTTGAATGTATATTGACCGGCGCGGTGCCGTTGGTGCTGCTTTCTGGTAGCTAGGTTGCAGGAGAGGCCGCCGGCGAGCATATGAGGTGATTGCAGGTACTCGTACAGATTGGTGAATGTTGCGAGTGTTGCAGGCGCGACAAACCTGGCTCAGAGACTGCTGCGTCCTCGATCGCGCAAAGGTACGCAAAGAATGTGAGGGGATGACACCGCGCATCATGTATATCCTCGATATTGCAGGGTCAGTGATCATTCACTCGGAAAGCTGAAGATAATGATTTTGGTATAGGATGCGGCTTCTCCCCAAATCCAGAAAAGACGTCTTTCAACGACCAAAATGACGCAACGCCCAGGCCGATCACGTGGAGCGAACCAGTATTTCTCGTTTCCATTTGTCAGCATTCAAGAAAATGTCAAAGGTCAATCACTGCAGGAGGAAAGATCTGTCTACTACGAGCAGTACCGGCTGCTCTTGTGGCTCAATATCCTGGTTGCCGTATGAATGACCAACAGTTGTCGCGGTGTTTCTTAAGGACTGCTTTCAACTCCCGTGTCAATGCAGGTCTGTAGCGCTTGTGGAAACCAGACCACCAAGTACCACTGTCCGTCATGTAGGGCCTCGAGGTTTGTCCATATCTCCATTCGAATTACGTTAACGATCATTAACCCATTTCATGAATAGCTGTTCTTTGCCATGTTTCAAAACCCATAAAAGCCATTGTACACATCCAGCCAGCGAAGATACTGCAAATCCGACGCCGCCTCCGAAACCAAGCCCAGCTCCAGCCGAAGACGTTCCATTCAGCGAGGGTTTAACCCAGGGTTCAAGGCTGCAAGAGCTCTTCGACCAATATCCAAATCTGCGTGTCAGACTCAAGTATATCTTCGACACTGCCACAGGTAACGGTCATGGTGATGACCCGTACAATCTCAATGCTCGGGGCCAGAGAAACCCAAGCCCTCCCCAGAAACGTATTGCACATGCCATGAGGATCCTAGCCAGTCAATTAAACTCAGAAAACGCAGACGCCTCCGGTATCAGGGCCTTTGCAGGGTTCGTGGCTGAGTTGAATCCGAACAAATCTGGCGCAGATCCAGGACACGAGAATACCTTGCCTTAGAGGGAGGTCTGCTTTTCGTGGAGGACTTGGAATTGAGGCGGGATTGCTGGACTCCTCGGCAATTTTTCCGGTACGGGAGATCCTCTCCTGGACCGAGTCGATCGCCTCTTGGGAATTGGTTTCTTTTCCGGCTCATCATCGAAGTACATGTCGATCAGCTTTTCAACAGGTGACTTCCTCTGGAATATGCTGAATATGCTTTTGCGCCGTCGTGGTCTTGGCCGGAGACTGCGGTCGTCGTCGTCGTCCTCTTCCTCATGCAATGGATTCGAGTGGTCTGGCTCTGACGGAGTCGGGATGGGTGTGGATTCTTCCCTCTCGTCATCGGAATCGAGCAGATTGAGCATTGGTGGACGTCGCTTCTTGTATCGGTGCTCAAGCGCCTCTGCACCATCTTGGATTGACAAAGTCTCCAATTCTCGACGGATTTGGTCCTCTCTGGGATCGCCAATGGTCAGAGGTGTAAGCGGCGGGCTTGATTTCAATGTCGCACTTGAATTCGATTGGGACAACGCGGGAACGGGTGGTACGCCTTGGTCGAAGAGTCTGACGCTGCGATGTGACCAGAATCCACCGTTTCTGATTGATGGCCGTCCGTCACTGGTAGTCATCCTTCTTCGTGGAGTCGGTCTGGGTGGCGTGCTGTCCTGTTCCTGCATGACCTCGTCACTTATTACCCTCCTGCTCGAGCTTCTGGGCGGCAGAGACTCGTCGCTCATCACTCTTTTACTCGAGCTTCTCGGTGGTAGAGACCAAGATGTTGGAACTGACGGACCGGGCTCGTCGTCCTCGGGCTCGTATACATCGTATTCTGGTTCGCTTTCGGGTTGCTCCTGCATGGCCGGGCCCGGCGCGTGAGCTTTCCGCAGAGTCGGGCTCCGGCGAGTCTCCTTCAAGGGCGGCGATGGAGATAGTCTCTTCCAGAGAAACCTGCCATTCGGCGAGGTTTGAATGGACTCCATCCTGTCCGAATATCTGCTACTGCTGCGTTCTGGCTTTGGCTGTGTGGAGGGAAATTCCTGCTCAGCCCATGCCCTCCAGTCTCCCCACACTCCTGGCTCAGGATCGTCCTGCTCTTCCTGTTCTTCTTGTGGTTGGCTTTGCTCGTGGAAAGCGACAAGAGCTTCTTTTCTTGCATCATCAACGACCAGTGCCTTCTCGGACTCCTTTGGCACGTCAAGTGAAGCAAACGGGCTGCATGATCTGTCAGAGAAGCCGGAACTCCTCGGTGATTCAACTGGCGCTTGGCCTTCATTCTCATTCATGCCATCGAACGAAGCATGCCGGTGCCGGGATCTTCTGGAGGAGCTCCTTGACACCTCGGATGGTGTCGGGACTCGATTCGTATCCGGTGAGTAGCTCTCCTCGAAAGAAAAGCGCTTGATGTTTATGCCGTCGGACTTTTCAGAATTGCTTCGAGCCCGTCTCAGCCTCTCCTCTACTTCTTGCATCTCGGCCGTGTATTTGTCCAATCGCTGAAATAGTGAATCGAGATCGAGATCACCCTCCTTGCTGCTATGGTTTGACAGTGACGAGATGGTGGATGCAGATGTCGATTGGTCTTGCCCGTCTACCATCCATGTTCGAGTCCGCTGTATAGCCTGACGGACAGATCCGGGGCTCGCTCTTGCGCTGGCACGATCACCATGGTCAGCCGAATACATCGACGACATTGGTCCCAGGTGTCAGTCAAAGAGAGCGAACGTGGGGCGGGTTGATGCAGCACACGTGAGGTGGGTAACACCACATTCCAGCAACGGGCCACCACCCAGTTTATATTGAAATGCACTTAACGGCTGCCAGGGAGGTTGACACTGTCAGAATGCCACGTTTTCCGCCCACCTTTCCTCCCGCAGCGAATTTAGGCGAGGTCATGGCGGCACGAGGCTCAAAGGCTCACCCGAAAACGATCGTTAAATCTCATTCCAGCTCGGTCACTCGGTGCCACAAAAGGTGGGAAAGGGGAAAATTGAGAGCATAACACCGAATGTGGTATGGCGAGCGCCAATGGACGGCCAGAGGGCTGAAGCTGAATGCTAAAAAGGGGAACGGGTGGCTTGGAAAAAATGTTATGGACTTGTTGGTGGCGCGGGGCAATTGAGGGACCAAGACTTTGACCATGGTACGAGGTAGAATACAGAAACATGTTCAATAGGACGTTCTCTGTATGCATACCTAGGCATGGAGTACACAAGATATCAGAAGGCATGAACCGGTGTGTCGCAGGTTGGTTCCCTGACTGCTATGGATCAAATTGGGACTGGGTGTCTCTCCGCGAGACAGGATTGAGAGATGCAGTAATCCCGGCCTAAGACCGGAACACCATTCCAAACAGTGAGGGAACAACAAGGCTTTCACCATGGCATAGAGCCGGATTGTGGAGACGGCCGTCCTTGGCCACGGATTTTCCTTGATGTAATGCTATACGGGATAAGAAGGTCCTCACGTACTATAGAAGCTCGCTCCCTTCGCAGTAGTCATGATCTGTTAGACGAAAGGTTACAAAGCGAGAGTACACGCTGTGTCTTGAGCCGAAGAAGCAGGCGTCGGATCGAGAAAAGAGGGATTCGGTGGTGCAGCGTTTTGAGTTCTGGGTTGCATGCAGGGTGCAGCGGGGTGGAGATGTCGTTGAGACGGTCCACGGGCCCCTGACAAGGATGGGTTGGGATTGGGCTTTGTGCCGGGCTACTGCACGCAGCAGGATTTGTAGCACCTGTGAATCAACGCGATAATAGCTGTGTTGACATGTCCCTCTGCGACGAGGAATCTGTCATTGGACAACATGCAGCCATGAAGGAATGATGTAACCGGAGTTGATGTGACTGGAAGGGCAGAGAGGAATTGGGGAGCAATGGACGGGTACAGAGAAGGCAGTAGTTGATGCAAGCCACAAACTGGAAATCCAAGCCCGGCTCCGTGTTCTGCCTCCTGGAGGCTGTGCACCCACGCGCCGTTTAGCATGCGATCTTTCCCCGGGGCATCAAGGACACACTAATTACTTGTCGCTCAGTCCACAGCCTCGAGACGAGACAAGTCCAAGCATGTCGTGGGCGTGGTGACCACCCGCCTGACCCGCGTGAGGGCAGCCGCTGGCACTTGCTGAGCTCGTCAGGAAACCAGAGTCCTCGATTCCTCGGTTTACGAGCACAGTACCAGTGCAGCTAGATCACAGTGCCGTGCAGCGCAGTGCGTTGGACACCCTGATCGTGCATAGTGGCGGCGGGCGGGAACAGGATACTCAGGCTGCGACTAGGATCGGGGCAGTAATCTCGCCAATGGCCGCGGAACTTGACTGGCGGGAAATCCACCCTGCAGCTTCCTGGGCCTTGCTCCCCTTTGCACTTCCTGTTAGTTCCTGCATCAAGCTGCCTCCAACTCGCCCACGGCGCAGTTGTCCCATGCGCGCACGCTCGCTCCCACCGTCGCCTTTGGAATGGTACCTGACAGTCGGCCGGGCTCACCACGCCAAAACTGTGGGCTGCACTGTGAGAGGCAGATGTTTCCGAACATCCAAAGAGACTTTCCCACTGCCCCAGAGACAGCTTCACATGGGGCCGAACGTCTCGTCAAATCCACTGTCACGCTGCTAGCTGCTAGCAGAACCTCGCCAGGTTCGGCGACTTTCAGTTTGCGTTCAATTTCCTCTGCTACACTGTGTTCCATCATTTCTAATTCTCTTTTTTCAGACTCAGTATTCCCTCCCCAGTCCCGTCCGGTGACTGCCCTTCCTTCACTGCCATTGCCCTACCGTTTCCTTCACGTGGGAACCAGCTGTCGATCGGGCGGACTGAGGCCTAGGCCACTTGACTGTGTACCGCTAGATTGAGAGCTTGGACATACACTCTCCACATCGATCCAGCCTCGGGCCCTACCATATCCACATCCGCCAAAACAAGACCTCAATTCTCCTTCTCAACTCTGCTGAGATCGACATTCGCTCAATCCTCATCTCCTGTTCCCTCTGCAAGCTCGTTCCAACGCCGCGAGTACGGTTGAGGATCTTGCTCTCTCTAGCACCAACCGCCGGAACGGGCCCCGTCGACCAGAGACCCGCTCACTTCGTCTACCACTTGTCCGTTTCTCTCCTTGACACGGAGCTCTGGTAGCTTGCTAACCGGATCGCTCTCCTCCGACTTTGTCACAAAGACCCATTGACTTGGTGTCTTGACATCCCCGGAATCCATGACCTCCACTCTCTCCCAGCCATTTGGTTGTCCACCATTTGCAACCCTCGACGTCGAAAAGGATCAACCAAGGCCTGTCAATCATCCGCGAGCTATGCACTGATTTGCGGCGCACGTTCCCGCCAGCCCCAGAGCCATGAATTCGCGGTCTGAGAGATATCGTTCTCTCGATGCAAAAAGTGCCGAGCCACCTCTCAGAACCAGGGAACGGCACAACTCTGCTCCAACCGTCGATCGTCGGAAAGAGCAGCACCAGAGGCGTCCATCAGCCGTTACCAAGGCTCCGGATTCCAGTCATAGAAGCACGAAATCTCACGGCCGAGTAGAATCACTTACGTCGGAACGGCACCCAGTACCCGAGTTTACTCTTGAACCAAAGCTCTCAACCAAGGTACGTATCCCCTCCGCGAAGGCCACCACGACCTCGGTGTCGATGCAAGTCGTGCTCCCTAGAAGGAGGAATATCCGGGTTGACTAGTGCTTCCAGGCGAGTGACTTTGATTCAAACTCCTCCGTGAACTTGTTAGTCCTGGGATCTCGCAATTGCGGAAAGACGACTTTCATTCGGAACGCCATCGGCAGCCAGCGGTCTCGGACCTCGACTCAAGTTGCCATCAAGGACAAGTCCTATCGCATCCAACTCATCGAGCTGCTATTCGACGATGTCGATTTCAGTAGCGAGCGGCGAATCGAATGGCCCACATACGTGAACGGTGTTCCCCTCCCAGAAGTTGACGGTGTCTTCTGTCTGTACGACGTCGCTGACAAGGAAAGCGTCGCCGACGTCCCTGCCGCTCTGAGTAAGTGCCGGCCCGGATATATGTCGATGGGCAGAACCAGCCATCAGCTATGCCATGCTCCTACCCCGTGATGCACGCTGCTGATGTCCATATAGCATCCATGATCAACACCGGTGTGCCTTGCATGCTCGTTGCTGCCAAATCCGACCTAAATGAGAAGGCTCGTCAAGTCAGTTCTCGGTTTCATGAGCAAGTCCGTCGAACCCTCGCCAAGGTTGCAATCGCCGAAGTCTCTGCGAACTCGTCGGAGAATACCAAGCAGTGTTTCCTCGCGATGATACACCGAGTCATTGCTTCTCCGCGAGCATCGATCCGAGCAAGCAAGTCTTCGTACAGCTCAACGGAATCTTCCAGCAGTCAGCGGGTGGTATCAAGAGACCCATCACCGAAGACAAGTCGGAGCCGGAGCCGGTCGAACCAACGCCTGCAAGTCTCGAAGTCGAAAGAGTTCTTGCTGAACCTGTCAGTCCGCCAAGCTCTCATCGAGTCCGAGAACGAAGTAAGCGGAACCTCAGGTTCAGAGAATGAAGCGACTGCTCCCCGGAGGACACCACTACGACTGGACACCGCTGCTGCTTCTCAACCACAACGCCGACGCGCAGAGCCCCAGACACCGGTATCCTCAGGTGACTATACCAGCAAGCTGATGTCACCAGAGGCCAGCACAACTGTGGTGCCCGAAACACCCGATTCCTACTTTGTCAAGTCAATGCTTCGCCCTGAATCGACGTCCACTGTGGACAGCCGGGTAAATCAAACCTTTCTCGACATGGACGACGACTCGCACAATCTGTCGCCGAAAACAGAAGTAGAGACGCTGGGCCCCCTGTTGAATGGTCTGAAAAAGGGCCGAGACACAACCTCAGAGCCCGGGGTGCCCTTCCAGGAGCTCGTCGACAAGCTGCTGCTGCTACCGGCGAGCAAGACCGATTCAAAGTTTGTCCCTTCGTTCTTGTGCTTGTACCGGTCTTTCGCAACCCCCCAGAGACTCCTGACCGCAATCATCGATCAATTTATGAAGGTCGAAAGCAGCAAAATGGTGCACTTCACCAAAGTCGCCGAGATGTTGCGGTATCTTCAAGTACTGGCTCAGTGGACTGCGACGTACCCTGGAGACTTCGCCCCCGGTCCCGCACGTGATTTTGCAATCCCGTTCGTGCAAAGTATCGAAAAGAGCAAGGTGTTCGCGCCCGCCGCGCGAGAGATCAGTAACAATTTGGACACCATCGTTCCAGACGAAGATTTGGATTGGGCGTTTGATGATACTCCATCCCCACAGAGCAAAAAGTGTGGTACCGCCAGCAGTCAGCAGAATACCTCATCGTCATCATCCCTACCGCTGTCAAGCACCGAGAAGAACAGAGCATCCAATCACAAAGTACGGCGTGAAGATGACGACAGTGACGATGAAGACAGTGCAATTTCATCCGGACGTGGATCTAATACTGCCTCGATGTCTTCGAGCATGATCAGGTCAAACAACAGCTCCAGCCAATCCTATGCGAATTACATACAATTGGAGACCGCTAAAATGGAAGCGGAACGATTCAAACCGATCCCTCGCATTCGGTTGAGCAAGCTCCAGTGGCATCAGTACATGGAGACACCCATTGATGACATGGCAAGGGAAATTACCAGGATCGATTGGACCATGTACTCGGCAATACGGCCTCGAGATTTCGTTCGGCACGTTTCCCTGTCAACATCGCAGAGGCGACAATCCCGCTCCCCCGACAACATCGGCGCCATGGTGAAGAACTTCAACCATCTGGCGCTGTTCGTTTCTGGCATGATACTTTTTCGTGATAAGCCAAAGCATCGAGCGAGAGCCTTGGAAAAATTCATGGCGTTGGCTTGGAAAGTGCGACAACTCAACAACTACAATTCGCTGGGAGCGATTGTGGCTGGAATCACTGGCCATGAGATCGCTCGTCTGACTACCACGCGAGATCTCACACCGCCAGAGGTCCAGAAGCAATTTTTGAGGCTGACCATCTTAATGGGGATATCGAGGTCTCACGCCGCATATCGAATGGCTTGGGATAACTCTCCCGGAGAGCGAATCCCGTTCCTTCCACTCGTGCGACAAGACCTGACCATGGCAGCATCAGCGAACCAAACTTTCATTGGCACAAATATTAACTGGAAGAAGTTTGAGATCATGGGAGATGTGATTGTCGGCATCCAGCGGAGCCTGGAGAACCCCTACCAGTTCCCTCCCCGGTCTGTCCGATCTGACGAAATCACCAAATTGATCTTGGAGACCAAGATTCTAGAGGAATCGGAGGATTCTGCAGACCCAAGAAGTGAATTGTACGACCGTAGTGTGCAGATTGAACCGCAGCAGACTGGGGCTGATCCCAGGAAAAAGTTCGATTGGTTACGGCGTTAGTGACGTGAAAAGAACTACTGTTCGAAAAGGCAGGAAGAATGGGCTGGTGGTCCAACCTGGATCATAAACAGAGCGGCCTTGAAAAGATAGAAGAGCGGCCGGAGAGCCTGAAGAGCTCTGTGGAGCACGCGTGCCGCACCGGTGGCAGTATGATCTTATGAGTTCATGACGCTGAAGATTTTATGAATACAAAGGATGGATGGTGGAGTTTGGGTATGGAAAGGAGGGAGGCCGTGGGCTGATGCAATCCGTGGCTTCATCTCCAAATGAGTGTACAGACGTTTCGAAGAGTCTTATGGAGTGTCAGAGGGTGGGTGTGCTACAAGTATACTGTTGAGCCCTGGTGAGACGAGGGGGCTGAACACACCCATACACTGACTGTTGACACGACGGAACCGGCGGCGGCAAAGTGGTGCAACCTGCAAATCGGGCTCAGGGCTTTGCCCGGCACACATGTACAAAGGGCGGTATTCTGCTTTGCTTTTGCCTTTTCCCGAAATATGTAGGTGCAGGAAGACAAAAACGGTCCAAGGCCATGACTATAAAGCGAGACCGGGCGTATATTGAACATGACTGTTGTTGTATATGACCATTTCAGCTAATCCATATCCATTCCTTCTCATGCTCGGTGATAAAAGTCGTTTGAAGGTAGGAAGATAGGGATGTAAAGGTGTAAGTAGGAAAGTAGCGAATGAGATATCACTTCTAAATTGTTACCTCGTCACATCCCATACCTGACTGTTCCTTTTAGCCTCACCAGCGAACTCTTTCGATTGTATCCGTTCCGCCATACGACTTCCAGTCTAGTGATGTGCGCAGAAGTAGCCGACCAACGGACGAGACGGCCTCGTCAAGGTCGACGCTGCACGGTTATGCTGTTGAACAGAGGATGACACATTTCCCGCTCCAGATGTCAAACTTGCCTTCAAGTATCGTGTTCCACCCCGGCAAGAAGTTGGGAGTTCCACTGCAGCGCACAACTTATTGTACGGCTAGTTGTTGATTGCACTCAAAGTACACACATAGCAACAATGGAGACTCTTGTATTATCGAGTCCTACAGTCCCCTGCGTTTGAATATGTTGAGCCTCGAGTTTACATCCACTCTGTCTTGATTAGGATTTCCGAACACTCGCAGAAGTGTGTTGGTGCCGAAACCTACATACTCCTACCAGGAAGGTGTTTTGTCCGTCGGCTCGCTTAAGCTTCATCTCCACCTACAAACGCAATTTCAGCACGTTATCTTCCCGTACAAAACTGTATTCCGAGTGTCGCTATCCATCACTTCGAGAGTACATTTCACACAGCCGCGTTTTGTGGTCTGTTCTTTCACGATACCTTCATCTCCCGGAGCTTTGCCAAAGCAAAATCTAGTTTCTCTTCCGATGAGCCCCCTGCCGCCTCCTGCCATTCATCATCATAATCATCATCGCCCGCATGCTCGTCAGAGGTGTCCTTGGACATGTATTTCCATGCTGTCACAGCCAATATACCAATGAGAACGAGATAAGCCGCGCCCTTGACAATCCTCCTTTTGTTATCACTGGCAGCTCGTTTGTAAGCTTCCATTTTTTGCTCCTGCGAAACTGCTGATCGAAGCTCGACCACCATTGTACTCAGTCTCCGATCAAGGTCCTGCCTCATTGTGTGTCTCTCAGTATCCACCAATTCATTTATTTGACACTTTATATCCTTCATGGCATCTTGCACCGTCATCTGGGAAACCTGCTTCAGGAGCTTCTCGTCTAATTTCCCATCGTTTTCAACATTAAAGAGTGCGAACTTATTGTCTTTAACGCTGACCAGACTGGGTGACGCTTCGACGTTGAAATGGACTCGAGGCAACCACCAGGGGGGGCAGCGGTTCTTGTCCTCTGGGATTTTCGAAGATTTCGGGGAATTGGATGTCTTAGGAGCTGGCTTCTTCTGCCTCGTGCCATTGGGCTTGCCCATGGCCGGGCCCATGGCCGGCAACGCGAAGGCAGTTGCGCTCTGAAGTGGCATGTTAGCTTATCCCCTCTGCTTGTAAACCGATGGCTCCTTATGGCGTTTCGAACACTCACTTTCAGCCTCAGAGAGGGAATTTTGCTATGTCGAAAGTTCAAAGCGGCTTCTGCTGCCGCTTATTGATATTTCGCCAACGTTGAGTGAACTGCACCGGATTTGGCGAAGGGTTGCCAGCTTCTCGATATGACTCCTGATTTGGTGGAATAATTGCACGGTATTGGCTCTCAGCCTGCCGACCACATTGGAGCGAAGCGGGGCAGACACACGAGGAGCAGGCGACAAGTTGTCGAACACGAGGTCCACCGCCTTTTGTGTTGGTGTTGCTGAGACGCTCTTTGTTGCATCCTTACACTTCTCATTTCCTTGAATCGACCTCGACTGCGCACCATGGTGGACTTCGTCACCTTGGGAACTTTCGCTTGGGTGCATGGCAGCGCATTATACCTGCAATACAAGGGGCTATCAACGCTGACCAAAACATTGCCATCCGAATTAAAGCGTCTCCATGGTCGAGGCACAGCCCTCGCGCTCGCTCTGTCCCACATCGGTGAAGTTCTACGCAACGATGAACTCATGATCATTGACTCCAACCATAAAAGCAAAGAGGACGTGTTGTGGACAATTGAAGAGGTGTCAACCGCTCTGTTCGAGACAATACATGGTATCCACAAGCTCAGTGAGAAGCCCAATCCCGACCAGGGTCTTTGCGCCACGTTCTGGTCATACTTGGGCTTCGCTTCCGAAGCAGAGGAATGGCACAGGGAGAAGGACCTTCTGTTTTCCAAGACCGAAGACATACATTTTACACTTGCAAATCTCAACCATGTCACCACAGCCAACCACGCCAGGAAGACAAGCGAGCTCTGCAACCGGTTTGAACAACTTGAAAAAAAACTCACGCTCTGGAAGTCACGAACTCGAAAGTCGCCAGTGCCGAAAGCTGCGGCCGGTTGCTCGAGCCCGGCAGATCTATCAAGAAAAGCGGGGGATTTCATTTGTCATCTACACAATCAAAGAGAGACCTATCGTTGGTTGAGGTACAGTGCAGCCTGTGAAGAAATCATGGGACGCTGGGGTCTTCTTGCTAACTCTAAACAGGTTCATGAACGACACGACTGCCGTGATCCTTGTTGGAGAGATCGCAAACGTGGATCATATAGTGGGCTTCATCGTCTGGCGCGAAGCAAGTGTCGCGGAGAGTGCATTTTACGAGGGTAAGAGCGCAATTTTAGGGCTTGATAATGTCATGCTGAACAGAGAAACAGTTGACAGAGCACGACCGTTCCCGACCTTCCCTGGAGGAAGACGCAATCAGATCAACGTGTTTACCTCGAAGCGAAATAAGTCGGAGACTGGTCTAGTTCCTCTAACCTTCCGCGACACAAATGGCAAGTACAGTCCTTCCCTACCTCATTGGAGACTGGAACCCGTAATAACAGTTGTTCAGATGCGTATGACATGATGGAAAGGATAGACAATCACAAAAGGGAGTTTGCTGGATACATCACCAGTGCCAAGTGCCGAGGTCCCAGAGGTGGCCGGTCACGCCGGTACAAACCACTGGATGGTCTGGAGCCCAGAGACAGATATGACACTAAATACCTTGTGGAAGTGCTGGACGTCATGCCAGACGTCGATGAGCCGAGTCCAGAGCGGGTTTTGCAGCTGTGGCCCCGTCGTGGTTCCGATTTCAGGATTGGGCAAGATTCCACTTACATCTGTCAAGGTAAATGATCGCCCTATTTTCGACTAGAGCTTCGTGAAATACTGAGCAGAATAAGTGACACAGAAGGCGAGCTGCCAGGTCGATGGGAAGACATTGAAGATTCCCAAGGCAGGAATAACGAAAACGAAGAAAGGAGTCGGTCATTTAAATGGCCATTTTGACCCCGATCTTGATTTCCTTTATGGGGATTTCAAAATCCGCTTCCAGACTTCTGAGGGTAGGTTTGAAAGCTCAATGTGTGAGAGGGTGTTACTGACAGCTCCCACAGCAGCGGTGCAAGTATACAACCTTCTACAGCGACGATGAGGAGTAGCGAGGATGTCCAAAGTCCGCCTCGGCTTAATCCGGCAATGTGAGTAGGAATCTACGGGGGGAGCTCCGGCCGCAAAGGGGTTCACGCTACAACACGTCGAGTGGAAAGCTTTGATGAGTGATGACCATAGCTGGGAAAAACAGGTTTATGACATTCTCCTTGTGTTGAACGGGTTCAGGATTTCCAAACTGACTGGCTTCAAACTTGATTCATTGTCTTGGAAAGTATTCATGGTGCCGCAATACAGTTCCGTCTAGCACTCAGGCTCTTATCACAACTGCTGAAGGAGGAAAAGCCAACCTTGCTGGGCCTCTCCTTGACGGTGCTGTTTCTACTGCTGCTCCAAGCCCAGAGCCTGCCGGGTGTCCGCAACAAACGACCGTACCATAGCTGGGTCTTCCTCTCTGGAAGAGGCTTCTCGAGCTTTTTCCCACCACCTTTTCAATCCAGCCTGCTTCAGCAGCGCCGCCTAGAACAGCGTGTACGAATCGAACATGCCTGTCTCCTGGAAGTACGTTTCGTAGTGCGCAATCATGCCCTTCAGTTTGTCCGGGTGGCCCTCTCGCCCAGTGTCATGGATCTCTGCCCAAAGCTGTGCTCAGATCGTAGCGCTCCCTCTTTCTTCTTGGTCCCCCACGGCGGCGGGAGGAACAGGGCTTTCCAATTCCCGACTCATCCAGTAGCTTGTGCCACAATTTGCTCCCAGCCGACAATGTCCGACTCCGACTCGTAAATCTGCATCGCCTCGTCGTCGGTCATGCTGCCAGAGAAGCTTCACCCAGCTGTAGCCGCGGAGCCCGGCGACCCCACGAACCTCGGCGGACCGTGCTGTCTGGGTGAGGAACGCCAGCGAGCTCTAGCACCGTCGCGAGCATGTCCATAACAGTTGTGAAGGTGTTGTTAATCACATTGGTTTTCTAGAGCAGTGGAGGGGATAGGACGATGCACGGGCAGTGGATGGATGCCTCCCCCTCGGCGGCGTTAAGACTTCGCACCACGACTTGGGGGCAGTGGGCAGCAGACGCCTCCTCCCTCTGGACAGCTCCGCAAAGGGGGAAGACGTCTTGCAATCTGATAGAACAAGCCGAGCATGGCTCTCTGTAGCGGTCAATCCCATGTAATATTAATAGCAGGTTCTAGAGTAGACGCATAATAAAGTTTTAGGCGGTAGCGTAAAGGTGGGCAATCTGCCAGGTTCCCTGACCTCGCCCTGAAACAGGTGTCCAGCTGAAGAATACAGGTAGAAAGGTGTGCAGGCACGCAGGACGGCCGATCCCTTCTCAGAGTATGTATACATTCAAGGTCTCGTACAATAAGTAGCGCACCCACCGTGAACCCCCGGTACGGCAAGTGGTGAACGAATATTTTTGAATACATCCGAGTCTCGTCCAGTGGTTGCGCCGCTCAATTTCCTCATGGCCTCTGAGGAGCTCATTCCTCAGCGGCAGGGTGTGAACGATAGATCGATCTGCAGAGATGTGGAACTGGATTCGGCTATATGCTTCCGTTCAATCGTGGCTTGTTTGCTTGTTTGCGTGGGTAAAGAAATACAGTATTCCGGGCACGAGAAGGCCATTGACATTGACATGGACGGCAACTTTTGCTTTCCCATCCTGGCGCCAAATTCCTTCGTTCCTTCGATCCACCCCGATTCAACTCCTGAGCTTGTACATAACCAACTCCGTTCACCTGGCCGGCTTTGGCATTGTTCCCTTTTGTTCGCTGTCCCACAATGATAGCGCGAGCGTGATGTACATGTGTACTGAGTGCTTTGTATGTCCAAGCGCGACTCCTCCTTGAAAGAACCCTATCATGGTAGGTAGATCGATCTGTGCAACAGATACGGACGTAAGCAGGTTGTTAGCCTGGAGGCAATCACCGCATCACCCCATCTCCTCATCCCGCGACTTCTCCCGCTCCATCTCCTCGGGCGACACGGCATCCTGGCCCGGATTGGCCTCCTCGTACTTGAAATACTTGACGAAGCGATAGTAGGCGCCCGCCAGCAAGGCGCCCATGATCGGCCCAAACCAGTAGATGTAATGATACCCCGGGAAATAGGGGATCGCGACTGCGGGGCCGAAGCTGCGCGCCGGGTTCAGCGAACTCCCCGTAAAGGGTAACCCGGCCATCATGGCGACGAACAGGGCGAGCCCGATCCCCACGGGGGCCATGAATGTGGCGTAGTGTTTCTCCGCCGCGAGCATGAGGATCGTGAATACAAGCAGTGAGGTGAGGAACATCTCGATGAAGACTCCCTGCGCGGGGGTCGTGCCGTTGCTGAGGGTCGTGCTGACGATCAAGGGGCCGGGGAACATGCATTTCACGAGGCCTGCGGCGGTCATGCCGCCTAGAAGTTGGGCCGGGAGGAGGAGCAGGCCGCGGAACCAGGGGAGGTTCTCGGTTATGACAAGGCCGAGCGTGACCTACGGAGGATGTCAGTGTCTGTTAACTCTGCGGGTATGCCCTGTGGTACATGTGTAACACCGCTCTGCGATTTGGATGTGGTTGCAAGCACGGGGACAATTAAGAGGTATAGGTACCGAGTGGGATAGTAACATACCGCTGGGTTGAACAGCCCGCCGCTGATCCTGTAGAAAGCCCACACCGTGACGAGGAGCGAAAAGCCGAACGCCAAACTCGTAAGCACGACCTGGTTAGGCGTGTTCGCGACACCGCCGCCCGTGATGGCGCAAGCTTGCGTGCCTGCAAACGAGAACCACAGGAATAGAGTGGTGCCCACGTACTCGCCAACTACAGCGATGAGATGGTTCTTCCCGCGCTGGCGGCGGGAGAGGAGGTCTCGCTCGGGGTCATTGTTCCGTGGGAGGTGGTGTCTGTGTTGGGTGTCGCCTGCTGGAGAGGCCGTGTTGGCTTTGCCAGCTGCTGACGAGACCATGTTCTGTCGGCGGAGGGATGTGGGCGGGAAGTGCCGCGGCATGGTCAGTTGAATTGGGGTTGGATGAGCTGGATGTGTGTAGACGGACGAGCGTTACTGTCAGTAGGGCATACAGATTGTGTGGTGCGGTACTCTCGGTGCTTTTGGAAAACATGAGAAGTGGAAGCACAAACGATCGAGGCAGAGGATGATGTCAATGGAGGAGCTGGACTGGCGGGCACGGAGGGTGATGGCCAGACTCTTGGTCCTCTAATGCTGCTCGTATAATTCAGCCTGATGATAGGGTGACGCATCCCTTACCTTTGAATTACCATCTTGCTCCGCTCCAAGCTCTTGTCACTGTATGGAAGCGGGACGTTTTGGCATGAGCGGCGTCCCCACGAATCGCCAGCTCGCCAGCTAGTTGCTGCGTTGTCCCGCACGCAAGGCTCGGGAGAAAAGGCCCAGGGACGGAAGCCAATACACTCGTGGCGCTTGTAAGCCGTGCCGTGGAGCGAGATGGCAATCATGGATGGGTGAGGGCTTGCTGGACCATGGCGATTGTCGAGTTGTCGATCTCCCTTGCCTGATGCTGTCACAGACCCTGAGATGCGATCAGGAATGGGACTGACACCCGTCCTGTTGGACCCTGGCAGCGGCGCTCGGGCGGACACTAATGACATACATGGCACCGGTCAGTAGGCAATTGCAAAGCAACGCACGGGCTGTCACATCACTTGACATGTTATTCGTACTCGTAGTGAAAAGAGCGAAGCGATTTCTCGAGCCAAATCAAGCTCGAGACAAGCAACGCTCGCAGCTTGTTTGCATCGCCGTACCAGCACTTCTGACTCAATGTCCCACCGTTGCGTCTGCGGCGTTTCATTCTCATCTCACACGCTGATCACGTCGAAACCTCCCTCTCATTCTTTCGGTGGTATTGCTTCAATCAGCGAGTGAGTGGTCTATGTGCTGTCACAAAACTTCTTTGCCCAGCTCACAGATACACAGCAAGTTTTCGGGAATTGCCGTTCAGCATGCGACGAGATGGTGGCGAAAGAGCTCGGCTCCCTGGACTGCCTCTTACAAAGCGATGGCTCTCACAAGCTTGTCACAGCCGTAGAGAGCTATCTGAGAACAGCATTGGCGCGAGGACTGACTACTCAACACGCTACATTGCAACCCGAACATCGATGCGCAATCACACGATGAAACGTTCCAGTCTTAGCTTGGCAGCTTGACTTGCGATATATGTTCAGTTGCTTCATATATTGGGGGTATCTCTATATCCTCTCGACTTTGGTACGGGTAGTGTACTCGGTACAATAGCTAGGATCCCTGCTTTAAGCTGAGCACCCTAACCTTTTCACCAAGCATAGCCACATGCCCACATCTATAGTTACGCTCATTCTTTACCTGCAGCATGTCTCCTAACGGCTGGCTGGATATCGCATTTCGAGTGCTCACGCTCCAAATTTCGTTCTGTTAGATGTCCAAGTGTTCTTCTTCACCCGCCTCGTCCCCAGCAAAGTAACTCTGGTCGATCTTCAAAATCCACTCCACCTTCTGACTCTCACTCCTCGCCGCGAACAGAAACGTATTCTGCTCACCATAGACGGCGAAAACATGTGCCAAGCCATGGATCTCACTGCCCGTCCGTCGATGTCCTGGGATCCTCGGCTCCAAGGACTCACCACTGGATATGCTCGACCCAGCACCGCCGAGAAGGCGCTTAAAGTCCGGATCATGATCGATCCTCGCGTGCGTGAGGTTTATTGCGTTGATGCCCTCGCCGTCGGGCACAGAGCGGATGTGCAGGTACGGAGGACGGAGGTCGACGAACCGGCGCTTCCACTGCATTGTTGCCGAGTGCGAAGCAGAGGGGTCATAGGTTTCCGAGGGCATGAGGAGATGGCCTGACTTGAGAGAGATAGGGTTCTTGGGCACGTGGCTGACGGTTGCTTGGTAGCGCGTCGAAGGTGGGTGGGAGGGGCTCGGCGTGGGCTGAGGAGGCGAGGTCGGCGTATGGTTGGCGTCAGTGTCGTCGAAGATGGGATTCTTCATCTCCGGACTTGGCTTCTGCCAGATGGTGATGAACTTGCGGAGGAGCTGTTCTTCGCGCGGATCTACGGTGGAAGGTGACGCGGCGCGAGACCGTTGAGCCCTGCTGACGCTCAACCTGCGCAGACCGAGCGCTGCTTTGGCGGACTCAATGTCCTGTAGTTGTCTCCTCTTCCGGCGTGCAATCAAGTAGTCCTTAACCAGCGAAATCCCTCTGGGCTGCCAGTTGCCGAGATGTTCCTCGCCGTTGATGTAGTTCTTCGACGTGTCAAGACGCCAGAGGTCAGCGGCCCGCTTCGCACTCACGGGTCGTACCACAATCGAGAACAGTCCGTCTGTGGAATGCGTGATCCGCGTTTGGTTCCAGAACGACTTGAACATTGACTGCGGACGGACATACGAACGAGGAAGGATCTGCAGTTGTTGCTCGATGATAAAAGTCATGGGATGGTCGTGACCAAGGCGGCTCGAGATGATATCCCAGCGCAGAGAAATTTGAACTCGGCAGTTTTCATTTGTGGCGCGGTCGAGAAGCAAGGACTTGTGCAGTGAGCTGTCCCATTGTCCGACGATGGTGATGTTTGAAGTGCCATCGGCATTATCCTTGATCATCGGCTCTTGGATCTGTTTAAGAGGTATGTCTGGTGTGATGGAACCAATATCGGCAACCCGTCCTGATGCATCAATGAGGTGCACTTCCCCAACCCGTAGGTTCTTGAGATCATCCCAGGGGAGGCCTTCGGTCAGTACGTGAGTTAGATTGACGGAGATACGCCGCTGGAGGCCCTGATGCAGTTGGAATGCGCCAATGTCATTGGCGTTGTTCTGTATGAGTTCCACGGGCATATACTGGCCGGTTTCCGCCAATTCAAGAAATTGGACCTTTGCAAAGACGTCGTGCCGTTCTTCAAGACTGTACTCAGCCTCCGATATCCGAGGAGCGGGCTGCTGGTCATGGGGTTGCTCGTTCATTTCCCGAAGTTCATCCCAGCTGATCAGTTTATCAAGATGGGTCGAGCTGACTTGAGCAAATATGGCGATCTTCAACACGGCCGATTTTTCTCCAGATCGCTGGACACTCAAATTATGTATGCTTTCGAACCGTACTGGTCCGTCACCGAAGCCATGAATGGGCTGGGTTGTTGCAACACTCCCGTCTTCAGTCCCTAACACCGTCATCTGAGCATGTACTTGAGTACCTTCATGCTCCGCGAATCCCGCAAGATCGCGCATAACGATGTTGAACTTGATAGTAGAAGGCGGTGATTCAGCTAAAGAGGGTTCCAGAGACATCCGAAGCTTGCCAACGATTTGCCTTGTCGACGGTGAGAATATCTCGACCACAAAATCCTGGACTCTGGTCTCGAAGACGGCTGTAAGGGGGATGCTGCCATCGCCGATCAGTGAGAACAGTGGCTGGTCAGAATCGCGAAAGGGGTTGTCCATTCTGAAATGCTGTGAATATTCTGGCTGGTCCTTATACTGGTGCATCTGGCGCATCTTGGCTACCCGTTCTCTCAGCTTTCCCAAAGACCACAAGTGAACGCAGCTGAGCTGGTGATTGATGACTCTCACGGCCAGACATGGCTTTCGAGCACCGGCGAGAGCATCATCGTCGTCTCCAGAGATGTCGTGGAGGATGAGATCGTAGGAGGAGCCACGTTCTTCGCCAGAGTCCAGAATCACAAATTGAAAATGGGTGTCTTGATCCAGAAGTTTGCTCATGACCTGTGCTTCCTTCAAGAGGCCAGCATTTTGCAGAACTGCCTCCGCTATCAGGATGTAGTTCCTCTGTTGCCATTTCTCCACGACGTTTCGAGCGATTGCTATCTCAGACGCTTCCAGGGGTAAGAAGCCAGCAGCAGTCCTGGAAGCTTCTCGAATTTTGACCTCGTGATCCATCTTTTTGATCTGCTCTTCGTACGCTTCTTTCTGTTTCCGAAGCTCTTCTTGAAATGTCTGTTTTGCTCGCTCTAATTCCTGCTGCATCTGCATAGCCTGGGCTTCACGCTCGGCTTCCTTGGGCGCCTCTTCCTCGGCCTCTCGCTTGTCTTCTTCGGCCTTTTGCTGCTCCTGCTGCTGATGCTCGAATTGATCTTGTGTCAAAGTGTGCTCACCGTCCTCCTGAGAGCCACTGTGTGCAGAAGGGGTCCCGGGCAACGTCAGTGCGGTGTCAAGCGAAAAGTTGTCTATGGTCCCGTTTGACATGTACTTGTCTCTAACTAGGAAGGAGCTGAGATCGTCCGAGTCTTCCTCTTGTTCCAGAAGCTTGTTGTCGGAGCGGCCGCGTCGTTCTTCCCGTGCTCGCTGGATGTTTTCAAAAAGGCTGTCCAACTCCTCGTCTGTGAGTTGGGTGATCTTTGGATCGGTCCCAAGAAGCGCCCCTGCCGCTTCCCGTCGAGCAAAAAACCAATCAGATTCCCGGTTGCTACCCAGACCGGGAGATTGGGCACGACTTGAGTCACCATCCCATTCAGAACCGGCGGCGCTCCAACTTCTTTCGTGTCCGGGCCGGAACGGTGATGGTGTCGGTGAACCAAGCTGGCTCGGGGTGATAGAATGGCGAAGCAGGCTTCTTTCGGCTCGTTCGGCCTTTGCTTCAAGAGGGTTGTTAAATCGGAATATGTGGAAATCTCCCAGGATGATTCGGTTACCGCTCCTGAGTCTTCGCGGTTTGTCGACGCGGACACCGTTCACCATGACAGCAGCTCCCTCGTTCGGGATGACCGTGACCACATTGTCGACATTCTCTAACTTGCAATGGTGCTCGAGGATTTTGGAGCCATTGAGCCTTATCTCGGAAGCTTCGGAGGAATCAACGTTTCCCACCGTGGTGGTACCAGGCTTCAAGTTATAGACCAGACACTCGGCTAGCAATGGGTCGTCGCTAAGGTTCACCAGGTGAGGCATCTTCTTTGGGGTGCTCATACCCACATTGCCCTTTTCGATACTGATTCCCAATTCTTCCAAAGCTGCCTCCCGCTCTTTGTGAATCTCTTCAGTCTTCGCCAGCTTTTCTTCCCAGGTCTGGTTGAGGTCGCTGTACAATTTCTCGCTCTGGCTCAATTGGTCCATGATCTCGGCCTTGCTGACCCGTTTGATCGAGCCGTCTGTTTGAACGATTGAGACCATTTGTTTCTCAAGTGGTGTCCCTTCGGGATACGCCACCTCCACCCCTCCGGCGGCGGCATTTCCCCCGAGCTGGCTCCTGAGTTTGGCAAGCTCTTCTTTGAGTTCGCGGATCATGCGTGCGTTCGGATCCTCGTTGATGACAGCATGGTTCTTGATTCTCTTGGCCGAGTCAGCATATCGAAGCGTGCTTAGAGTTTCCTCGAAATTGATATCTGCAGGAGATATAGCGGCAATCATGGCCGTCATGCTGTTGCCTCCAAGCGAATCCTTCAGGAGCCAGGTGAGAACCGAATCTCGATACGGGACCTTCAGGCCTTTCTTGCCGGATGACAGGTCTGCGAGTGCTGCAATGACTCGACCGAGCGTCGAGAGGGACCTGTTGATCTCTGCACCTTCCTTCAACCGCGCACCGGTCGCACCGGTCGAAGTCGCGCGTTCTGAACCAGCCAAGTCGACCAAGCTGATTTTTGCAACCTTTTCCGTGTCCATATTCGTTTCCGCATCATGGCGTTTCTGCGTGAGGGTGAGGGTGAAGACGGCGTGAGAACGACTAGATGTTTCGTTCATGTTTGTTGCTGCAACTGTCCTGGCCTTATTGCCCTCGTCCATGAGGTTTTCGATCTCACTGAACGATCGGACGGCCAATTTCGCGAGGTCCTCCACGTAAGGACCCGTAGAGGGATGTTCTCGGACCCGCAGGTTGCCCTTAGTGCTCGGATTAAGCAAGTCACGGACTCGCTCATTGTAAATCTCAAGGTATGAGACTTCGACAGTACAGGTAAGGTGGGGGTCTGATTGCATCCCGTTGATCCGTTCGAACATGTCCCGACAAATCCTAGGAATAACACCGGCCTCCTCACCGTAGCCCATCATACTGTATGACTTCCCGGAGCCCGTCTGGCCATACGCAAAGATGCAATTGTTGTAGCCCTGAAATGCGTTGTCGAGCAACGGGACACCCAGGTCGGTAAACACATTGTCTTGGCCAGCGTAGTTCGGGTCTGACTTGTTGAATGACCAATACGACTTGTCGAATTTGAAAGTCCGCTGAGCACTCGCACCGTCTTTTCCGCCCTTTCGAAGCCGGTCTTCCGCCTCTGGAGGGGGTTGCAGAACCGTCTGCGCGTGCTGCATCTGGACAATACATTTTGCATTGCGCTCGATCTCGCGGTTGTTGAACGGTCGCACTCGAACTACGACTTTAATATTGCCACCTCCCCCGCCTCCACCTCCTCCGCCGATACCGCCCGTTGGCGCCATGGTTGTACCTATGTTATAAGTGTGGTATTCTGGGTGCTTTCACCATCGTTTTTTCAGTTTGCGGGGCAGGACCAAACTGCCTCGGAGGGTCGTCGTCGTCGCGTGGGGGGTGTGATTGAAGCCGAGGAGGACAAGATACTCGGTAACGAGTGTCGCTGGTGTGTGAGCTTTCATCGGCGTGGCATGGTTTCTGGCTGCCACCGTTGAGGATGTTTGATTGAGGAGCGTGTCGCGTTGGGGCCGCGGACTTGAAAGTGGATGCGTTTGATATCCAGGGATGCCTAGTTGGGAAGTCAAGCCGAGCCAGGGAGGCTTGAATCATGTGGCTCAGGCACGCGCAGGGAGCCCAGGTGTCCCCAGACTCTAAATTGGGGGCCGTGGCGCCCGGAACGCAGCCTTGGGGCTCCGCCTGGAATCCACCTGGGCACTTCCAAGATTCGCTCCGCATGCGTCATTTGCATCAATCAACTGGTGAAACCATCAAAACAATCGCCAACGTCGACCTCATTGTTACTCGTGACCACCTCCCATTCTCGGACTCAGCACACGATAAGCAGGGCGCGATATTACGATGACGATGGCAAGAACGGTCAACCGATAGACTTCCATGATCTTGTAAAACCAACAGCCAATATGCTCCGGTGCCGGTGGCGTATGATCTAGACAAACATGGCTACCTCATACACGACCAGGAATGGACGAACGGCCAAGCGAGGGCTCTTTGCTGACGGTGTCTGGCTCTGTGACTGCGAGCCGCGGCTGCCTGCGGACAAGTTTCAGACGAAGAAAGGGACCAAGAATCATGGAAGATGGTGTACGTGTGTCGCATCGAGATTATGCCCTACTGTTGACAAACGCCACAGTCTATACCTGCCAAAAGCCTCAGCACAAACGGTGCGGCTTCTTCCTTTGGACCGACCAAGCGAAGATTCGTGAAGAAGCTGCCGTGCTCAGCAATACCCACTCAGAGCCGAATGCTCCTGTCACACCGAAAACCCCGCAGAAACAGACCTCAATCGCTGCATTTCCTACGCCGCAGACGAAGTCCAGCTATGTACAGCCCGAGCCTTCGGAAGCCCGTCCCCAGTCAAGGAATCCTGGGTATTTCGAGCCCGAAGAGAGCTTTGAGTGGTCTTCAATTGATGACGAGGAATTGCTAAATGCCGAGCAAGAGGCTCTGCAAAAAACACCGTCTGATACGCCCAGGAAAACGCGTCGAACAGCCACCTTCACCTCTCCCGGCAAGGGGCCTTTGACTGGATCGTCCGCTCCGTCGGTCAAGGGCGATGACGTTTGGCCACTGAGCGACGACGTTTTCACCACACCGAGCACATCCCACAAGTCCAACGGCGGCGGATTGCTCTCGCCGTCGAATACTCCGGCTTCCAGAACGATGCAGAGCGGGGCGGGACCACCGGAAGCCGAGCCTTCTTTACTTGCCTCTCAGGCGCTCAGGATACTGAGAAGGTCAGACGCGCAAGTCAGCTCTTTGGTGGAGGATGAACTCGTGGATCTTCTAAACAAGTACGATCTTCGAACTCAAGGAATTATCAAGGGCCGGGATATCACTCGCTTAGCTGTCCAGGCCAAGGACAAAAAGATTGCAGAACTACAAGCCCGCATTTCTGCACTTGAGGCAGAAAAGGAAACGAACAGGAGAGTCATATCCCACCTGAAAATGGACATTGCGACTTCGCCGAAGAGGGGTAAAGGCAGGAGTATGCCTCCTGCACGTCGATCAGAGGTGTGATTTTGTTCCTCCGTGCTTGAGACGGGAAGCCCTCACTGGCCTCCTGCCAACAAGCCCTCACTGGCCTCGCGCCAACCTCAAAACCTTCCCTTATGCGTGTCAGGCTTCGGCCTATTCAACGGCAAATGGCTTGCATAACAAGAACAGAGGACTGATTGGACGCCCCAGCTCAATAATCCTACCCATCCGTACCTGCCTGCAGCTGATGTTTGATCAACTAACTACTGCGAGTTGTTTTCGTGGACAAAACGCAGAACAAGCCTAACAAGCCTAACAAGCTATTCCGCAGTTATGAGCTACCATACCAACGAACTTCAGGGACAGCGATAGGTTGAAGGTCTGGGCTTCACCAATCACACCTGCTTACACAATCCTGAATAAGAGTAACAAGTATGACGGTGATACCCTCGGGTGTTGATTCGACCTGAAGGCCAAACTCAAATATGTTGAGCTAGTTTTTCCATGAACTCGAGAATGGAGAAAGCCGACATCGAGCAGGCACATTGGCCGATGGCTGCGGGTCGGAATCATAGCTTCATGCCTCATTACGTGGCGTCGACAGCGTCCCTTTGCGCCGTTGCCGAAGCACAATACTTGGACGAATGTCTTCCCAGGTCAAACGAGGCTTCAGTCGAAAGTTGACCTGGTCTGTCACGGATGCCTCTGTAAAAGCCCAGCACTGCGACCCTTTGAAGCTCACAGCAAGTGGCCGGTCGATATTGCGTTGCGACGCAACGCCCTTCCTATCAAGCAAGCCCTTTGACATTTGGACAAGGCTGTTGTACGTCTGTCGCGGTAACAGGCCTTCCTGCGTTCTCCTTGGTTCACAAAATCTTTGAATATTTTCACTTGGGTTACGTCCGTTTGGTGAAGAGCAGATTTGATTTACAATCGGTAGCCATCAGCCCACTTCCATTTACACTCGGAACGGCAGTTCTTTGTGGTGTGCCCGACTTCGCTTATGCTGAACATGCATCGAAGCGACCTTGACGAGTTCAAACTCGTGGCTCGGCATGAACATCGTCCACAGTGACTTCCCCTGCATCCATTTCCTCCCCGGCCAACGCATTCCGAAACAGGAGGATCTGCAACTTCTGCATTTTGCCAATGGACGGATCAAGGTGTTGCTCGCCCGTCGCTCGTCGCTGCTGTGCTGGACATATCCCGCCTGCCCTGCTTCCTCATCAGGAGTCTAGGCAACAGTTATTCAGGCCGTCTAGCATCCATCCATTTTCATGTTTCATCTGGCAATTCTCTCACAGGAGGACGGCAACTGACCCCGATCGCATATTGTGCGGGAGGCGTTCAATAGCTGCATCATTGCCCAAGAAGTGAAGTCCTAACAAGTGGAGCCAAAGTCTTGTCTCAAGATGGCAACGCCCTCCGAACCTTGCTATTCTGCTTGCTCCTCGACTTGCCCGGAAGTGTTGCAAGTGCTTCGACGTTGAGGTGAGGGACGGAGGAGGAGAACGTCTAATTCGTGGACACGTTGCTCCCAACCTCCTCTGCCACCGTCGAGCTGCGACAGGGCGACTCAGCCTTGGAACCCGCGACCGCAATAACGGTGACAACATTATCATTCCTTCCGATGTCTCCCCGATATTCGTCTAGGACACAATCACCACACCGCTCTGCACTTCAAAACGAGTCAGCCTTATTCCCGGTGAGGCACGCGACCAGTAACTCGGAGAGTCGCCTGTACAAAAGAACACAACACAAGTTGCCCGAAATGTCCCAACTGGGCTTGCACAGAATGCCCCTCGAATGCTCGCAAATGCCGACCCGCTACCCGGATAAAATCCTTATGCAGGTCCCCTCCTTCTTCCATCAAGGGATCCAAAGCCACATGGCTCATACACCATGACGGATGTAGATCCGCCTTCCGCATGTCTCATACTTAGCCAACAGCTTTCATCAACCCCCTGAATGTCAAGTCGCACAAACACGAGCAACTCCCCAAAGAAGATAACGCAATTAGCTTGCGTGCGTACATGGATAACGCCAGGTGCCCATGCAACGGCGAACACGACGAATATGGGGCCGCGTGGAGAAACATGGCGCGGTTAACTTTTCCAGGCCAACCAGCACCTCGTGCACGTCCCAAACCCATGTGTCATGCCTCGGAATGCTTCTGTACGGGGTAGACTCACATGCAAATGCGAGTCTCGATTTATCAGGATAATACCGCTCTCTAGCCTGCTTCGACGTACGGGTCCTCATTGTCGAAAGTCAAAGGTCCCATTGAAGCCCACCAATTTAGTCCGTTTTGTTCACGTACTCAAGTAGTGTGACCCAGAACCATGTCGGTCTTGGTCCTCAACCAGACAGACACGATTCGAAGCTATTAATCCTCGAAACCTGCCCTGGGAAGTTACGAGGACTGTTTCATTCCGAGAAAGTAAAAAGGGGACTCGCTCCAACAACACACACCCACCCCCGCGACAGGGCCCAATCAACGCCTAGAGTACAAGCGCACTCGCGAGCTGGAAATGCAAATGCAAGTGCAAGTGCAAACACGAACACGAGGCTGCATAATGATGCAGCGTCCTCTTCCTCTCTACGGGGTACAACCCGAAGAAAGCGACCAAGTCAAGAAGTCTAAGGAAGCAAGAACCAAATACTTACGTGCTCGTACCGTGGCACCACGAGGACACCTCTAGCACTATGTAACTAGAGTAATAGCAATAGCAGCATTAGCAGTAGCATTAGCAATTTAACAGCTACGGCTACGGAGTATGTAACATTGCTCTGTACGAGTACCAGGGACTCAAGGAAGCTCCTCCAGTTTTTGGCGTGACACATTGGTGGTCGGTCGCCCGGGCCTCGCCCAGCGCGTCCCAGCGCCCTGCTTTATCCGGCCTCACATTCATTCCGGTCATTGGCGGCGCCTACGCCCGCGTTCGCCGCCTACTGCCTACTGCCCACCGCCCTAAGCATGCGTACGGGGGCACACAGTACGAGTACCGATACTCGTTCGTAGATACAGCCGCGAGAGAGGGGACATGCCATCCTCCTACTGTACATAGGTAGGTATGTACGTACGTACATACCAAAAATCATATACTCCGTGCACAAAGCAATGCTGATTCCCTGATCCATGATCCTTAACACATGTGAAACAGTACAGTACACATTCTGTTCAGTCCATACGATACATCTTATGATGTTCTGGTGTACCGAGTAGAGGTGAGTCTGACGTGAAAGTGAAAGGGGAGGATGGCTTGAATGGACCGGTACACTCTAGTCTCGAATCTCGAGCTCAGCTCAAGGGATAGGTTCATCGATAGACTTTCTCGCCAATCGCCCGTCTCTCCTCCTTCTTGACTTTCCTGCTTGAAAGAAACACGACCATAGGCCCTCCACCTCCCCGGTTCAAGGCGGCTGCCTTGCCAGAAACCTAGTGAACAGGAGGTGAAAGCATGGTTTAAAACAAGGAATTGAACAAATCCAAGCTGGCTTGGTAATTGAGTTATTGTTGGCTTGCGCGACCGTCTGCTTGGGACACGCATGGCCTCTCCATATTTTCGGATCTCTGATTTCATCTTAGTTCTTTTATCTAGCTCTGCCCAGGGCACACTGGGCGAGGATACGCCTTGTTGCCTGGCGTATTTCTACCACTGGCCGATACGACTGGCGCAAAGTTCCTGTTCCCTGATAGTTGAGCCCGGTCCACTCTTCCCATCCATCCCCAATAGTCCCGAACAAAAAGTTCCAAGGTTGAAGGCCACCCATAGGAAATAAACTCTGCTGCGTCCCTGCCAATCGTAGTGCATTGCTTAGTGTGGTACTGTGACAAGGAGCCGCACTGCATCTGTCGTAGCTCGACCATCGGTGTGCCGTTGCACAACCACATGTCGACACTGTAGCGCACCACAGCATTCCGCAGCCCCTCTACCCCAGAAAGATGCGGGCCGCCGTTGCCGAGAGTTGCAGGTTCGCTTCAGAACGGGCAGCAAGGAGAAAATTTCTTCACACTACTTCTAGGTCTCTGAAGTACCAGGTTTTGACATATCGTACATTGTAGATGTTGTGGTGCAGAGTAATAGCCTCCACTGCTTTCGCAATGAGGACCTATTCTGGCGATGAACTAAACTTCTGTGGGGTGGAAGAACAGTTCCGGGCCAGGATGAGCGGTGAAAGTCGGCAGTCTGTCCAAGATTGATTGTTCAAAGGGTCCGTGAAAATGACACGCAAGGTCGACATGCCGAGGATAGTATCAAGAGACGGAACACATGCACTGTGATGGTTCTGTCCACGTGCATAATGAAGTAACATCGAACAGTTGGAGCATATCCTGCTCAATGACGACCGAAGTTTAGAGCCACAGAAGTGTCGCTAGCGCCTGGCAACACCTTTTGATCATAAATTCATCTCCAGCAGCGGTCCCGGATATTGCTGAATGCTTGGCGAGTTCATAAAATCACACATTTGCTGCTGCGCTTTTTGGTGTGTTCGCGGTAAATTCGTTGGTGATCCGAGTCATAGTGGTTTCGAGGCCCCGGCTGTGGGCCGTAATTTGTGCCTTTCCGGTCGACGGGCTTCATAGGTGACTGCCGTTGCCTTCTCAGCTGCCGTACAACATCGTAAAATGCCTTTTCAACGTTGATACAGTTTTTGGCCGAGGCCTCGACAAACTCGCATCCAAGGTCTTTCGCAAGAGCCAGACCTTCCTGGGCGGAGACCTCACGTTCGTGATGCTGGTCGCTCTTGTTGCCAACCAACATGATAGGGACCGGACCGGTATATAAGGGCTGGCCGGTCATTTGTGCGGGCAGGTAACTTGCGCCAGTAGGTGAATTTGGATGTCCCGACTCCTTGACCCGCTGCACCTGGGAATAGAATTTCTGAATTCTTGTGAAAGAGTTTCTAGAGGTGATACTGTAGACAAGGATAAACCCTTCGCCGTCTCGGATCCACTGGTCGCGAAGAGCAGTATATTCTTCCTGCCCGGCAGTGTCAAGGACTTCGAGCATGCAGGCCTGTTGATCGATCATGACTTGCTTCCGATAAGAGTCTTCAATGGTAGGATCGTACGTCTCGACAAAATGATTCAAGCATAACTGCAGGCCAATAAGCAGCCGGCCGACGCAAGGGGTGCGGCGCAACATACCTGAATTGTCAAAGCTGTCTTCCCGACACCGCCATCTCCAAGCACCACCAACTTATATAAGGTCATTTTGCCCGACATGGTGAGTGCCCGGTCCTCGATGTCAGCGACGGGTACCTGAAACTTCGTGCTCCTAAAGGTCGTCTCACAAAGCTGTCAATGAGACCAAAGAGTAAGATTGATACATCCGCTTGTACGGACAGGCGCAGATGCGTTCAATGACAAGGCGGTGCAACTGAAAGGCCCAAACTGCGAAGCGTGCTGCCTTGCGTCTAGACCTCGACAGAACCGATGTCACCAGCGGGCCAGTCGAAACAAGGCAACTCAAAGCGGTCAGCTAATGAGACCGTTGAACTATGTTCTGGATCTTATTTCCCTCCTGTTGATTTTATGGACCTCAGGGCCAGGATGTCGCAGCGGACACAAGCACTATTGCAGTGCGAGAGGTGGTCTTTTGCGGCGGCACGACCAAGGGAGTGGATCGGCAAACGATATTTCCCAGGCGGAAATGCAAGGCACGCGGACGTTGAGCAGGGATCGGATTCAACGAAGGATGCTCGATGGTCGGCAGTCGATCAATGGACGCGTTGAGATGCAGGGGAGAACAATGCTTCTTGGGTGAGGAGGCCTGCCCGAGGAGGATCAAGTCGAAGATCAGTCTGCAGTTCGGGGTATTTGAGGGGAATTGCATGCGAACCTTTGCCAGTCTGCCAAAGACTGCCTGATGCCAATCTTGCTCTCACGGACGATCTTTCGGGGTAATTGTGCACGAGGAGAATGAAGGCGTTGAGCGACTTTGTGGGAAGGACAATTTTCTCGGGTTTCCACGCCGGTCTCCTCGAAGATATCACCAAACGGTGAAGATCACTTCTTTGATGGCGACCTCAGGATGAGATGGGGTGAGAACCAATGACGGCGAGCCAATGAGGACGGGACCGTAACAAAGTCTTCTCGGAAAGTAAGATGCATATGAGGAGCAGGTGAGATGAGCGTGTGCTTCACTAGAGACAAGTGATTGCTCAAACAGTCAGAAAAAGCAAATGAAGAGAAAAAGCACTTGGACACTCGACAATTTTCAGTAACGCATTCGTGCGCCGCCTTGTCTCGTTTGATCACTTCACTTGTAGCAAGCAGGCGGGTGTGAATGGAGAACAACCCAAGACTACACACCCTAGGTACATCTGCACCTGCATGGTAACCTGCATGTGCAGGGTTGGCGCTTGCACCCGCGCCAGGCATGCGCCTTCTCTTCTGACTGAAGCGGTTTGCTCTACTGTACCGAGTGGTCAGCGATTCTCTGAATTGAAAGATTGATAAGGTTGAGAAGTGAGATTAACTGTTGCTCAAGTTATTCTCTCTTTTCCAGTGTTGCGGCGAGGGTGTGGCCCTGAGAACCGCTCGTGCCTTGCCGGTACTCCATACTACACTGTTTCCTTGCTCTTTTACGACTGGCGGCTGGTCGCCCTAGGTACCGACACCGGAGACACGCAAAAACTAGTTTCCGAGGGGCGGTAACCGTTGGAGAAAGCTAGAGACCACAAGCCACGACTACTCGGCAACCCAGGGACTGATTTCTCTCTGTTCTGCCCGTGTAGCAATTACTTTCGAGCAGAAGATTATTTGCCCTACCATCACTTCTGCCTGCCCACCGGGAGGCATCCGTAGAGCCCCGACTGTTCGACCTTTGAGAGGCCGCCGTGACGATTGGGTTTGTGGTAACATGCCCCACCGAGCCACCGCTCTCCTCCCACTTGCCCCAGATCCTTGCTGGTGTTACATCATTTTATCTGGAGCATGGAGGTACCCGATACTTTGGGTTCCAAACGACTTTGTCCCACGAGTCTATCTGCAGAACCCCTCAAGTAAGGGGATGCCCGTGAAAAACGGTGAAGACTGAGTCGGCTTTGTCCAGGTCGGCACCGAGGGGGTTTATCCAAGAGATGCCGAGCTGTGCCGAGCGATGTCATTTAAGCCACGCGAAAATCGGCATCTGAAACTGCGGGCAAGTGCTTCATGCTTTGCAGATCATGCCTTAGTTTGAGCGATTGACGAGTACGGTCTCGAGTTTCATGACCGCCCTTTACCAACTATTTCATTTTGAGCACTCCGGCTCATAGGATGGATGGTCGTGGGGAGCCGACTCAGGGCTGCCGCAAAGCCTTTGAGTATGATTTGGCAAGTACAAAACAACCCTATACGGAGGACCCAAGCGCAATCTGTTTCCGGCTTAGAGGTTGCTTGCATGCTGCAGGCGCCACATGATGAGCGCCTGGCCAGCAACACGAAACGCCGGGGCTCAAGACCGCCCTGAAGCGAAGAGAGAAAAAAGGCAGCGAATAGAAATGCATTGTGGATCGCTCATATATTGGCTGTGAACAAATCATCGCTCGAGCCTGCAAGCAAGACGCAAGGTTGGCACTATTACTCACCCCTCGAGCATCATTCTCATCGATGAAAGTCGTTGCAGAAGTGCCCTTCATCATGTTGCAGGCGCGGAGAAGCAATGTCGGAAGACCGACCGGAATAATCATCATCCCTGAACGGTCCCCATTGCGATTTGGAGTTCGCCGACACAGCACGAGGACAAGATGCTGAATTAAGCTCGCGATCTCCTTAACGGGCCGTCGGTTTCCTTATCGGATAACAGATAGCCGCTCTATCGGATGGTGGCGATGCTCGATAACGAGGTTTCTTTGACAAATCTATATCGAACAGGTGGGCAGAAACAATATCGGATGTACCCAGCACTGTGCTCTATGTTGACGCAGGAGACGTTGATATGTCCATTCTGCACCTCGACAGATGTGGATCATGTTTGACGTGGGATCAGAGGTCTCGGGTGAGCAGAGCCGATATTGTTGCAAGCATTTCAAAAAAGGAGTAATGCGAAGCGTTACCGATAGCATATCTCCACAGAGTATAGTGGGAATGTCATTCATGCACAGCGACTCTACACCTTCCCATTTCGTCCAATATCCTCGTTCGCATTATGTTGCGGACTTTATGCAGTGAAGGAATCGACCGGCCTGTCCTGTCTTTCCAATGGCTAGCACTTGGCAACTGGAATCTCAAGGCTCTATCACGACATCCGTTTCTATCGGGCAACTCAAAGGAGAAGATAAAGCAAGCTACAGTGCGATGAACGCAGTGTGTGCCTGGCCGCTTGCGGACTCGCTCACCGCCATCAATTAGCCGGAACTCGCACAAGTCGTGTGCGAGCCTCCCACAACCCAGGGGTGCAACATTTCGCAGTGGACAGTACCTTGTAGATGGGGTAAGGAAATGGCAGAGCTCGAAGACCGCGAACACAGCGACCGGCCGATGCTGGTATGATATCTCGTACTCGCGCCAAGTGATTCCATGGCAGGGGTCTGAGGTCGACAGTGAATGTGACATGCGGATCTGCAAGGCTGGGTGTGGGCTCTCCTTGCCCCAAGAGTCTCTTCAGCTGGCTCAGTTTTCCTGCAGCAAATGGGTGTGCTCGTGTTTGACGTCAGAGTGACAACTATATCCGTTTCAACTGATTTAGATTCAAGGTCGATCCGCCTGGTGTAAGTATTTGACCAAGTTGGATCGAAAGACGTGCTGTGCTTGATGTTTCGAAGCAACAACTCGAGCCAAGGAGGTTACGGCATTGAGAGGGTTGACAAGAATAATGCTTTTGCGAGTCGCGAAAGATCACTGATAACATCTTCATGTTAAGATCTGAAAAGGCTGGTGAGACCTGGTGAGAGACAAGCATCAGTCCAAACAGCACGCCACTCACACACTTTCTGAGTCTCGCAGTGACACTGGAGCGGAAATTCCGCCATTTATTATTCATCTCCAGAACGTCAAAGTCTGGTTGAGTGATCTGTTTGACGTGCGGCATTTTAGCTAGAAACGTTTCTCCGCAGTCCCGAAGCTTCGGAAGGACGAGGGATGAGATCATGGAATGAAGGGGATTGCATTCTTGGTCTGCCACATTTGATTGCCGTCCTTCCCATTATTCATCGACTTCTTCCAGACTCTGCCGGACCGCACTTGACGAGAAACAGCATCTTTCAAGGCAAAACGACAGCATTTGCGAATGATGATTCTCCGGTGAGGGCCGTTCTGCAATGACGTCTTTGGTGTCCTCATCTCACCGTCTCGACCAACCATGAGCCAGCCTCAGCAGAGGCGAGCTCTCAGCCCCCAACGTCTTGTAAGATGGCCAGAAGCTCGCCGCCCAGAAGACTCGAACGAGAAATCCGGACTCCGAAGCTTCTTTCCAGCCTCCTTCACGTGCATGCCGAACCTGCGGTTGCGGGGCGGAACTGGACGCGGAGAGCCTGAAAGTCAGTTGGGTAAGCACCATAACGGAAGCCTGTGAGGGCTGAGACATCGAGTGTTCAGCTGAACAATTGACCTGCGGAAGACGCAAGTTGAGTTTCAAATCCTCTCCTCTCTCTTCTGTGGCTGTCGCTGTCGCTGTCGTCCTAGTTGTGCAAGGCTTTCTCGACCGCATATATTGTTCGAGTCTTGTTTTGAATTTCGTGTCCTAGCTGCTACAGGACAACTATTTCCAGTGAATTGACCAGAAGAGGCCCCTCTATAACCCACCGACGTCCGCACAGCTTTCGCTATTCCCCCGGCACTGACACTCTTGATCTTCACCGTAAAAGATTACAGCATCAAGCTTCCACTGACGCAATGGGCGACTCGGTAAGCTTTGTCCCTCTCTATTTCCTGTAGCACAAATTGACCTTGACGCATCAGAGACCAACACACCAACACGCCGATACTGATGGCCACTTTCGACGGAAAGACAGCCAGTTTCGCAACTGGATCTCAAAGGAACCAGGCTCGAAGTTCACGCCTGACAAAGATCGGTATGCACTTTATGGAAACTATGGTTGTCCCTGGGTAAGCTGGCTTCCCCCACAAGCTCGTCAAAGAGGGAGACTGACAACTACTAGGCCCATCGAACCATCATTGTCCGTGGCCTCAAATCCCTAGAGCCCGTCATCCAGCTGATCACCACCGACTTCGACCTTACCGAGAATGGTTGGACCTTCACCGGCCGCAACGGCAGCATGGGCGCCGACCCTCTGTATGGCTTCACCGGCTTGAAGCAACTGTACCTCAAAGCCGACCCGACCTACACCGGCCGCTACACTGTGCCAGTGCTATGGGACAAGAAGACGGAGACAATTGTGAACAACGAGTCCTCAGAGATCATCCGCATGCTGTATGATCAGTTCGATGACTTCCTGGAGCCCGACCAGCGAGAAGTCAACAAGCCCGGTGGAGGGTTCTATCCGCCGCACCTGCGCAAAGAAATTGACGCTATGAACGAGTGGGTCTATGACACTGTCAACAACGGGGTCTACAAGACCGGTTTCGCAGCCTCACAAGAGGCTTACGACGCGAACGTCTACCCACTCTTCAAGTCCCTCGATCGGCTGGAGGAACACCTCAAAGCCCCTGCCCACCAGCCGTACCTCTTTGGTGAATACATCACTGAGGCCGACATCAGACTGTACACCACACTCGCGCGTTTCGACGTCGCATACTACAACATCTTCAACTGCAACCTCAAGATGATCCGGCACGACTACCCCCGCCTGTCGAAGTGGCTGCGCAACCTATATTGGGACACGTCGGACCGCACCAATGGTGGCGTCTTCAAGAAAACCACCTTCTTCGAGGTGTACAAATACGGTTACCTCCGGGCTAAGGGCCGCCAGCTCCATGGTGGCACCGATCTCGGCTGGCCTGTGATCCTCCCGCGCGGGCCCATCCCGGACATTGAGCCCTTGACCGACGAAGAAGAGAAGGACCTTATCAACGGGAGTGCCCGCAAGCTGAACGGGCTGACCATCGCAGACCTCCCTGCGGGGTTGAACAGCAGCGTGGGGAATCCGTTCTCAGCGCAGGGCGACAAAGCAGGTATGGGGGCGCTGTTCGGTGCGGATGTCGATTCTCCCCTGAACCCTGACGACGATGTCACAACGCCCACGACCGCAGCCGCGACGACCAGTGTGGGAAGTCCCGCCAGCACGAGGAACGGCGGCGATGACATTGACGATACAGACGCCTTTGATGAGAATGGCGAGTTCGTACCCAGGAGGATGATCAAGAGGCGGACTACCTATAGTGATGCGAATGCGAAGTGGTACAAGGCGGCAAAGAAGGCGGAGAAGAAAGCAGGGGCGCCGCCTATCCACCTGGCTTTGTGAGCGACTGAAAAGACGAGAAGAGAGTAGGCTTGGTTGCGGAAGGAAGGGTTGAAGTCCAAAAAGCAACGGGCAAAAGAGGAGCAATGTCGTCGAGGAGGGGCAGGATGGCAAGGTGGAGATGTGAACAAAGCAAACCAGAATCCGATATCCGGTTGTTATGCATGGAGCGTTGGGATGTTGGCGTGGAATTTGATGTGAGATTGAGAGCAAAATGACAGTCAGGCCCAGTTGATTGAGAATTTGTACAAACGAGATCAAAAGCCGTAAAGATAGCCATGCCATAATGATGATACTCTTCCAGCTACACATGTAGATCTACCTGAAGTATATGTGCATATGCACTGAGGGAGTGAGCAAGTGAGTAAGTGCAACTCTCGTTGACAGGTACCAGGTACTGTGGCATGTACTGTCCGGCAAGTTCAGACACGGCCGTAGGATACCTAATGCCATACTTGGCCAGCTACATATTCGTACTCTGTCTTATATGCCAAACCGTCTCGTAACTTCCAGAAATCCACCACCGTCAACGCCGTCGCTGAGACCAACCCACATGTCCACCCAACCCTCCGCTTTCGCCTTTCTCGTCTCTTCTTCACTCCACCCCTCCTCCCTCTCCCGTTCGATATATATAGTCTGATACCCACATCCCCTCGCGGCCTTCAGATCGCTCAAATGCGCCGCCACAAGAGCACATTCTTCGGGCTTGCAGCCCAGTTTCTTCGCCGCGCCGAGATATACCGACGGGTGCGGCTTGTAGGCCCCGAAATCCTCGGCGCTAAGGATATGCTTGTAGGGCAAGTTGCCGTGGGAGGCAAGGTCCTGGAGCAGGGCGGTATTGCCGTTACTCAGGGTTGCGGTTTCAAAGCGGGCATTCAGCTTAGCCAGTCCCGCCGCGGAGTCCGGCCACGGGTCGAGAAAGTGCCAGATGAGAGCGATTTTCTCGATCTCCGTGTCCGTCCACAGGCCCTCGAGCGCGTGGTCGACCAGGATCTTGTGCAGGGCTTCGACGTGGTGTTGGTCCACGGTCTTGAACTTGGACGGGTCACTCTGCGCCTCGGCCGGGTCGTATGTGCGCGTGAAGTTGTAGTAGGAGATGCGCCAGAGCTGGGCAATGTCCGGCCACGATATCCCCGCCGCGGCGGTGCGGGCGGTGCTGGGTATTGACGACGTGGGAGAGTTGAGGGCCTCAGTGGCGCGCCGGCTGAGGTAGTCGGTGACGGTCTTGCGCCAGTCGACGACTGTGCCGAAGACGTCCGTCAGGAGAGCTTTCGGAGGAGTGGTGGTGGACATTGTGAGCGAAGTAGTTACTATGTACAGTGGCTAGGAGCGGCGTACGGAGTCTTGAATGATCAACCTGCTCGGATGGCTAGATGGAGGAGAGCGCTCCGTACTGTGCAAGAAATGGATAGACTTAGCTCATCGGAAATGCGTGTGGTATGAAGATATATCGAGATGTTGCTGTTTTTTGCAACGGTCAAAGCTTCCTCCGCGCGGAGTGGACGATCGGGAAGGATCTTTCAATGGCGGAGGATGGCGTCTTTGACAATCATTCATGCGTGCGTGCGTGCAGCGCGAACTTTGCTCAAACCTGTGGAGTTGAAGCTGGGGTTGCAGTTGAGTTTGGAGACGACAATCCTCGACCTCGGCAGGGACGAGAGATGCGTGCTCTGGACATTGTTGGTGATGGTAACTCGTACTATTCTTGACATGCTTATGCCGGATCTCGTGCTCTTTGCCGTTGACTTACCGGTCGACACCCGACTTCTACCGGCCATGTCGTGAGATGATCCATATCGCTGCCGCGTACAAAATATGCACGTGGTCCTGCTGCATGGCAGGCACACAACGAGGGCGTATGGAGGCAACGGATGATCAACGCCCCGCAAAATTTCTTGCGGGTGTCCCCGTCGTTTTCCACACGACAAGCAAACTCGTGCCAGCTTCGCCCATGCCTAGGATCCAGATTGATCGACACGAGGGCAGTACTGGTGATTTATCTTGATTAAGCCAAGGCTAGCGACGGCGTGGCCAGTCTTGTTGTCAGATTGCGTTCAGGGACCATGAGAAGCACTCAAACACGAGCCCGGGTTGCAAGCCACAAGAAGCCACAAGGAGGGGTTCGAAAATGTGGCACGTTTCAGCTTTAATGGCATGTGAACAGCGAGAGTGAAGGCGTGCTCGCAAACCGTCAGTCGACATCGTCCGATGTGATGAACCAGGCCGGACTTGCAGAAGACACCTCCATGATTGTTGACACGGAGCCACTGTGGTGACAGGGAAATGTGACCAAAACTTCTCACCCCCCTCATCCGCTCTGAATAGTAGACTTCTTGCGACATGGGACAAGCTGCGCACGAGTGCAACATCGACATCGTTGCTTCAACTTCAACCTGCCAAGATGATTCTCAGGGTGCTATACGAAAAAAGAGTTGATCGACGCAGGCATTCCCCGTCCACGGAACTCAGATATTGGGCACTGGGGCCATCCAGCGGCGGCCACTACGTATTGCGAGGTGCGAACTGGACAGATCCTACGGGCACGATACTTCACGGACACAACTCCGAATCGGTCCCAGGTTGACTCGACATTATTTGAGGTCATCCCTAACGGGGAGCAGGATGATAACGGCTGGCAAGCGAAGTGAAGGAGCAGGCATCGCACAGACGCTTTACACTTTCAGCCCAAGGGACTAGGTGCCCAAACCGGTGTGCCGACCAGGGCTCGAAGTCACAGGTGGGAACCGTTCATGCCTCATGCCGATGAGCAGAGGCGAATTGATTCGGCTACAGGGACATTGCATGAGCCCAGTTGTGATAGCGGCGCAAGTCCCTCGAGGTCACACAAGGGCTGTGGGCCATTCCGGCTCTCGAGCACCCCATAAAATCCTTCTTTATCATCGCAGTCGGTGCACAGTCATTCAGCTCAACGTCGTGGCCGTCGAGTGGGCTTCGGAGACGAAAAGCTCTTCCCAGGAGATTGGTAAATTTGACACACTCGCAAATGGCAAGCTCGAAGCCAGCTGCCTCATTAATCACCAAGATGGAAAGGCTGGTGTCCCAAAATGTTCCGGTGGTGGGGAGTCTGAAACAAGCCCTGGGTTGCCAAGTCAAGGCTAGACAGGCCACCGGGAACTTGACTCCAGACCGGGCCGGTAGCCTAAAACTGGCTTTCACGCGGCTAGTCATGCTAGCTCAATCGGACCTGCAGTGGCCTTCAGTGACTTGGAGCACGATCTCAACATCCAAAGCTATCGACAGGGACCCGTCTACTTTATAGACAGTCTGTGAGTGAGCGACGTGAGTAGCGAGTGCGAAACAATGACTACCCGTACATCCCCATATCAGCCGCATGTTGGGGTTGTGGCACACTGAAGCCATGTTGTTGAAGAACCAGGAATCCGGTACCGTAGCTCGCCAGTGCTGCCCCCAGGCTAAGACTGCCCGCGGATGCTCGTCCAACAGTAGACCCTGGGCTTTTCCTTGGGCGGTGGCAGCCCCGCGCCCTGGGGCGTCCTCATCCCGAAAGTATTTTCTCCAGCGACAGCCCTCCTCTTCACGTCGCCCAATCCACTTCTGCAGGCCCTGGTCGTCCGACACCCGTTTTTCCCACAGCGATGCCCCTGAGCAATGATTTTCCCGCGATTGAGCTGCTGCTGTCCAATCGTTCGTTTCCTCAATTTTGCGCCTATGCTGGCTGATCGACCCATGGCTCCGCCTCTGCGGACGCGACACGGCCCAATCCTTCGTACAGACCAGAGGTGAGCCTGCATCGAGTCGGACAGCACGGGCACTCACAAGTGACACTCATCCCAGAACAGAGGATCAGGCCTGACCTCGTCGACCATCTTGTCTCTCGCCTCGACCAGCATCATCGTCAATCGCAAACCACTTAGAGACTAGACTCCTTCAGATCAGCCAGCATCTCCTGTCTATCTGACAATCCTGTCGTTGACACCCGCTTCCTTGACGCGCCTGCGCATGACGCTCTCTTCTCTCGTAACCTCTTGCGTTTGACCGTCTCACAACCTGACCGCTGTCTATCGAAACCATCCCCAGACCTGTTGTGGCATCCTGACGACTTCGGACTGGATCCTGTCGCGGTCAATTCATCTCCAACGTCATGTACTGCCATGATCATTGGGTATTGGGTTGAGCCACTATCCGGTCACACAAATCGACCAGACAACTCTGTTCGGGGAGAGCATGCTCTGTGAGCGTCGCCTGTTTACTTGAGCCGCCGACGGCACAGCTCCCGTCTAGACATACGGAGTAATGGATACCGAGATCAGCTATTCGCTGCCATCACCGACTGATACGCCATATCGAACGCCGTCCAGTTCGCAATCCTTCCGTTCCCGACGGTACGAAGACATGTCGCCCTCATCGACGCCTCCGCCAATGCCTGATGAGCGAGCCAACAAGAGACGAAGTAATGACTCACTTCACTCCAACCCTGCTCTGGACGAGAATATATCTCCTCTCGATCCAAGAAGATTTACACCTACGCTACATGCATCGTTAGTCTCCGAGATTTTGTCACTGCGACGGGATCTGGAGAGCAGGACCAACGACATCGAGAAATTGGAAATCAGTCTTCATGCTGCCCAGAATCAAAATGAAGTCCTCAACAGTAACCTCTTGCAAGCGAACAAGGAGACCAGGTCGACCAAACGACAAATGCAACTTCTCGAAGGCGGCACTCTCTCTGCCCTCAACGAGCTGGCGAGGGAACGCGATGAGGCTTTGAGCGATGTATCAGATCTGCGAAAGCGTCTCGAACAGAACCAGAAGAAGACCAAAGGTCAAGAAGAGACGGCCGAGAGAACCCAGTCTCTATGGGACCGAGACAGGGAGACATGGCTTGCCGAAAAGCGTGGACTGGAGACGAGGGTACACATCGCCGAGGGTCGTCTGAAAGTAGTGCTCAGTGAGCTCGCCAATGCACATCACCACGCAGCAGCGCCCGTGTCTCCGACCGAGCGTGCACACAGCCGCAATAGCTTGATGGATAGCCCAAGCAAAGGCTCGATCATGACCCGGAGAGGAAGGCGGCATAGTGCTACATCTGTCAACAGTGACACGCACGGTGGGCGGGTTTCAGTGTTGAGTTTCCACAATGGTGTCTCCGTCAACCTTGCAGACGAACTCGCCTTTGACGAATTGGAAGAGGACATGCTGAACGCACAGTACAATGAAGATGGCCGGGTTTCACCCGACGCGTTGCCAGAGGAGCACGTCCGGCCAGCGTCAAGTTTGTCCATCAAAGCCAGGAGAGTCTTGGGTCTGCCGGTCGACTTCGGAGATATGGAACGTAATGACAGCCCCGAGCATGATCGCGTTGGAGTTATCTCGCTGGACATCGGTCGAAGCCGCCCGAGTGTCAAATACGTTGATACCGCGGTCCAATTCTCCCCTCCAGCTTCACCATGGCCCATCATCGAAACGCAGCCCATGGTGAATGGGCACAAGCCTGCAGAAATTGCAGTTGGAAGTGCCAGACAAATTAACGTTACTCCAAGCCCGGTCAGTCCGGTGGACAGTGTCGATATCCCATGGGAAAAGCAGCGACCTATCATGGTGTCATCGGCCTGCCAGACGGTTGAGGCTCTCCCGAGTCCGCCACTGACACCTGACAAGCGCGATGCTGGACTGGCCACAATTCCCGAAAGTGCCTTGGAACGAGTCGAAACAGCCACCATTGGGACTCAGACCGAGCCTGCATTACCTGTCTTCGAAAACTTCAGCCACAAGCATACAGGAAGTGAGGAAACTCTGGACCTGAAAGTTCCCCTGATTGCGATCATTCCTCCGGCGTCAAGACCTGCCACACCTGAAACTAATGTTGTGCTACCGCCCCGAACCAAGAATGCAGGTAGCCAGGTCACCAATCAACTACTTGGACTATACAAGTCCTCCTCGGTGCAGACAGAAGAAATCCGAGTTGATATAAGAGCCATTGTCCCACCCTCCGAAATGCCACCTGCGCCATTGTCGACACATTATAGGCTGCCACTTTCATCAAGGGCTGCAGCACCACCGCCGCCAATACCTCGATCCAGAGTATCTCCTGCTACGTCCATGTTCGCGTCCAGGCGTTCGAACGTGGCGGGTCCTTCCAAAATACCTCCTGTGAACGACAGTGGACCTCTCGCTAGGGATTTCGCTTCAAACATGCCACGACCTATCAGATCAAGCAGTCTTTTTGCAGGCTTTGACGACGAGGCCGAGGACCGTGACGAGTTTGTCAATGAAGACACTTTCCCGGAAGATGATATTTTCAGCCGACCAACAGCCAAATTCGTCCTCAAATCTGGCAAAATGGTCTCGCAGGATTACCGTTTGGAGGATGTCAGCGAAAGTGCAGCAGCCTCCGCAGGGGAAGCAGTCGCACTGGAGAACCTTCGTCTTTCAGAGGACAGCTTGCCCCCAGAAATGAGGGCGATCCTCTTCCAGTCGCGCACCAGCCCACGCCGAGGCTCCCAACGACAAAACATGGGCATGAAGTTGAAGAGAGTGCCTTCTGCGAAGAACAACAACATGAGGAGGGCGGCTCTGATCTCAAGCGGAGCTGCAGCTCATCAATCACAACATTCACAATCCACCACTACCTCTTTCGAGAGCAACAATCCGCCTCCTTTCCCCGTCCCATTGAGGTACAGCTCGGCCAAAATCGGCAAATCAATCAGCGAAGGCGGCCGCAGCTCTCCTGGCAGCACCAATGCCTCCCCGACAAAGCGACCTAGGAACGGTAAATATCCGAAACCGATGTTGAGAAAGGCGAGATCTGGACCAGCTATATCGCCTCACTCTCAAGCTCGCAAGTCTCGAAGTCGATCACCACCTTTAGAGCCAAGGGTATCCATCGTTCCGGAAATGCCGGGCTTCGCTATGCCCGCGGTGCCCCCTGCGCCCCTTGAGCCATACAACAACCCTCGAGAAGCAAGTGCGCCGCGGCCATCGATTGCCACAGGACCCAGTCGACAGCGAGCTCACACAAAGCAGAACTCAGATGCAGTGTCTATGCATCAAACCTCCGTTGTTGACTCGATTGCACAGACCATGGTCGGAGAATGGATGTTCAAGTATGTCAGGAGAAGGAAGTCCTTCGGTGTGACCGACAAGGCCGACTGGGATCCCAACAAGAGCGTCGAGGAAATCTCCCAGAGTGTCACCAACAATGGTGTTCGACATAAGCGGTGGGTTTGGCTTGCGCCATACGAGCGTGCCGTGATGTGGAGCAGTAAACAACCAACATCTGGAACCGCACTGATGGGAAAGAGTGGTCGAAAGTGTAAGGCGGCACCTTGCCACGTAAAAAGATCGAATGCTAACATCACATAGTGACGATCAAATCCGTGCTCGACGTCAAAGACGATAACCCTATGCCGAAAGGTGCACTCAGCGGACCACATTTCAACCGATCCATTCTCATCTTGACGCCCCAGCGCGCACTAAAGTTTACAGCAACCTCTCAAGAACGGCACTATGTCTGGTTGACGGCTTTGTCGTTCTTGTCGCATTCGCCTCTCAGCGTAAATGAGCTGACGGCAATCCCTCCACCGCCACCACTCCCAGAACATGACATGATGCCTGCTGCCCCACCATCACTCGCAGGCTCTCTTCGCAGACGACCCATTCGAGACTCAATCAGACTCACCAAAAGTGCTGCCAGGACTGGGCCCGGTCCCAGATCATTCACAACCGATGGGTCGGTGCCCGTCCAGGACTCTCGGCCGCCAACACGTGACTACTACGATCCATTGACAGACCCGGCCCTACCACCCACAATCCCACGACACTCCCGGAAAAGGAGCAACACTGCACCTCGAGCACCTCCGAGTTCCTTCAGGAGTTTCTCGACCAACGCAGTAACGCCCAGTCTTCCGGGACCGGGGTCCTCCACCTACTCACAGAGCGTACATTCCACTGCGGTGTATTCATCAGACCGTGGGCTCTACACACCCAGTTTAGGAATGCAGAGTGTGATCAGCAGTCGACGAGGCAGTGAAGCAAGTGCTTCTGGTAGGCCCCCTGTGCCACCCATCTTCCTAGACAACCACAATGCGAACACCATGAGAATGGACGCATTTATCGATCATGAACAGGCCCCATCGTCGGGCCGCCCTTCCTTCAATTTTATGCGTCAAGCACCAAAGAGAAAGGATATGGGCTATTGGGGAGCCGAGCCAGGGCGGGACAGCATTAGTCCCGTCGATTCTCTGCTGCATAGCGAGATGATGGCTGCGAGCTCTTCCACACGAGGGAGCTACGAATCCCGCGATCCGTGGCGAGGATTCTAAGATGCTCCGACTCGAGACTGCATTCCTCCGAAACCTCAGAATTGAAAAGTCATTTTATTCATAATGTGTACAATGATGGAAAGAAATGGATTGCTGCGCAAGCAGCGGACGACAGGACGAAACGCAGAACCTGGCCCAGTATCGAGTTGCTGTTTCGTCTGAATCTTTTCTTTTGCGGTGCGGTGGAGATGGAAAAGCGGCGTTTTGGTCCCGGCATCTCAGTTTGGATACATGCCAGAAGATTCGACCAAGTCTAGCAATTTACGGGATTGAAATGCTAGAGCGCAAGCTCATGGCGGCTGTCTGTCAAGTTTTGTACATATTCTGGTCTCTCACATACCCCCTTTTGTTCTTGTCGTCTCCTGCCATACCCACATATTCTCTGGCGTTCGAGCGAGTGTCTTGTCGGTATGGCCTTTCTAAGCTCATCAATATCATGAACACATTGCCGCACATTTTATACTTGATTAATCGCCAAAATGCTACAAGTGAGGCACCGACGAGGCTGGCACGGGGATCAATCTCGATTACATAAACAGCCTCGCCCCGCGACTGTCAGGCTGCGGCTTCGGCTTGTCGCACCCCTCCAAGGCCTCACATTTCAACTCAGATTCCTGACTTGCCCTTTGACCGACATCTCACTCTCCTCCTGTGTTACGTATTCTTGCGAGGCCCAATTCCTCCATCACACCAGACCTTGCGACTGCTCGTCCGCGCGGACTGCTCGACTTCAATCTGATTTCGCTTATTAGCAATCCTCATCCGACCGCCGCTGCGAGACACACGCAAAGATGCTGATCAAGTAATGCTTCCCCCCCCGCCGCGACTTCCACTTTCCCCCATCCTCGGTCCACTCTGCTCTGGATGGCAAACAACAATTGGCACGCTAAGGCAAGCGATGCAGGAGAACAAGATAGGCTAACATGATCATCGATGGGACAGAGTGCGGACGTTGACGGGGAAAGAGATCGAGCTGGACATCGAGCCGGACTACAAGGTACATTGACTTTGCCATGGTCGCAGAAACACTCTCCATCCCTATCACCGTCAGGATCATTATCCGCGTGTGCTTCTCCCCACCGCCCGCCCTTGCTTACATCACACGCCCAACCTGCCCGCATGGATCGGGCAATTGAAAGAACGTTCGGGCACAAAAGCCACGACGACCACCACAACCAGAAAAGTTAAACAGAGGGCGCCGGAGAATGACACTGACTGACCTGTCTCGGGGGCTGGTTTAGGTCTCACGAATCAAAGAGCGGGTCGAAGAAAAGGAAGGCATTCCCCCAGTCCAGCAGCGGTTGATCTACGGTGGGAAGCAGATGTGCGTAATCCGTTCCTCCTCTTCCTGTCTCTTTGCCTCGGCCTCTTCCCTCTTTTTTTCTTGAATCCCGAACCCTGCGCCCATCACGCAACCACGCAACCACGCAACCACGCAACCACGCAACCACGCAACCACGCAACCACGTCCGCGGGATATTACTGCTCTGTGTGTCTAAAGAACAGACCCACGGCGGGGATTGGATAAACGATGGTTTCATGTGATTTGGACGTGATGTGAGAGAGGGTTGATGTGTGCTAAGATAATGGTGCATTATACAGGGCCGACGAGAAGACAGCCGCAGACTACGGCCTCGAAGGCGGCAATACATTACACTTGGTGCTCGCGCTGAGGGGGGGCAACTCCAGCTGACTGTTTCGAATCGACTGCGGAGTCTGAGTCTCTGGGGGGCGATGTGGCCGCAACTTGTGACGTGGGATGGGGGATATGGGTTGCCAGAGAGTGCATATCCTTGCGGCTGAGGAACTCAATACATGGATGCCTGCGAGACGAGACAAGCCACACTTGAGGGAGACACGACGACACGACAGACTCCCTGCACGAGAGATGCATGGCCCACGACGCACGCACGTATTCAAAAGATGGTTGCGCCAAGTGAGTGAGCATGGACGTGCTGGCTACGCGTGGGACAGGGACACAGGCATGGACATGGACACGGCGTTACGACAAAGGGGACTGTAGTAGACAGATAGTGAGTGCAATTCCGTCCACATACAACAGGTCCTGTAGTCAGGTCACAGATATTCAGTTCCCGGCCACGCACTGGCGCGGACGAGCAATGGCATGGTCAATATATCGTCATGGTCATGTTCATGGACTTGAATCCATGGACACGATAACATGGTAACCACCAGCCATGCCATGCCATGCATCTCTTGACGGATAGGACCGGGCAACGAGTACACACTCAACGAGTACACAGTTCGGTGACAGTAGACAGGGGCCGTTACTTAGCGATTCCACTTCATCAATCAACACGACATGAGACGATCAAGATGATCAGGATGTTCTCCATTCTATCCATTCTACTGTACTCTATTCTTGTTCAATTCAATGTTTGTTAACCAAGCAAACTATGCACGCAAGTCAATCAGCCTAAACTTCTCGATCTGATGCTGTAATTTCGACCGATCATTCCAGTCGTCCTTGTCTCGTCACATGTATCATTTGTGATTGAACCGTCCTTGCCAAATATGGGCATTCGTGCATAATTGATCAACCCTGTCCCTGTGCATTTACCCAACACCACGCTGATTTTCGTGACTCCACATCATGTATCTCGCTACTACATTTAGGTCCCCAGTCCCTGTTGCCGTCTCAAGATCCTGGTCTTCTGGCCGAGGCACTGCCCTTACTTCCTCTTCATGAACAAGCTGGGTGCCGCACGCTTCTTGATCGGTTGGAGTCTCGGAGACGACGCTGGTGACAACGTCAGGGGACTTCGAGACCGGGCGAGGAGGCCCGCATCCGAAACGGTCGGTTTGAGCAGTTTGTGGGCCGGGTTGGCGTCGTCACTGCTGCTTGGGCGGGAGAGTTTTCGGGGTGGCGGGGAGCCATCGTCGTCGCTGACGGGCCGGATGACTTTTCGCTGAAGGCCGGAGTCGTCCTCGTTGTCTCGCTTTCGTTTGACGCTGGGAGTAGTGGTGCGGCCGAAGAGTGCGTCGTCCTCTTCTCGCTGCTGTACGTTGTTGCGCTTGGGGGTGAAATTGGCGGGTTCGGAGTCGGAGTCTGACTCGAGGAAGTCGAGAGTCAAGGTGCCGTTTGCGTCGCCCGGGGATTGCAATCTCGGAGCTCCTGATGTGGGGGATGGAGTAAGCTCCGAATCTGGAACCGTAACTTTGGAAGGGATTGGCTTCCCTGCTTTCAGAGCTCGGAGTCGTGCTTCCCGATCGCTGGTCAAGTCATATGGTTCAAGACCATTGGCAGCGGCGGGTTGAGGTCTCGGCTTTGGTGGGCGACTCCCTGGCGCATGCATAGGGGGGGTTGAGGTTCTAGTGGAACTACCCGCGCCGATAGTGGTAGTCGATAAGGGTCTCTTGGGAGGAGGTGTAAGGGCCTTCTTTGCCTCAACCTGTTGTAAGACTTTCATACGCTTGACGTCTTCGACGAATTGCGCCGGTGCCTTGACGACGCCGTTGTGCTTCTTCTGAAGTTCATGCATGGGCCGCCCCATCACGCCGGTCCCGGCGCTCCTTGCTTCCTTGCGGATCTTTTCCATCAGCGTCATCTTGTTTGCGCCTTTGGAGCCAGTTCTGCCGGACATGTAGTTGTACATGATCCGGCCTCTCCTGGACGGACCTGGGGCGTTGGTGCTGGAATATAGTGCATTACCCCTCTCGGTGCTGACTACCTCTGCGAGGTTCTCTTCTTTCATGGACTTGATGCCTGAGAGTGTGGCTTTGAGAACGGCTTCCGCATCGGCGGCAGCTTTTGATGCCTCTTTCTTGAGTTTCTTGTAAACTTTGTACCAACTCGTCGGGTTCTTGGGAACATGTGGTTTGAGTTCGTAGTCTGGGATGTCTCGTCTCATGAAGTTGAGCCACAGTTCGGCAGTGTTACCGACCAGTTGCGGCGAGTTGAGCTCCAGTTGGTACTATGCGAGGATTAGCGCAGCACGGCACGGCGGAGGAATCGGACACAGTCGACTCACCAGCTGCTCGGGACTCTCGATTTTCAGCAGGACTGGACGGATTACGTTGTAGGACACATCTCCGATGTCGGTGATCTTGTGGACATTGCGACCGGCAACCCGGCGGGCCATGTCAAGGAGACTGTCGGCAGGCATGCTGAGAGCTTGCGTAGTGAGAAGGAAGGTGTAAGAAGTTGGGAGTGAGTGGGCGGGCGTTTGAGTGTTATGGAGGAAGGCTGGACAAAACGGCAAGTCGAGTCCAGAAGATATATTCCCAGACTTCACTGTTGAGCCTGTCTCGGCGCATGGTTGGTGATTAGGCTATTCAATCTAGACAAAGGCCGTAGGGCGGTAGGAGTGAAGTGATACGCTGGGGGAGGGGGAGGGACCTGGCGATCACAGCCTCGTCATGCTGCGTTTAGAATAGCGTAGCCTTGTCAAGAGTACGGAGTAGGCTCAGCGTTTCGCTTCTGCGGAGCAGTTATATTGATATATTGCAACCTTTGCGTATGCAAATCTGCTAAGTAGCAAAGATGGCAACATTTACGGTGCTTGAACAAGCCGAAGAAGGTGAGCGTGTTTGCGCCGAACAAACCGTCAAAGCAAACAATGGACTGATATGTTGAAAGACAAACTTCATGCGACCCGACTGCTGGGTATTGAAGAACGACCATACAAACGCGTCTCCAAGCGACTACTCGCGCCTACTACGCCCATCAACTCCTTTCTCGCTCGACCCTCTCCTTCCAATGACGAGGCAGAGGCTGCGGACTCCGCAGATCCAAACGAAGGTTTCCTGCAATCTCTCGCTCGCTTCCGCGAAGACATAATCCTTGATTTCGCGGCCTTTGAGTCCTCCATCGCGCGCATCCAATTCCTCCGCGCTGCAAATACACGGGAACGCGAACGATATGCTGCGGAAAAGCTCAAGATCGAGCAGACCGCCAATGACGTGCGCGAAAACCTCGGCCAGTTGAGGGTGCAGCTGGATGAGGCGCAGAAGACTCTCGCCGTCCGAAAGACGTACGATGTGCTAGCGGAGAAGATCACGAGAGACGACAAGCTGAAGGTGACGAGAGCGGAGCAGCACGCCAACATCGAGAAGTTGCGATCAGAGATTGAGGAATTAGAGCGCGAGAGTGGAGAGTTGAAGTCCGCGTGGTCTGAAAGGAGGGAACAGTTGCAGAATGTTGTGGGCGAGGGCATGAGGCTGCGAAGAATAATCCGAGATGAAAAGGAGCCAGATGCAGAGACCGAGAACCATGGAGATGAAGACGGAGAGGACGGCGAGAGGGAGAGAGACGGGCTATCCAATATGGGCACACCCAGGCCCATGGACGATGCGCCTACACCACGACCATCAGGTTTGAGAGGAAGCGGTGCGTTGACCCCCATGCCGCATGTCGCAGAGGGCGCTACACCCAGGCCTACGGGTGATGAGGATGTCGACATGGACGCAGGGGCCGTAGAGTCGGTACCAACGGAGGATGTGGTGGCCGCAGGTGATGTCGACAAATCGGCAAATGAGCCCCGAGACGACATGGACACGAGCTGAGAAATGTCTGAACGAGGTTTGGACAACGGCCAGACGAAACACGCAGAGTCACGTAACCAGCACTTTGCTGACCACCCAGATGTTCACAATTACTCCACTTTGGGCGGCGGTGTATTGTGCTTCAATGGTGGAAAGACGACCCAGTCGGCAACGGCGACTGATGCTGATGATGTCTGAAAGATATGGACTCGTTATGCCCGAGAAACGCGGCCCAGTGGTCCTTCCAAGTTACTCCGCGACAGCATGCCTCGTCATCTGCGATCGGGATGTTGAAGATTCGCAAAACATAGAGCAAAAGGCGAGCAGATAATGCCCATTGCATTGCCTGGCTCCTCTCACATCCGCATGTGCGTCTCTCCCGTGCTTACCATGGTATCCGTCACAATCGCAGCCCATCCCAGAACGTTTGTTGCTTGGATGCGTCATAGCACTCACGAACCATTGACGGCAGTAGTGCCGTGCCCTCCAGCGATCGGATCATCCTTCTGCGCGTCCTTTGCCTTCTTGAGAATCTCGACCGCTGCATTTCGCTCCTGCTCATTGGTAGCAGTGTCCTAAGCAGCGGTCAATCATCCATATCGCATCCCGCAACCGAAGGCGCCAGGCGGGATAGCGGGACTCACCAGCATATTCTCCAGCTTCTCTCGCGCGTTGGTGATTCGATCGCGCATTTGAGGGATGATGGCCTTTGTTTCCTCCAGTGCCTTGCGCTGGAGTTCAAAAAGTATATGTCAGTACTGGTGAGGGGATGCGAAAACAACTATATCCCACCACCGTCTCGGCTCGGTTCGAGCGACCACCCAACCGATAGGAAGGTCTCAAAGATTTAGACTGCACAGCGCAGCGCACTCGGGTGACTTACTTCCTGCTTCAGCTGGTATTCGTGGTTTACGTCATTGCTGTCCGTCTGGTCGTCCAACTTGGCGATTCGCGCTTCTTGCTGTTCCTGCTCCGTGTAGTACGATTGCTCTTCCTTCAAGAGGCGCTGGAGCGAGGAGATGGCGATCTGGATCTGAGAGGGAGCCATGTTGTTCAGTGGTGGGTGTCAGAGTCGTAGGCAGCAGTCCTTGGATCGACTATCCACTGGGTCATGTTTTGTAAAGTCGGTGCCAGGAAATCCGTCTGCGGTTTAGGCGGTCCTGCCGCTTCGGGTATGGTCGCAGGCTAGGCGCGCCGCCGCTTTTGACGGCTATCAGAACCTCATCTTCCACCCATCCCTCTCACACTCTCTTCCAACCTTTCGCTTTCTCTTTTTCACCTTCGCTCGCCCTGACGCACCCTGTCGTGAGTTCTCTCCTCTGCCGCACTGGGGTCCCTCGATTCTACTTTCCAGCCCCCTCGAAATCTACCTCGGAATCCGCCTCGTCTCTTCGAGTGCACCTCGATCAGCCTCTCGATTCTCGATCGTCGTGGCCACCTCTCTCTTTCGAGGAGGGCCCCTTTTAGCCTCTCTATACACCTAATCTCTCCTTGGCGCATTTAATTTTATCGCTTTCGTAAGGTGTAGGCTTAGCTGAACTCGCACCCATTATCCATACCTCAACCAGGTTCCTGAGGATATAAGTATCCGCGGCAACACGTCTCCTTACGCTGTCTTACGGGGCTGATTGCGCGTAATGGCCCCTTTAGTTATTATCTAGACTACTAAAAATCAAGCGTGCAGTTTTATGACGTTCATAGGTTACAGGCAACCCCCCCCCCCGGGACATTTATCCCTATTCCTACTTAACCTCATCCGGGCACGTACTCGACTATGGACCGTGGTAGTCTTATGCCGCCCTCTCTCATGGCCCTTTCTCACCGTAAAACCTCGTAACTACCTCTTATTTAGACTGTCCCTCCTCCGTCCTCGCCACACTGTCGTTCAAGCGGACATTAGTTGAAGTCTCTGATTGAGGCACCTCGGTACCGCGATAGTCCATTACGCTGACCACTCTTCGCGCTCTTCCTACATTGATCCCTCTTCCACGAGGTTGCGCTCATCCTGATGGGTCTCTGACCCGATACCGCCTCTCCGGGATGCGAAGTCACCGAAATCAATCTGGAACGTCAAAATTGCCAGCAACCATCCATCGATTGCCAGTCCCGAGTAGGAACTCTACCTCCTTATGGTCGGAACAGCACCTCAGGTCATAAGCTTCGGTGTGATTCCAGAGCCCATCGGAAGGAACTCCAACGTCCTCAAGATGAGAAGAGAAAATCTCATTCCTTTCCATGGTCACATCCTGAGCTTCTTGTTCTTGGGGACTGGGACCATCGCCTCCCGCTTTTCGAGTGGACTGGTGAGACGTTGGTGACGGAACTGGATGGGGGCATGGTGGAATTGAGCGATCTCTGGGCGAGTTAAGCCCGTAATGTCGGCCGTCGCCTTCGTCTTGGTAAGTTTGCCATCTGATGACTGGGTGAGTTGCTGACCAGCTTCGTCTATCCTCTGGCCGATGTCCTGACGCAAAGTACTCATCGCGCAGACCTGCGTTTGGGTGTTGTCATGGAGTCCCAAACTACGCCCGTTGCTTTGCCTGGGTCGGTGGGTCGAACTTGTGCTGTGGGATTGTTTCGAGACTGCCGACGACAATGAAGATGGTTTGCGAACACGGCGCGAAAGTGAGGCTTCAGGCATGCATCTGGCTATGAAGCTGCCTGACCGAAGTTTTCGCGAGTCCGCTAGAAGCTTTTGGCGATGAATGGTACGGGTGAGGGCCGTGATGGACAACGACAATCGAACGACAGAAGTAGGATGAAGGGAGAAGGAGAGGACGAGGCACAGAGAGAGGGATTGCAGGAAGTGACGGCCATTCTTATATCTGTTCATGTCCCTTTCAGGGCACTGCCACCACTAGGTATCACCCCTTCTTAAAACAGCTGATCCCAGTTCGGTTGACCCACGGCAGCTGTTTCAGCGGCCCAACAAGAAGCAGCAAACCGGCCTGGCCCTCCTCCAGTATTGCAGCTCGAAGGTGTTTGCCTGCCTCTTCTCCGCCTTCCATGCCCCTAGACACAAACTCGTCAAGAAACTGGTCATGTCAGTTATAACAGCTGATCCGGCCATCATATCGGTGTGAATATAGCTTTCACTCAACCTTACCGGAATACTGTCACCATCGATCAAAACGAGAACAAGTCTGCCGCACTCCTCCTGGGAGGATGTCAGCTCTGTTAACGAAAGGGGTAACGGGTGCTCTTCGCCACCATAGATGTCTTTATGAGGAACTCCTCCGATTCTGCTTGAACCATCCTCTGGTGACATGTACGAGCGGTATCTCGGGCCATGTCGAGCTCGTTTACCACGGCGTCACTTTGCTGTTTCAGTTGCTCGATCTCCGCCAGCGTCGCCTATCACGAGTTAACGGCGGTAAAGTCGATATCCTTGGTGGCATACCTCAAGGAGGGCGGTTTTGGCACCATCGCCTAGTAAGGCTTCTTTGACACACGGTCTTCAAGGAAGCCATCGTGTGAGAACAAGCAGCACAGAAGGATGAAGGGTAAAATGTTGTTGTCAGTGATTTTCAAGGAAGAATATTCCCTTGCTTTGACGCCTGTCTCGGGGCAAAAGGAACTCTCTCCCTACAACATGTTCGGTTTGCAGATTGCCCCTTAGAATAGTAAACTCAGCCATAAGGGCTAAGCGTTACGATCGTCATTCTCTTCCACTTGTTTCCTCCATTTCGACTAGACCTCGTTCCTTTAGAGCCGCTATGGTGACATCACTCCAGCCAGGTCGCATCATTTCATACCCCATTGTTGTTCTTCCGTACATGATGCCGCCGAGGCGACTTACGGGCTTCAGGATCTTAACGGCCACCCAAATCAGAACAAGATACTGCAAGACAGTTGGCCAGCGATACATACCGAAGGATCGACCAGACTTCTCTCCTTGTTGACGGCGTCATTCCGGACCCAGATCCTAGTGCCCTCAATTACTGCCATTGTCCCGCTCTTCTCTCCCGGATTCTCGTGGCTATCAAACTCTTGTGTATTCAATAGTCTGCCCTCCACTGCAAAGATCGACTCGGCCACTCGACTTGGCTTTACCGTCGTACTTGGAGCAGGGGTGAGGCCAGACACTGCCCACTCCGAGACGCCATAAGGTGCGTTGATGGAAGTTGCGTTAGCCGCTTCAACGAAGTGCTCGGAGATGACGTTGATGACGCCTGTTCACGTTGTCCAAGTTAACATTACTGGCAGCTAGACACAATACAGCTGGGGAAAATGCAGAATAAAATCTCCATATTAGGGTTCCGTACACTCTCTGGTCTGTATGAGGTTCTTCAAACTGTCTTTTGCCTTGGCGAGAGAGGACACAAAACCAATGACAAATATGGGAGGATCGTGATTCATCAACTGCGTGTAGCTGAAAGGAGCAAGGTTGGTCGACAGGCCTGATTCAAATCAGCTTTCGTTGTCCCCTACGACCTTGAAGTGCAGATATAGCTCACCGTCTTGAGACCTGGTACTCAGAAGTCCAATTGGTCTCGGCACAAAGCCAGAGATCAGCAACTTGTAATTAAGCACTGCCGGCCCTGTTCAATGAATGTTAAGCTTTGATTCTCAAAACCCCACGGAGCTGATTTCCATGTTACTCTGACAACATTCTTTTGAGCCTTAAGGTAACGCCAATCGACTCATTGTTGTGTTTCTTCTTGTACTGTTACTCGACGTGGGGAAACTTACTTCCTGGACTATGAGGATCAATCTCTACCATGTGTTTTCTCTCTTCGGCTTCTAAACAGTCATTTTTGGTTGTTGCTGCACCCGCCCCATCACCGAACTTCCATCCGGGGTTTCTTGTCTTGGTATATTTCCACCTTCCATTTTCTGATGTGTCCCAGTCAGGTCGCCGGCCCTCGACAATCTCAAAGTCCTCGCGGTGCGGATTCCGTTTGATGGCGGCTTCTAACGCTTCAGACTCGGCGGCGGCGGCGCTCTCTCTTGTCATGATAGGGTCTTTGAGTAAAATAACTCAGCCACGAGCACTGTCTATCTCTTAGAATAGGAAATTTGATAAATATCTAAGTTTGATGGAAGGTGGTTGCACAGAACCCTTCGTGACTGGAACCATTCAAGCCATTCGGGAGCCCAGCATCCACCCATCGCCCGGCTTGTTCGTTCTGCCGGAACCAGCATGTTTGGAAGGGAGTCCCATGCAAAATGGAGTTGTCATTGTCTAATCATTAGACCGGAGTATCGACCAGCTAACTTTTGCCGGGAACGCAAAAATGGATTTGCCGGATGCTACTTTCGATGCCGGAACTCTGGGAACATGTCCTGGTAGCCGTTCCTGAACTACGCTCCGAGCCATTTCAAGAAGCAGATGGAAATTCAGAGCAGCCTATGCTCGAACGTGGATTTGCGAGCTGATGTTGACGCTTGGTCTGCTGGTTGTGACTTCTACATTAACTGCTTCGGTAGACCGCGGTAGCTACAGCAGAGGAGCAAGCAAGCAAGCCTCTCCGACTATCAGCACCCGTGCAAAAACTAGGTTCCTTCCCAAGCGTAGCATGCGTCCCTTGCAATTTAGTCAGGTACTCATGTGTTAAATGCTGCACTCAATGGAGGGCATGATGCTTTGCCCTTTTTACCATACGTGGATAGAGGCTTTTCTGTTCCACATACTGGCCTCTGATGAAGAACGTCGGTGTGGTCATCAACACACCGAAGATATGTTGGGCGTTGATTTTCTCAATTCTCGGTTACAGGTGCCTTGCCATATATATTTCAGATAGAGCAGTTGCAAGCATTCAACATGAATGCATACCATAGGCAACGAAACGTGTGACATCATTTTGGGAGCTGTTCATTGCTAAATAGTGTGACGGGGACGAAGAGGCAGTGCCTGCCGCCGCACGATCCTTCACCTGGCAATGAAACCTCGCCCCAGTTCAATAGCCCAGCGAATTTAGTCTTAAGCTAAGTAGTCTAGGGGGTTTAGTTTCGTATTAGCCTTACTAGCGAGGCTAAGCCCTCGCTCTACCTTCCGTTTATACCTCTCGTCACCGTCCTACCCCGTTAGTACGTTCCATAATAATAATATTAGAGGTCTAAGATAGGACTTTATAATATATCTTCTCTAGATTCGCTCCGTAATCATTTACTTAGCTCGTAGTAAGGTACTGTACCGCAAATGGTGTGCTGGGGCACACGATTTGGTTGTTGGTTGTTTTGGTCGTCGACAATGGATGCCACTCATATCCTTTCCTAACCTGTCTGGCGAGTGAGGGAGACCTCACGCCCGACTACTCCCGTAAAATATTTATACAGGAGGTTGGGAATTAGAACAGCAAAAGATCCTGGTCCTTAGGTTCAAGCCTGGGTGGACTTACCACTTGCCAACTGAATGCAAGCCCGCCTGAGATCTCGATTCGCTGCTGAGTATAGTGAGATTCACGAAAAAGCGGACGAATATACCAACCTACTCATAGTTGTTGTCTCTGATGTGGCACCGAACGTAGTTATTTATGAGTGGTATCATGTGCCATTTGCACCTCAAGACTCCTGCACTCTCTTCCCGATTGTCAGACTTTTCTCCTCCCAAAGCCTTTCCCCACCGGATAACCACAGGTAGGTCGTGAAACGGCATAAAAGCCCAGCAACGCCCAAGACTTAGTCAAATAAAACTCTTCGCATTCACCAATTGTTCATCTTGGCCTGCTGGTACGAACGGCATGTCTGGCAAACGACTGAAAACCACTGTCAGGCTGGCTTGCATTCAGTTGGCAAGTGGTAAGTCCACCCGGGCTTGAACCTTCACGACAAAGTAGCACAATGCCTGAGCATTAATACTGGTGCGTTTTAGGGTCGGACAAAGCAGCCAATTTGGCACTTGCTAGGGAAAGAATACTCCAAGCGGCATCCGAAGGGGCAAACATCATTGTGCTTCCGGAATGTTTCAATTCACCCTACGGCATCGAGTCCTTTGCAGACAATGCGGAAGTCCTCCCCTCGGCGCCAGCAGACTCTTCGGGGAAGCTGTCTCTTACATCCTTCTCACAATCGTATGAAGTTCTCTCACTAGCAGCTCAAGAAGCCGACGTCTACCTGGTTGGCGGATCAATTATCGAGCTTGATCCTAGCACCGGAAAGATCTACAACACTTGCCTCGTCTTTTCACGAAGAGGAGACCTGTTGGCCAAACATCGCAAGGTTCACCTCTTTGACGTTGACATCCCCGGGGGTATTACATTCACAGAATCAAAAATCTTCAGTCCTGGGGATCAGCTTACCCTAGTCGATCTTCCAGAATACGGCAAATTGGGGATTGCCGTTTGTTATGACATCCGCTTCCCGGAGATGTCGATGATTGCCGCTCGATCGGATGGCGGTTGCTTTGCTTTTGTTGTTCCGGCTGCGTTTAACTTGTCTACCGGACCACTCCATTGGGAGTTGCAGGCTCGGGCTAGAGCCATGGACAATCAGATCTACGTGGCATTGTGCAGCCCGGCTAGGAGCCCAGACCGTAGCCGGTACCAGGCTTGGGGTCACAGCATGATTGTGGACCCACATGGCCGGGTTATAACTGAGGCTGGCGTGGGCGACGAGATTGTCTATGCGGATATGGCGCCGGAGACGATCGAGGAAATACGACGGGCCATCCCCCTGAATATGCAGCGCCGCCTGGATGTGTATCAGGATGTGACAGCCCGGTGCAAACAGGCCTGAAGATGGAATTCCTAAATTGGATGGGGGAATCAGTTTGTGAGTACCGGCAAAACTCTCGCGTTTCCGTGTAGACCAGGAAAAGGTCTCAAACAGCCTCCGGCAAATTAGCGCAAGAATCCGTCAAGAACCGAAAATGGGCTGTTACCTTATGGTGCATGTCTGATATGCTGCAAAGATAACACGCCAATGATAGTTCCGCTATTGAAATGTCGAATCGAATTGTTGGCCTGCTCTATCCGACCGACCACGGAATTGCTCCCCTAGTTTCTTGGACATATCAATCAACCCACGTACGGGCCGCCACATCTAGATAAGACCACACCTGGGCAGTCAGGATAGCAGACGAGGGCTACGGGGAACCTAATATCAAAATTGAAAAGATAAGAGAGATATATAATGGACTGACAGCGCCGCGTTCCATCACTCTGGAACGTCCAGAGTTCGATCGTCAGAATCACATGGAGGACAAAATGTCTGAATCAGTCATTCCTGTACAAATGCAGTCCGACACTGAGAAGGGTTTAGTCCTAAGCCACTGTCCAACCTCAGAGGAGTCATCACTCCCCGTCACAGAAACAGTAGTTGCAATCTTGAGTTCGACAGTATGGCAGACCTTTCGACGATGGAACGATAAGGTCGAGTCCTTGAGTGGAATGGAGGCTCGCGGTATTCATCGGGTGCCCACACAGGAACGTCATGCAATATCGACTGCGACCTACGTCGACATCGGCTGGATCTGGTGTGGCTTGAACCTCACTGCGAATAACCTTGTCGTTGGAATCCTTGGCCCGACTTCATTTCAATTAAGTTTCTTGGACTCTGCTCTGTGCGCAATTTTTGCGACATTTCTAGGATCCGCCATGGTTGGTTACATGTGTCTATTTGGTCCGAGGAGCGGGCTGCGCACCATGGTACATGATCAGTCCTATTTTTGGGGAAGTTAGTTGTCCAGGGTCGCTAACAGACGATCAGATCATTGCACGATACTTCATGGGTTACTATCCCAGCAAGCTCTGCACCTTGCTGGTCATCGTGATTCTTCTGGGCTATGGTATGATAAATTCGGTGGTTATTGGTCAGATTTTATCGGCAGTGGCTGGAGGCGACATGACTGTCTCCGTTGGGATTGTCGTTGCCGGACTCATGTGCTGGCTGATAACCATATTCGGGATGAAAAGCTTCCACCATTATGAGAAGTAAGTCGCCCGACACAAGTAGGATCGGTGGACAGGGCTGACCAAGTCTCAGATTTGCCGTGATCCCCCAGTGGATTGTGATGTTTGTGCTTGCCGGCTCTGCGGGACAAAAGTTCGATATCCATGCCCCGTCTGTCGGGAATGCGCAGACCATCAACGCCAACCGACTGTCTTACTTTTCTCTCTGCCTCTCCGCCATCGTAGCTTGGATTCCAGCCGCGGCAGACTACTTCGTCTACTATCCAGAGAACAGCTCTAGATCGAAGTGTTGGGTTTCCGCCCTTACGGGGAACAGTCTTGCATTCCTCATGGTCTACATGATCGGTATCGGCCTCGGCAGCGGCACCCATACCGATCCCACCTGGGCGGATGCCTTCAAAACATCAAGCGGCAGTCTGATTCTCGCTGGCTACGAAGGCCTTGGGGGCTTTGGAAAAGTCTGCGCCGTGATAGTGGCAATTGGAGTCACTTCCAACAACGTCGCTGCTTGCTATTCTCCGCCGCTGTGCGTGCAAATGCTGCTAGGACGATATGGTCGCCATGCGCCCCGCTGGCTTTTGACATGTGTGACCGTCCTGATCATCACTGGCGCTGCGCTTGGAGGCCGAAACAGTCTTTATAACATATTCGAGAGCTTCTTACCGCTGATGGGATATTGGGTCACTTACTTTCTTATCATTGTTTGTCAAGAAGAGTTCTTCTTTCGCAAGCAACGACTCAACCGCGCTCGTGAGCGTGAGAGCTTAGAGAACACTGATGCAGGATTCGATTGGCGTCTATGGGATGACCGAAGTTCTTTGCCAATTGGCTGGGCAGGTCTTGCGGCATTTCTAATCGGCTGGGTGGGCGCAATCGTCTCGATGAAACAGGTGGACTTTACTGGACCTATTTCTAAGATGGTCGGTGACCATGGGGCAGATTTAGGTATTTGGGTCGGCAGTGGATTTACGTTACTCTCATTTCCACCATTGAGACTGCTCGAGTTGAGAATGGTAGGCAGGTAAACGAGAGGATGCTCGCGAAGGAAGGGAGGGGGTGCAATGGATGTGGGAATAGGTTGTGTTGAAGATGTTACCAAATCGATTCGACATTATATCACGCTCTGAAATAAAACAAGTCATATCTCGATGTTCTTTCTGAGTGTGAGAATATCTTGTCTTGGTCTTAGGAGCATGACTTTGTGGTGTTGGAATTTTGTTAGCTCTCTCGGGGCAGTATTCGAGATCCATGTTCCTGGAGTATGCAAACCATCTCAAGTCGCAGACAAGGTTTATGCCACTCCTTTCGCACACTCCCGGAGGGCTGGCGAGCGGGCAAATGGAAGACGCTCTTGGACGGAAGGGAACACCATACACCGACGAGAAAGACCCACTTTCCGGCATCTCGACATTGCCAGAGAATCCCGTCTTGGCCATCGGAATTGGGGTTGAATGAGTAGTGAATTCGTCCCGAGAGGTATAGGAGTGGCGGAAGATAGATGCTGGTCAACAAAGAGGACCCATTTCGATTTGTCACAGTGCAAAGGACTGGACACTCCCGTTGAAAGTAGGATCGTGTGAGTCGTCCAAGATTTATATTTGAAATTCAAGGCAACTCGACCCTGTTGACCTGTAGATTCCCATTCGTTTTCCTTTTTCATTGAATCAGATTTCCCGTTACCATGATCATGCCGACTGAAACTGCCTTCAGGGCGTCTGCCCTCGATGTCATTACGACACCACCAGCGCCAGAGGATCCTTACCGCTATAATCTTGGTTTCGGCAACAGATTCATTACAGAGGCCATGTAAGTCCTCCGCCCGCTCTACGACTGCAACGGTGTTGGGTAACCTTTATACAATCGACCAGCCCTCAAAGTCTGCCTCGTGATGCCAACATCCCCCAACGGTGTCCCTATGACTTGTACTCGGAACAGGTCTGTACCAGAGGAACTTTTCAATCAATGAATTCTGGCTGATAATCAGTCAGCTTAACGGTACCTCGTTCGTTTCGACTCGAGCAAACATGAAACATGTGTGAGTGAAATACCTACAGTCGATTCATTACAGTATTCATACCTTTTGGGTGACGACAGATGGTTTTACCGCATCAGACCGTCGGTTGCACATCGCCCAATGGAGCCAATGCCAACCAATTCCGACGTAGGTACTCTTGTCTTCTCAACAGCCAAGGTTCGGAATGTTAAACCGAGAGTGCAGCTCGAAGCATGCTTTTCGTCCCAAAACTCGAATATCGAATTCGCTCCTGGCACCCAAGAGTGGGCACCTTTTGAGCTGCCCGAGTTAGTAGAGAAGGTTACCTTCATTCAAGGCCTGAAGACCATAGGAGGACACGGTGACCCTACTCAAAAAGAGGGTCTGGCTGTTCACGTGTACTGCGCCAATGCGAGCATGGAGAATCAAGCATTCTGCAACAACGACGGAGAATTGTTGATCATCCCACAACTCGGCCGCCTGCAAATTCAGACTGAACTAGGCTGGTGGGTGATGACGGTATGACTCTGGTGTATCTCGATATTGATTGAAACAGGCTCATGGTCCGACCTGGTGAACTCTGCGTCATCCCTGCTGGGATCCGATTCAAAGTTGGACTCCCAGACGGTCCAGCTCGAGGATGTGAGTCTCTTCTGGGGGTGTTACTGGTGGCCATAATCTGCTCACAAGAGTCCAGACATCAATGAAATCTACGGCAGCTACTTCGAGCTGCCTGAAATGGGGCCTATTGGGTCAATTGGGATGGCAAACCCAAGAGATTTTCAGGTACCTGTGGCCAGCTTTGACATAGACGAGTCCTCTACGTGGGAGGGTGAGCATTTGGTCACTGTCTTCAAGCAAGTCCGCCGCTTACCCCGTGGACAGTGGTATACAAGCTTGCAGGAAAATTGTTCCACTACGAGCAATGCCATACTCCATTTGATGTGGTGGCATGGCAGGGGAAGTAAGTGATCCCTGCTCCATTTGCCCATCATCACGGTTCTTACGCTCCACAGCTACGTCCCTTACAAATACGACATCCTCAAATTTGTGCCCGTGGCAGCTGCAATGAAGGAGCAACTCGACCCCAGCGTCTACTGCGTACTCTGTGCCAAGTCAAAGATCCCAGGTGTCGCGTTGACCGAGTTCTGCGCTTTTGTCCCCAAATGGGTTAATACTAAGAATACTTTCCGAATTCCTGTAAGAGCAAGACTTCACATTGTGCTGATGCTCTTGTCCGCTCACAACATATCAAAGTACTATCACCGCACAATGGCGACCGAGTTGCTGGGTTTGATTTATGGAAAGTACGCAGGTAGCGCGAAGAGATTGGAACCAGGTGGCTTGGGCTTCGAGAACAGCTACTCGCCACATGGAGGTGAGTGTGTCCAGTGACTGTATCTGATGCGTGATGCTGACCACATGGGCTTGCAGAAACGTATGAAGCTTGGAAAGCCAGTACCAGCAGGGCACTGGAGCCGGAAATTTCGGGCGAAACGGGTCTCAGTAAGTGTTGTCCTTGTTGGTATATTGATCGCCACACTCCGGCTTGCCGCAGCTCGGCATAGTCTCATGTCTTTCAAAGCGCTACATCGTACAAGTTTGACCAGTCTCTGTGTGCTTTTAGGCTTCATGCTCCATATGAGTTCACATTTCGCACTCACGAAGTTTGCAACGCAGAGAGCCAAAAATTATCTCGGTAGGGAATTCTCACCGTCACTCTCATAGCTTCTTTCGTACCTTTCCTTCCTTCCTTCTTTATGGGGATTCCCACCGGCGCTATCAGCCTTGTGAAGCGGATCACTGACATACCACTGCTGTCTAGTCCAACGTCAAGATCTTTGGAGTGACCTCAAGGGCCATTTCACAGACCACCTTGACGAGATTAACAAACTTCTGAAAGATGCGGGACTTCCAAGCCTTGGGAAGGGGCCGAAGATCCAAAACTGAACGGTCATGAGAGCCGAAGTTCCGCGGCAGGAATACGAATGATAACCAACCTAGAATGAAACCATTCTCCCGCTTCTGTCTAGTTGCTGGATGTCTCCTAGTTCTCTGTGTAATTAGATGGCTCCTGGGTCCTGACCTTGTGTATATCAAGAATTAGAGCCGCTTAACTCGTCAACACTGGCCGCCTACCACGAGACATCTCCTGAAACGACTACATGTGTTCATACACACATGGCTTTGCCCAACAAATATCCCCCATCGTCTCGATCGGTCTGCTCCGTTTTGACGAAGTAGGGTCAAATGGATCTATCGAGCTGTAAGAAGGCTTGGGCACCCTCGAAAGTAGAGACACAAGCTTCAACTGTTGAAACATGTTTATACTCGAAATAACGATCCTCTATTGGTTCTCATGTTATCTGCAAGGCTTGTTGATGAAGTGTAGTTGGCGCTGTGTGGGTAGGTCTAGCCAGGCCGTCGGGATTCCCCCTCCCCCATCACAATGTAGAAGCTTTCAGAATATTGTCTTACGCTCATGGAACGTCAAAACACATCGTCCACCTTTAGGATAAAGAAGAAACCGGTCCCGCATTTCCATCATTGCGTCGCCGGAAACGGAATGTCCCTCAATCTCTCTCATCTCCGGAGCCAACTCGATTCTGAAGCGAGAAATAAGTCGAGCAGTGATAAGTTTCATCTCCATTAGAGACAGACTCTTTCCGATGCACGTTCTCGTCCCCTTTGTGAAGGGCATGAAGAGCTCCTTCATCTCGGGGGTCAATTGACCATTATTGACCAGCCATCTGCTGGCGTTGAACTTGTCTGGTTCAGGAAATGCAACCGGATCTCGATGTGTTGTATAACATTGCATTGACACGATAGTCTGAAAGGAGAAGTTTGGTTAGAGCATAGTCTGGATACATGTCGTCGCCCTTCTGAAGACAAGCAAAGATCAAGGATCGAACAACTCTACATCGTGAACAAGGATGGAAATCGGAGGATATAACTCACTCCTTCAGGTATAAAGACATTACCAATCGAGGCACCTCCCCGGGGCGAAATCCTAGCCAAACTTGACGGCACGGCGGGATGAAGTCGGAGAGTTTCGTTAACCACGGCGTCGACGAGCTTGGCGTTGTTTAGGTTGACAAATTTGAGAGAAACCCCGCCCTCAGCTGAGCTCAATGCCTCAACTTCGTGGTAAACTTGTTCCTGAAGTAGGGGATCTTTGGCAAGCTCCCAGAGGAGATATGTGAGTGTCGTGGCTGTGGTGTCGGTGCCGGCAAAGATGAGATTGCTGATTTCGTCGCTAATCTGAGAGTCGGATAGCAGGCCTTCTTTCCCGGCCGACTCGATGAGCTTCCCGATCAAATCCTTTGTCGGGCCGCTCATGTGGCTTGTCCGATCACGGTACTTCTTGTAAGCGACAGCTCCGTACTAGAGGTTCACAGTCTGTCAGACAAACTTGTCTCTGAACGAGTCTTGACATACCTCATATATCCTATCTGAACCACCAAGGTCATGCCGCAACCAACTTGGGCCCACCGTTTGGAGAGTCTTGAACAACGTGGGAAACCCTCCTTTCAAGGCGTGGACAAAGAAGAAGTTGTCGAGGTCATGAACATATGGCGGTGGCTCGTCCTGGTCTAAAGCCCCAAAGTCATTTCCCAACAATAATTCACCTGTATTGTCAGCGAACAACGATAACTCCGCAGATAGAAGTCTAGCCTTACCTATAACATCTAGTGCAATCATTCTAGTCACATATCAGCGGAAATCGGGCCAGGAAACTCCATAGTGTAGTTCAACTTACCTTACCCAATGTAGGGCATCCACCGGCTTGCCCTTGCTTCGAGCAATCCTGGCTTCGAATTTATCGTATTTGGACAGAATGACGGGCTCCAGACTGTAAACATTGGCCTGGCTGAATGCGTGGCTCAAAAGGCGACGTCGATCACGGTGTTCTTCTTTGTCCCTCATGGCGAAAATCCCCTTCCGCCCGAAGGTTTCGTATATCGGAGCTTTCATGAATACGCTTGCTTGCCCGTAGATGTCTTTGACATGCTCCAGCCCGGAAAACGAGACATCTGAAGGCCCAATTCGGACCATGGGGCCGTACTTTTGGTGTAATTTGTGGATCTCCGCCGTCCGCCGGCCAGACAGCTCTGCAATCGACAGCCATTGCCCAAAAAACTGGGCGTAAAGAGGCCCTGGGATTTGACGGATTGGGGAAAGGAAAATGTTCGAAATCGCCTGTCACTTGTAAGTTCAGTGCCTCATAGGACTCTTTGCAGGGACGTCGGAAAAGATATGCACCTTCCACAGCCAGAAGCAGGTAATTGCCGATAGTAGTCCTATGGCGGTAAATTTGAGTGGGATTCCTTGTTCCATGAAGCACACTTTTGTGGCAAGGTAGTCCGAGATATGGCAGTCCTTAAGAAATCCAATCTGGTTCATCTGAGGAAAGCTGGAGTACCACAGTTGTTCACCCCCACGTTGAACCACTTTTTGCTGTTGGATCACGTCCAAACGTGATTTTCAAGGTGTCAATTTCCGAAGTGCTAGCGAAGGGGTTAGAAAGCTGCATGCCCTTATGTTCAAGGAATCGTAAACTCTCCGACGGTCTGTCAGACCCTTCTTTCCAGACGGGATCAGATCCCAGAGATCGAAGAGGAGGCCGAAGTGCTGCATGGTGGTGCTGGGGTAGAGGCCGGGTCTGCAATTGCCGGACCGGCTGGAGTGCTTTGCCGAGTTATTCACCGGCAGGAAACGACATACCGATATGGTTCCTTTAGCTTTCACGATTGCTGCACCGGTATCTAGAGGAAACAACATTTCCTGGCTCTTCAAATCAGTCTCGTGGATAATCTCGGACCTGGAGATGTTGTACTAGCTCGACTTGATTTTGGAAGAGGATGGCTCTTCAAATGTGGAATCGGGCGTGTGATTCTGCCAAAACTACAGCCTTAAGTCGAGACAACTGCTACCTGAATGCTCGCAAGGGATAGAACTCGCTGTATACACAATGCAAAGCACTGGCAATCTTCGGGCACTCTTTGCACATTCATCGACTATGACACTGGCGTTTGACTTTGTGGCAGATTGATCCATAGAAATACCATCCCCTTACGCTTGATTTAATCCTGGCCACCTTGGCCTCAATTAGCAACCCCAACCTCCCTGCCATTCACATTCAACATCCGGGGGGGAAACGCACTTGCCCACAGCTCTAGCCCAACGAGCGCTCGTTGCCGCATCAGGAAGTACTCTTAGACGACGAGGAGTCCTTGCCCGTGAGGGATTTGAGGTCTACGTCTTTGAACACTGCAAAGCTTGACTCTTTCTCACCCATGACTGGGAAATGGAATCCGCACTGAGGACACTGCTCGCGTAGAGTCGCCTGTTCCTGCGACAATTCGTACTTCTTGTCCTGGACGAGGTTACAGACAGGACAAACGCGGAGCAACCGAGTGTCGACCAGTTCGAAGTTGTTGATGATATCTTCCATTATGGCACCGTTAGCGGCCCAAGCCTTGCAGTGTTTGTGATAGGTATTCTTGTGCCAGTCGTACAGAGCACCTCTGCTTGTCCAGAAACTACATTCGTTGTACCACGTCCGATCATCAGGATGCTCCCACCAGGTCAGGTGTAGAAATCCCGGGAGATCCTTCAGATGGTTGCGCGTGTCAGCGAAGAGGAGTTTGAACTTTTCGTACGCATCTGGGCTCGAGAAGCGGACGCGCTGCATGCTGAGATATATAGGCATATTGCAACCAAAAAGGCCAAAGTCGGCCCTAACTTGTGTCAGTGCGATTTTCTCAACTTGTGTAACCACCATACCTCGATTTCAGCTTAGTCGTTCAATGGGACTTTGTTCTATCCACGGGTGTGGGCTCAGGACTGGACGGACAACTAATTATTGCATCGTGATCTCTTCAGTCGGAGGAGGTAAGCAGGAGCTTGAAATATCTCGGCCACACCGATATCAACCAACCATCGAAAATCGAATTACGCTCCCGTTCTGGAGAGTTTGGCAAATAACACCTCTAGCTCCAGCTCTGCCAGGGGGACAAGATAACACTGCCGGAAACCTGTTTCGTTCCGATTTTCTGTCGCGGATCACCCTTCAAAAAGTCCGGGGAGGGGATCGCTAAGTGTGACCACACCAACTTGCCGGCCGGGTAGGGGGATGCCATCGGGAGCGCATTTCTGGCAAAATGGCGGGCCGGTACATCGCCCCAGGTCTAGATCCCAGCGTAGTTACCCCAGACCCCGTGTTGTGGGATCAAGATAAGCGGAAGACATCGATTTCGCGTAGCCTCCCGTGTGTAAGCTTGGCTCAGTGGGAGAAGAGTCCAGTAACCTGATATAAGTATGTCAGCTTCTCGATAGTAAAGCCATGACGGAAGCTAAAGGTTGCACAGAGATATCTCCTCCAGAATTAGCTACGAATGGATTTTCTATCTACAAACCAGAACAGCGGAGAAGACGGCGAGACGATCCCCGGAACCCTGCAGCTGGTGGACGCTGAAGGCGTCCTGCACAGAAAGCGTGGAAAAGGAACAAAATCAGACATTGTGCTTGTCCCAGCACCTTCTAACGACCCCAATGACCCACTGAATTGGTCTACCCGGCGCAAGATGCTGTCTACGGCATGCATGTGCATTTTTGTCTTGATGACTGGTCTTGCTGGCTCCGCAATATACTCCATTTTGACAGACATTTCCGAGTCCACCGGTCTTTCTTTGAATGGTGCGTACCCTGCGCCATGCGGGCAGCAAGCCGATGCTTATAAAGGCGCAGACCTAAACGCCGGGACTGGCTACCAATACCTCGCTTTCGGATGGGGTTGTCTCGTGTGGTATGTGATGGAACCCGGGTTTGTTCTTGTATTGGGCACCAGCTGATTTACATCGCTAGGCAGCCATTTGCCCAGCAATATGGCAAACGACCAGCGTATCTATTGTCCTTGCTCTTGACACTGGTAAGTACCACAGAATCCCGAAAAATATTCCAAATGGAGCTCATGTTTACCGGTTGAATTCAGGTCACCACAGTGGTCGTTCCGTTCATCACCACACCGGGAGTCTGGATGGCGGTTAAGGTCCTCCAAGGTTTTGTCGGGGCTCCTATCGAGACATTTGGTGAGATCAGCGTCGCCGATATATACTTCCAGCACGAGCGCGGACTTTACATCGCCCTCTATGCTTTCACACTATTTTCAGCCGGATTTTTGGCCCCGGTGGTTGCCGGATTCATCAATGATGGCCAAGGCTGGGAATGGGTTCAGGTAGGAAACAGAGGGGTGGGTGTGAAACGATGACATCTCGCTGACTTTATTTCAGTACTGGATGACAATCTTGACTGGCATCGGGCTGGTCTTTTGTTTCTTTTTCTTGGAGGAGACAAATTACCATCGGAAGCCGTTAGAACTCGTTGGCGAGAACCCTAACAACGACAATCACGGAATGTTAGGGAGTATGGTTGATTCAACCGCAGACAAGGAGAACAGCCACACTGTCTTGACCAACGAGACTGGGGCTGAGACCCCGGACTCAACGCCATCTGAAGACGACCTCAAACCGAAACCTTACTGGAGAAGGCTCAGTCTGTTTTGCCAGAAACGCCCGTTTACGCTTCACCATCGAGTTCTACGGCAGGTGAAATTTCTGACAAGTTTCCCTATCATATGGTGGTGTGGCTTCTCGTACGGCAGCAACCTGATCCTGTATACGGTTCTGAACGCAACAGCCGCCCTCATTCTTACGGCCGAACCCTATAAATTCAAAGCGTAAGCCTTTACCTGTCCCCCTTTGCTGAAGTCATGTAGCCTGCGAAACTGACATCGAGGTCGCCTCCCAGATCTATGGTTGGCCTAAGCTATCTAGCACCGATGGTTGGCGTCGGCGTAGCGTGGGCGTACACAGGGCTTTTTGGCGACTGGCTGGTCCTGAAGATGACACGACAGAACCGCGGGACCTGGCAGTCGGAACAAAGGCTGTGGCTGTTTTGTTTGTCTGTTGTACTGGTCCCTAGTTCACTTATACTCTGGGGAGTTGGCGCTTATCACCATGTGCACTGGTTCGGACTGGTCTTCGCTATGGGTATGATTGGCTGCGCCGCGACTATGGGAGCTCAGCTTACCCTGTCGTACTGCATCGATACCTATACGGATCTCAGCGCTGATGCTGTCGTTGGCGTCATCATCATCCGCAACACGATGAGCTTCGGAGTGAGCTACGGAGTTACGCCCTGGGTGATCAATATGGGGTATCAGAATGCCTTTATCCTTGCTGCTATGGTAGGCATGGCACAAGCACTCACTTTTCTGCCCATTATCAAGTGGGGACCGGCCCTCAGGAGAAGATCGAGGAACAGTTACTATCGACTGGTCCGGCATGCTATGGCTATTGGGGACCTTCAACATTAGACAACGCGGTAGGATCAAACAAACGCCTCGCTCGGCACATTCTCCCTTACCCAGGACCTTGATCAATGTTTGATGCTGAGGGGACTCCCTTCATTCCTTTCTGTTTGCTTTTCCCTTTTCAAGTATTCTACTTAAGTGGGTGGTGCACTTTCCCCTGAAAGCAAGCGACGAAACCCTGCTGTTGTACATTAGCTCGAGATGTTAGGCTCAATTTGTAATTCCTGACTTTGACTAACATTTATCCGGTCCGCCAATTGAAGAATTCGCATGACGCATCCCCTTGTGAGAAGGCCTCCAGTTCTGCCTCCAGCCTGTCAAACTCGCAGAATTGAGGAAATGCGGCGTCAAATACACTGACACTGTTATCCTCGTCCAACGCTGACTGCGACTCTTCAAGTCTCCCGTCGTAGCTACCCTGATTAGTCAATACCGTAAGCATACTGGTGGTAAATCGATGGGGCGATGGTGTCCTGAGTTCTTGTTGCTGGGCAAATGCAACCGATTCACCTTGCACGGGCATCGGTGGCGCCGAAAAATGGTCTGATTGCGACCATGTCGCCGAGGTCCTGGAATCCAAATGCTGTAAGTGATAGGCTTCTTGGAGCGGCGACGGCGGTGATCGCGGTGGCGGGGCTGGCGATGAGGCGTGGGTTTCTTCACCTCCTTCGCGATCGGAGGAGTCCTCTGGAATCTTCTCATTCCGTGTGCGACCAGGATCTTCCTAGAGTCATTGAATTAGAACATATACCCACCAAGTGTTGCAACGGTCTTTTCCACGCACTGATAAGCGGAGAAATTGCTCTTGGGACAGAATGGCCGGTAAGTCTCCAGCGCCAACATCGGTATGTGGGCCAGCTACTTTGCGTAATGCTCGCTCCCAACACAGTGCCATTGGCCAGTCATGACGGAGCTTCGTAAGAACTGCCAACGTATGGCTTACCACTTCCTCGGATCCGGCTGAGAGTGTTGGACAGACTAAATGGAGATATTAGTCTTCAGTGGAGGTTGAATTTCGAGAGAACCTACGTTGGGGCCATTTGTACAAGTAGGACGCAACCGACCCACAGATATAAACACAGAACACCTTGTTGACTCAGGTAAGCGCTCGAAGCGAGTGGGAGAGCAAGACTCACTATTTCGGAGGGAAATCCTCCATATACTGAGTGGAGCGAATCAAAGGCCTCAATCTGTTCATGAAGCTCAAAGACGTTGTGAAACAAGGCAGATGCCATCTTTCCCCAAAATCGTGGCGGTTGCGTGGGGTTATCAGCAGCACCTGTTACAGATACTGCAATGCTGCCAGGAATTTAGCTGTATGCTCATGAGAACAAGGCTCCCTTACTCGTTCATGTAGCGCCGACGCAGCACGATGTTACTGAGACGTGCAAGCATTACCGTGCAAAGATAACTCTAAAAGGGATTCGTTAAATAGCTGGTGGTCGAGAGGCTGAACGAGATATGAGATTTTCAACCATCGGTTGGGAATCTTACCAGATGCAGATTGTTCGCAACGTGCCCATGAAAATTCCGTAACGACCAGCGATACTTTGCAGGGAGGCTGTCCTCCCACTCACCCAGCGTAGTACATAGCCGATTGTAAAAGCTTCGTGGCTCCCAAGGGTAGGCGCCTTCTGGGTCTGCGCGACGATGAACCGCGCGTGCAACCTGTCCCCAGATATTCTGGATCTGAATCAACGCAGCGAACAACGATTTGTCCGAGACCTCAAGCGGATGATGATCTGTGTCAAAAGCAGCCGTTCCTTCGACTGAGGCACGATGCTGCGGCTTCATGGCAAAAGCATAGTCGTCTTCGTCACACGGAAGACGGGTAGTAATATCCTTCAGAGGGAAAGCAAGAGGCATAGAATAACCAGAAAGAAGGTTGTCATGGCCTTTATGAAGTCAGTTGCGCCTCAGATCTGGTTTGGACCATGTCTACCTTGGACGAGCCAGAACGTCCGCCTTGCTGTTTCGAGATCCGCAATCCTATCGGGAGGAGCATCGTCCGAAAATGCATAAGACTCCTCTTGATGAAGTCGGAGAATCATTGCCACTGCGAGTGTGAGCGAATGAAGGTCTTATCTCTCCATCTCAACCTACTTCTTACAGCAATACCCATGTGCATCTGTATCTCTCGCATCAGTTCGAGAAATGGTCAGCGGAACATCACTTACTGAGCTGCGATCTTTGTAGCCGTTGCCCCATTCTGCCAGGCCAATCAGGAAGAAGCTTTGCGTATTCAGGACAGTTGGATTCTGGATCATTGTTGACCCCAATTCATTGGCTCGTGTGAGATAGACCTCAGTTGCCTCCAATCCACTTCCATGGCGACGGACAAGGCTCGGTGTAAAACGGGCAGACACGCTGAGGAGGCTCAGAAGAAGAAACACGTTCTCTGTATGGTCGGTTTGGAGAAGCCGATCATAAAACTTTGCCTTATGAAAGATCGCTTCTGGTTATTAGTCAAAGTCGTTCTGCTTCAGGGTGCTTGAGAATTGATGTCAGCGTTGTGCCTTTTCACCCACCTAGCTGGAAAAATGACGATGTAAAGGCTTTGCAGGCCTCGACGGTCTCATCATAGGGTGGGAGCAGATCACTCCAGGAATTCGTGCGCGGATGCAGCTTTCGAATCGGACTACCACCGGAAGATTTTGATGTGATGTTGATATTCTGGCGAGAATCCATGTGCCCTCCGACATTCGTCGTCCCTTTGGAGTGGTTTGGTGCCGATTCAGCACTTTTAAATGCTCAGTAAAGATATTTTTGCGCATGGAAGGACCATTGACATGCCTCTCTTGCGAAGGCATTCCTCTGCCCTTTCCTCGATGGCTTCGAACCTAGGTTGAAGCCATTAGGTCAATGTCCGCTCAAGCGAGCATGAAGATTACATCTCTGTCTTCACTACCACTACCTCGAGGAGGGTAGAGACTACCGCAGTATAAGCACTGTAATCTGCGAAGGCAAATCAGACTTTGAAAGACTGACCACTGTGCAGCAACCGTAGGCCCAGCCCGACGGCAGCCCTGGCAGGGCGCTGTAGTCCCACCGTGGAGACATTTGACCCGAAGACGTCGACATCTGAACCAGATCTCAATATTTGCTTCGATCCGGTGCCCACGTCGAGGAGATGACATTACCTGTTGCAGGCGACGGATGCCCTTTTGCGCTTCGAAGACGATGACTTCGAGACCTCCGTGTCCATCATCTGGCATCATAGGCAATCAATATCCGTATATCCAATGTAGCGGTAGGGTAAAGCCGTCGGAAAACTGATCAAAGATAGGCTCTGGCCGTCTAGTTATAGAGACATGATCCGGTCACTACGGTCTCAGCCGGTAGATTAATAATATGTTTCTGAGGAGAAGCCACTGCTTGGATACACTGGGCGCCGGACCTATCGACAGTGCGAACAACCCAGCTTGCTACTACACTAGATTCTTGGACGATTCACTCTGCTGCTGTGATCAAATAGGCCACTGTTGAGAGAGGAAGGATCGGCGGGTGAATCAATGATTTTTAAGGCTAGGAGGCAAGAGTTCTTGTTAGAATTTGCGATAGGCATTGTACTGCCCACCGAGTACCAGGAATACGAACCTACCTCGTCCAGCCTAGATTTATGGTTCGGCCGGGCTCGACAGGGATGTCCCCGTGATAGTATCAGTCCAAATTCGAGGGAAAGGATTTTGGTTGACATGATGCTTGGCCAGATGGTCTGTGCTGCGTCAATGAATCGATCGCTCGGGTGAAAGGGCCTCGTATTACACAGGAATGGTCAAGAGTGTGGTGTCTCATGCTTTGGCGGGGACATCCACGGTCAAAGGGTCACAGATGAGGAGAGAAGGTTTCTCCTCTAAAGGCACCAATCTTCCAGTTCATCCTAGTGTCCACACTAGTGGCGAGTTCCTTCTAGATAACGGTCAGGAGAGTATTCCTGCCGGTCTCAGCTCTGATAGCCAACTTCCGGGTGTTCAAGACGGAATGGAAACGAAACGAGGGGCAGGGGACGCCGAGTGCAAGCCAATCACATGGACTTGGAAAAACACTAAAGGGACCCCCTGTCCAACCAGGAATTTGCCGACGAGAAATCGCCGAACGCAAATTGCCGTAAAGAGCAGAGGTAGTCAAATCGCCGACAATCCCCTTCGCTGGCCTAGACAACTTCTTATCGAAGCCACCACCTGCTCGATGGTAGCTTCAGACACGGCGCGCCACGGACCATGGCCAGACCTCATGGCCAATCACAGCGCATCGTCAGGCTAGACCTCAAGAAGCGCCGACCTCCTTTGGCTTGTAACCAATGCTACAGCAAGAAGACCAAATGTGGCCGGGAATCGCCAGCTTGTAGTCGTTGTATCAGGACTGGCTTAGGCCATGAGTGCACCTACCGCAGTGGCTGTTCGCCTACTTATGCAATATCGCGCCGGGCACAAGCGACGACCAATGAACAGAGCAGGACTTCAAGAGTGACCGGGGCGGACACGCCGACAGGAGACTCGCCCCTCGGACAGGCACGATGCTCTACTCCAAGGATCACAGAAGGAAGTATGACCCATTTCAAAGGTCAAGAGACATCAATCAAATTCTACGGGGCCAGCTATCATCTGAACTTCTACCAGCAGGTAAGACGTCCCGGCGTTGTGGTTGATGTGAGAACTGCCGGGGCGACTGGAAATGACACCAAGCACAGTTTCCCGAGCTGAGGCTCTACATCGCGCAACTCAAGGCTCAGTATCCAGTCATCAACCAACTGCGGGACGACATTTATTATTCGACGATCAAAAGCAGGCAACCAACAGGTCAAACAGACAGTGCGGGACGTCTTGGAATGCTTCTTCCCACCCGGACCATCACAGACATGCTAGTGCAGACCTATATCGACCGGGTCGAGGTCATCAATCGTGTCATCCACGTCCCTACCTTCATGAAGAACTATTGTTGGTACTGGGAGAATCCCGGGGGCGTGTCGACGGCTTTCCTAGCACAACTCCTCCTGATCCTTGCCACGGCCTCGGTATTTCATCATGAGATATCCCAATACGGGACAGATGCGAAGACCAGTCGTGATATGGCCTTACAGTGGATTGACAAGGTCGAATCGTGGCTCCCTTCATCATCCTTAGGCCTCCGGCCCGAGTCCTCGTCTGCATTGATGACGCATTGTCTGCTCGTCATTGCCAAGCGGGCCAACTACGTCCAGGAACGGGCTCTCTGGTCATCGACAGGGGCACTGTTTCGCCAGGCCATGGACGCCGGCTATCACCGCGAAGCCGGATCAACCGCGCGTATCTCGCCGTTCCACAGAGAGATGCGTCGGCGGCTGTGGGCGACAATCGTCGAGCTCGACCTGCAGGCTTCCATCGAGCGGGGGATGCCACCCAGCATCAAACGGGGCGACTTCAACACTCGTCTGCCGCTCCACCTCGACGACGAGGCCTTTCACGAATCGACCGAGGATCTCCCGGCTCCTCAGCCGCTGGATACTTGGACGAAGACGTCGTTCCAGGTGGTCCTCACTAAATCCCTCCTGACCCGGTTAGACGTTTGTGCCTTGGTCAACGGGACGCAAGAGCGAGACACGTTTGACCAGATTATGCAGTTGGGCGACCGGCTGGTGCAGGCCCTTCGGGAGATTCCAGCATGGCAAGCCACCAGGGGGAGCCCGCTGGAGCAGCAGACGATAACCTATGTACACAGCATGCTGGTCGTGGTTCTAAACCAATACATGCTCTTGCTACACATGCCAACGGCCATTCGGACGCCGCCGACAATGAAGTCTGGGATATGTCGTCGAGCTCGACTAGATGCCGCTGCCGGGATCCTTAGCCACTATCGACGCCTGGTTGACGACAGTATCATTGCGGATTACGACTGTAGATATGGGTTGACCTTCGCAGCTTTCAACCTCTGCCATGAGTTGTATTTGAGTTGTACTGCTTCAGGTCGCTACCCCCGGCCCCGAGGGCAAACATTGTGAGCAGTGTTCTGACAATGGTCTCCAGGAAGTCCCGATATCACGTCCCTGGCGGTGCCCGAGATCGCACACGTTCATTTTTCACTGGCTGAAAACGCATTGGCCATCTTGCGAAAACGTGTGGCAACCAAGCTCGAAGGCCTGGCCGAATTTTACATCCTCGCCATGGTCATCGCACTGGTCAAGTCCAAACTCTGGCCGCATTCGGCCACTGCGGCAGAACAAGAAGCTGCAGACCAAGTCATCCGTCTCAGCATGATCGTTAGGTCTGCTGCCACCGCAGAGCGCGTGGACGGCATCGAGCTGGAGCCAATGTATGCTGTCGCGTTTGTCGTCCGCCCACAAGTATATCTGCTGACGATGCTGGCTACATTACAGACGAACACAACCCGGACCATGCAATGAAGTAGGATTATCTCCAAGATTTTCTGACAGCGGAGGCTTTCATTTGCCCATGGTACGTCGAAAAGAACGAGCATGAGCGAGCGTCTTCTCCCGCTAACAGTTCAAACCAGTTTCCGGATGATTTGAGTTTTCTGCAAAATGATTTCGGCTTCGAGGAGTTCCAGATATAACTAATATGACGTTGAAAACGTTGCTTTGGTACGCCTGATTTGAGCCTAAGTAGCATTTCTTTTCCTAATCAGAGCGGAGATTATCCTGTGTGAGCGGAGTTTGTCCCAGAGTTCCACGGCCAAATCCATCTTTCCATTCTCCGTGGCACTCTGTACCCAACATGACCAGCTCTTCCACGCACATACCCTGGCTGTCTACCTCTCACCACGGGGCGTGAATCATGTAGGTGATCGGCGCTAGCGCGACAGGCTGCGCTTCAGATGAAGGCCGGCTGTTGCAATGAGGACAGCTCCGAACAACATGGTCACGCCACTGAATATAGCACATTGCAAGTACCCCCCGTACGACTGGACCAGGGCGCCGCAGATTGGAGCGCCGGTCAGGCCGGCAACAGCCATGACGCCCATTGCCATGCCGAAATAGGTGCCGAATTGATTGATGTGCGGAGTGATGCGAGCGAAGCACGGCGACAGCAGGGAGACGATACTGCCTGAGAAGAACCCGTACAAGACGGCGAAGATAATGATAGCAGCATCTGATTTCATGGCTGGCCAGCATAGGAGCAGGGCCCCAGTACATGAACTCATGAACACCATGGTTTGGAAGGGGCCGATCTTGTCGGCCGCAATGCCAGGGAATATTCTGCCAAAGACCGACGCAGCATTGAGAATCGATGGCGTATAGTCGGCGAGATCGAGACTCATGCCGTGCTTCTGAGCATATTGCGGTAGGAAGAAGAATGGAGCAAAGAGGCCCCATGTCATGCAGAAGGTTCCGGTGGTGGTCAGGACGTATTCCAACTGCGTGAAGGCCGAGGGCAGCAAGATTTTGCCACGCCGAGGGGGCAGGCGCTCCTTTATCGTAAGCATGGCAATCACCATCATGACCAAGATGACAAAGCCCACGATCCTGACCGACCACCCAAACCCCAGAGACTTGTGCTTGAACATCCGGCTCAAGGCGATAGGGAAGAGGACACCTCCGGTAGAAGAGCCTGTCACCGCCACTCCCAACGCGAGTCCCCGACGCCTGCGAAAGTAATGACTGACACAGGCCATGACAGGAGCGAAGAGCATCCCGGACGCTAGGCCACCCAAGACACCTTGAGCCAGCATGAATTGGTAGTATTCCGTGGAGAGAGAAGTCATCATGACGGACAGAACTGCGGCGGTGGCAGGGACATGAACCACCTGTTGCGGACAGTTTCTCAAATTAGTGCTCGAGCTTTTTCGACCGGGACTGGGCTGATATTGGAATTTGCTTGCCTTTGCGCCGTATCGGTCAAACAACGGTCCTCCAGCCAAACCCCCTGCGTACAGGAAAAAGACCTGCGTTGACCCGATCCACGAGATGGTGGATGACGATTCGTGAGATAGGAAGTGGGAGGAGTAATAGTTTTGATAAACCCTGATCGAGCGTAAACATATACCCTCCTCCCATGGCAACATCGGATGCACTCACCCGTACGCATTCATGTACCCGAATGTCGAAAACGACACACAATATGCCCCCAGCATCACCAACCATGCGCGAATGCCACCCTCTGGAAACTCGGCCCCGGGGGGTTTTGGTGTCGTCTTGGTCTCGGCGTCTATATTTGGCCGCGTGGAAGAGTCAGGTTGCTGGAGGACAGACATTTTTCTGTAGTACGGTTACCAGACTACCAGCGGAAAGCCAAATGGTTGCAATTCAAGAAAGACAGATGTTCTACTTGGAAGCAAGTGATCATTTCGAATTTCAGGCTTCAAATATTGCCGCAAGTCGCGCACGGCAGCTCATTGAATCAAATTGCCGCCGTGCAATATGCCGACGCCACCCTGAGCTATTGCTCATTCTGTGACCTTTGGCCAAGATTGCCGGAGCAAAGGCTAGGTGAGAGAATATCGGAACCCAATGATACAACTCCCTTGTGCCTCGAGTGGTGGGGTTTCCTCCTTCTCTCGTAGTCCGTTCGATAAATGCCGTCTAAGAAAGGCCGACGTCTTCTAGTTCGTCTCGAACAGGACAACGTCCTTAGCGGAGGGTATAAAGAATATAAGACTGGCCGAATACATAACACTAGAACGGGAAATTGGAGGAAGGATGAAGACAACTAGAATTATATGGCTTGTGTTGCGAATATCTTAGTCACCGCTGATGTATATAGGTCTCTGGACAGTGAGCTTAGTCGCCGAGTGCCCAACGGAAGGAATGTTAACGCTGATGGTGGTTATCAGGCATTAATTTTCCCTGCTATGTGTTCGAAACTCGGTGGAAATAGAGGGTTTCGCCCTCGAATTTCAAGCGTCCCAGAATCGATCATGGCCCAGATGCAGCTGAGAATGTTTTGAGAGACGAGTACAACATGCAACACGTCATCCTCGAAGAGTTCAGCTCATACGCTGACGACGCAATTGATGTGCTTCAACGTGAAGCAACGTCGACAGCTGATGAGGAGTCTGCCGATGAGATGAACAATCGATCGGAGTACGCTCGCAGTTCAGGTGAAGCGAAAAAGGCAACTCATAAAACTACTGCCTGAGGGAGTTGGTCTCACAGACTTGGAGCACTCTGGAGCTGATCTTTGCCCACGAGACAGATGTTGCGAGGACCCATGCCACACCGCAATTGACAAATCCATTCCAGAGAAAAGTAGAGGGCTACGAATTCATGGATGTCGTATCAGCCCGTTCCAGCTTGACCCGGTGGGTTGTCGAGCTCCAGTCGAATGGGCCGACGTGCGTAGCCTTGACAAGGCGGATACAAGTAATTAGGATACACTTTTCGGTCAGCATTTCGGAGATATATACAAACCCACCAAGGACACCGGAGAACAGATCTGCACACGGTGGCAGACTGTTTCGCCTGGCCACGAGTATCTTGCGGCCCTGAATCGCCACTGAAAGAGATCAAGCAACGCAGCAGGGAAGAAGGCGAAATCGACACGCGATCCGCGACAGACTGACCTCTCGATCCCCATTAGATGCGACCTGTGCCACGAACACGAGTGGAGACTGCACCGAAGCTAGAGATATCATGTACGTGTGTGGCAGGAAATCCTTCGTCCACCAATCTTGCATGCACCGAAGCATATTCTGTCAGTTTGCGGCGACCAGATGACGACATTATAACTAGGACCGCCGGCCTTTCCCAACAAGCGTTATCTCCAGGACTTGCTGTTGCGAATATGTCCATAGATATCCTTTTCTTGGATCAGGCCGGGGAAAGGAGAGGGAGCCTCGTTTGTTACTTTAGAAAAGGCAGTTGCGAGGATGATGCCCTCGCGGCGGAAAAGAGTTATCGCTGGTGCAACTCGCCCCGTGGATCCTGACCTGGGTGGTTCGTTTGCGAAATGATTTCGGCCTTCGGATGGTGTTTGTTGCGTTGAACAAATTTGCTACTTCCACTCGCTGCTGGATAGGTGATTGAAAAACTCTGATTGCCCACACACGACAATCTTATGGACTTTGAAATCGCGGTCGTCGACCTTAATAGTGAGATCGGAGAAATTCGAAGATTCCAAGAAAGTACACCGTGTTAGCGATCGTTCAGCTTAACTTCCCTGCTACATAGCTCTTCAGAGATAGCGGAAACGAGAGACCCCGAGATCCAGCGCAGCATTTCTGCTCACCAAGGCCAATTCATCTTTTCGCCGCATTGCGACATCTTTGGTCCTCTAAATTGCCGAATCGATGCGGGACTCTTGACATTCCGGGGGAGTCGCGGAGGCATTCGAGCGATGGAGGACTATTGCATACTTTTGTACCACGGACAGGCCTGCCGTACCTCCGGGAGTAGCGTGAGTGAGAGTCTTATCCTGTGGGTTTTGGCAATAAGGCCAAGCCTGTGCATTTCACCACGTTGACCAGCCCCGTCTACGCAGTGTGGCCTCCTGCACCTCGAACTCACCGTGGACAACAATGTAAGCAACCGTACAAGTATACGAGTATGCACTCACACGTCATTCAGAATCATTGGCCCAATTACTGCAAGTCCAGGCCGTTCTCCTCGCCATCTTCACTCTCCCCTTTGGTGGAAAGACAGCCCCACGATGACAAAGACCAAGTCGGAACACTCACACTCGCCTGCAGCTCAACCACCCAGCACGTGGCCGCGGGCTTCCCTTTCCAGCGTCTGGCCAACCAGGAGGACGGCGCTGGGTGTGCCTTGCGTGAGTCGGCCGACATTACATAAGCTTGCACGAGCTCCATCGACACCCTAATCGACTTGGAATCAGCCAGCGGATAGTAATGACTTACTGGTAGGTTTACGTACAGTAGAGTACAGTACTACCTGCATCCATGCGTGCATTCAAGACAAGGGGTGGGCTGGTTGTGGTGCGCCATTGATTGATGAGGAGAGTATTATCCAAGCCAGGGGAGGGGAACTCAGAAATTACGCAAGATGTATGTTTCCCGCATCCAGCTTGGGAGACGATAAATATAAATAAATAGCATTGTATGTCGGGAGATGCCCAAGTCCCCCCAATCTACTTATCTGAGCGGTCTCTTCTCTACTGTCTAAACCGCTACATTCTCTCACTGACACGGACGCTCCATCACTGACACTCACGCCAATTCTCGTCGTAGAGGGCTGCACAGCTAGCTGCTGTGCCTCTACACCATCATGCGTGCCATCACGGTCTCCTCCTGGGGCGCCGCCCCTGAGTTCACATCTTCACACCCCGAGCCCTCATCGTCAGATGATACCATCACATTGAAAGTGTTGGCCTCGGGCCTGCACCAGCTCGTCCGCGCCCAAGCAGCAGGGACGCACTACAGCACAAAGACCACCACCATGCCGTACATTCCCGGCGCAGATGGGGTCGGCGAAACGCCCGACGGCAAGCGCGTCTATTTCAACAGCATCGCCACCGGCGGCGGGTTTGCCGAGACCATTGCCGTGCCCAAGCAGAGTGTCACGCCCATCCCCGAGGGCGCGGATCCTGTGGTCATCGCCGGCCTCACGAACCCAGGCATGAGCAGCTGGATGGCGTTCGCCGGACGGGTGGACCCGGAGCTGCCAACGGGGTTCACCGTCGTCATCACCGGCGTGACGGCCATTTCGGCCAAAGTTGCTGTCCATTTCGCGCGGGCCAAGGGCGCGGGCAAGATCGTCGGCGTCGCGAGGAATGCGAAGGAATTGGCTGCGATTGCCGACCTGGACGAGCGGATCACCCTTGCAACTGACCCTGGGGAGACTGATTTCTCGTCCCTGGGTGACGTCGATTTGATCCTGGATTATCTGTACGGGCCGGCCGTCGTGGCGCTGTTGAACCAGTTGAAGTCGTCTGTGCCGACGCAGTTCGTGCAGATCGGCACGGTAGCGGGCAATGATATCGCGCTTCCGGGGGCCGTATTGCGCAGTAAGAATATCACGATTAGGGGCGCCGGGCCGGGTGCGTGGGCGATGAGCCAATTCGCCAAGGAGTTGCCGGGTTTGCTTGAGGCGGTAACAAAGTTGCCGGATATGCAGCTTACAGCAAGAAAGCTGGAGGAGGTGACCGCCGCGTGGGGGAACAAGAAGGAGAGGACGGTTTTTGTGCCATGACTACTTGCTAGCCTCGATGGTGATGACGAGGCAAACCTGAGTCTCAAGGCTAGAATGTAGACTTGGCCGTACAGGTCCCTTATTCTCTATTCTCATGACTTGGCATGGGTGACCTGGGTTCATCTCTCACAGTGGGCTAAACGCCGACCTCGATTTCGATCCATATGCACTTAACGGTTGTGGTCTCGAGAAGCCCCATCTCACTCTCTGTCCGGAAGCTAACGTCTTGGAGCTTGGTCTGAACTGCCACTTCATCGGTCGGCAGTGTCTTTATGCGGTCTTTTTGTGGTGATGTCCAGTTATAGTGGTCTGTAGTCGTCTCAGATGGTTCAGGGCTCCGCCAGCCGAGATTCCATTTGCCTGTCTCGCCCGTCGGATCGTGATCCTCGCCGGGTAAAGCGAAGGTGCGTTTGAGCCATGACTGCTTGCTTGGTCGAGTAGGGAGCTGAGGTCCTGGTCCTGGCTGGACTTGGAGTGGCGGCAACGGTACGGACTGGGACTTTTCATCCACGACCTTGGGTGGTGCAGCTGGTGAGGGATCTGAGAGTTCCCTCCTCATTATTTGGTCGAGTTCTTGCACCACAGACTGCTGCGTCCAGAATGAAGCGCGGTTCTCGGTTCCAGTGAGGGCCACCACAGTACCTGTGGTTCTGTAGCTGTGCAGTGACGGGGAGACGACATTCTGCTCCGTGACCGTTCTGGAGGCTGGAAAGGCATCTGCGGGGACGAGGATAATGGTGATGTGGTTGCATAGATTCGAGACGTGGCTTGCAAAGCTGGGGATGATGGCTTTGGTCACAACCTCGAAGACTCGCCGAGTGCGTTCGTCACGGATGCTACTCGCGTTTGATGCCGTCCTCCTCCGCCAGTTCGGGTCGGCACTGCTGGACGAGGCCAGCGCTTCTTCGTATGTAGGGATGCGGTCGGCTGAAGGAGAGGGGCCCAGGTCTTGTTTGGACATCTTTCTGGGACCGTGCCACTTGGATTGCTAGAGTTGGGTAATCTTCAAAGGTGTGGGAGAATAGCTCGCGGAAGTCGTTCTGCTAACGGCCATTCCCACCTTCAAAGGACTCTGAGATTTGGAGAGAGTCACGAGCACACAGTAAGGACGTCATGCATCGTCCATAGGTCACTGCCTTGATGGATACTGACTAGTGTTAACGGAGCTGGCAATAGTCCTCTCCGGGCTGAAAATGACAAGCGAATTATCCTCGGCCGACTCCTACCGACGCCGTTCTTGAAACCGGTGACCGTTAGGGCGTGCACCAAATACTTTGCCCAGGTACGGGGTCCTGAAAGATAAGAGCGAGGGCGGAAAGGAGCACATTTGCGGCTCAAGGCGCAAGCAAGTCCCTCGGGTGCCCGGGCGAACAAAGCGGATACGGGTGCGGGGCTGAAACTGGGCGAAACCTTCTAGAGGCCTTCCAGAAGTTTATTCTGCACAAGAAAGCATGCGAGATCCAGTTCGTTCATTTGTTGCTACAAGTAGAAGGTTAGGTAGCTGAGGAAGTACGGCATCACAAACAGAGGCAGAAACGGGGCTCTCGGTTGAGGCGGCACCGCTGCTTTAACCCCCACGCCTCCAAGGCTAACCACAACAGCGTCAGCCGAGCACAAGAGACACTTTCCAGGCAAGTCACTGTCCACTGACCTTTCGTTCACTTCCACATCACGACGATAATGCAACAGTAAGGTCATTGTTTATCTGTCCCAGGAGCTAGCTGGGCGCACCGCATTGCAATGTGTTTCTCGTATCCCTAGAGATACGTCGGCTTCGTGCCGCCGAACCCCGCCCGCCCTTAGAGCCAGTCCTGCGACGAGTCGAACGTACTACAGCTTTCATTTCGGCTTCAGTCTTCCGACATATCCAATGTCCGGCCGATCTTGCTCCCCGTACGAAGTATCAGACAAAGCTAAGCGGCTGGTCTGACGCGATTTGGTACGTTACGCGATACCTAGGCGAGTTTTCTGCCTTGGCCCATTGTTTGCCCTGCACAGCCACAGAGCCAAACAAATGCCGCGCCCGAAACAGCCGCAGCTCCTGCGCTACACACGGGCGGCTGTCCCATTCTTTCTTCTGCGAAAGCGATCCAGGTGAAATTAGGATCCTCGGCGGTTGTCCATGTGATACACTTGGCCCCGGCTTGATACTTGCATGTCTTGCTTCCAGAAGCCTGCAAGGCGTTCTGCTTCTGCGCATCAGGCCTCCTTTGGGTTTGGCTCCAATCTGCGCGGGACTTGCTGCTTGGCCTCTCGACCGGACAGTCACAGAGTGGAAACGGAGAGTCAGACTCATTGAAATCCTCCAGTTGGTACGCCTATGCGAAGCACGAGGGTTCATGCGTACCGGAAACACGGCTTCTCTATAGCTTGCGACGAGAGGCTTTGCGAAGCTGGTTGACCTTACGAAGAATCAACATCCACCGGTTGCAATAGATCGCCTTATTGGCAAATACTATGTCGGGGCCGTGCTTGCTAGGTGGCCGTGGTATATATCAAGTTGGACACTTTCCTAGAGTTGTTTGCTCCTGCTTCACCTCACCCACAAATTTCAAAGTGACTGCTTGTGTCACTGCTTTGTCTGCTTCATAGCAACTCACACTCTTGATATCACAGCAGTCTTTCTGCTTCCACGTCTTCATTCCTTGTTCTCTCATCAACAACACTCATTTCCAAATACCTCAGATTCTTATGCCTGGCATGTGGTACCACATCTCTGATGCCAACGAGTATCTCGTTGTCACGGGTGCTGGCGTCGACGATGTTCGTATCGTCAAGAAGGCCTTCGTCTACCCATGGCAACGAGTTGCTCGCATCTCGGTGTCGCCCTTCGACTTCTCCCTCAACCTGCAGGCCATGACGATCGAGAAGCTTCAGTTTGCCCTGCCGGCCGTGTTCACCATCGGCCCCGACAACAAACCCGAAGCACTCAAGAAGTATGCCCTACTCCTCAGCGGTAATCCCGACGGGACAGCCGTCAACGCACACCGTCCTGGCACAGCTATCGTACCGACACAGCGACACCATGTTCAGGACATAGTCAAGGGTATCATCGAAGGTGAGACTCGTGTTATCGTCTCAAGTATGACCATGGAAGAAATTTTCAAGGAGCGACAAGTCTTCAAGCAAAAGGTACTGTATAGCTGTGGAGCCCACAATTCATCTGCTTATCAACTCCACAGGTCATTGAGAACGTCCAAAACGAGCTCGATCAGTTCGGTCTGCGCATCTACAACGCCAATGTCAAGGAGCTCCAGGATACGCCCGGCTCTGAGTACTTTGCCTTCCTCTCGCGGAAGGCTCACGAAGGCGCATCCAACCAAGCACGTATCGATGTTGCAGAAGCTCGCATGCGTGGTGAAGTTGGTGAAGCCGGAAGAAAGGGTCAAACGAAACAGGAAATTTCCAAAATCGAGGCAGAGACAGCCGTCCTCGAGACTAAGCGGAGAGGTGAGTCCGCAAGCCCTTCTTAACAGCGATAGACATTTGACAAACATCCACAGCCGAGAAGGCACAGGCCGACGCCGAACTCACAAACCGGCAGACCGAACTGGACATGGGCATTCAGATGGCCCAGATTCAAGCTCGCCGAACTGCCGAAGCCCGTGACGCCGAACTCCAGAAAGATGTCGAGACCAAGAAAGCAGCCACCGAGCTGGAGCGTCTCCGTGCCAAAGACCTTGTTCGAGCGCAAATTGCCAGAGAGACGGCCCAACAAGAAGCCGACGCTGAACAATACCGGCAGTTGAAGGTCGCTGACGCCAAGGCGTATGCCGAGAAGCAAGACGCCGAAGCCCAGCTCTTCAAACAACAAAAGCAAATCCAAGCCAGCGTCGAGCGTCAAATGAAGGAAGCCGACGCAATGTACCATGCCAAGATGCGCGAGGCTGAAGCCACCCAGGCACAGGCCCAGGCATTCAAAGCGCTCGCCGAAGCATTTGGCGGACCGCAAGGCTTGCTTCAGTATATGATGCTGAAGGAGAGCACCTACGAGAAACTCGCGCTGGCCAACGCAAAGGCCATCCAGGGTCTGCAACCCAAGGTCACTGTGTGGAACACCGGTGCCGACGGAGAGGGCGCCGGCGGCATGGGCCAAGGGATCGCCCCGATCAAGAACATCATGCAGTCATTGCCCCCCTTGCTGTCGACAGTCCAAGAGCAGACCGGTATCGCTCTGCCAAACTGGATGATCCAGATGCCTCCCAAGGACGCACCGCCCCACACGAACGGCCACCTGGAAGGCGCGGACAAGAAGAGGATGGTCAAGCAATAGGATCGCACGGTTCATGCCGCCGACGCCCGCCAGGAAGCAAAGACCGATTCTACAATTGCCGCTGCCGAGGACATGCAGAACAGCGAGGACAAAGATGTGTGTGACTAACGGGGAGAGCGCGCCAACAATAGTGGGAAACAGAGAGGTGCGCAGCGGATGTAATATTTTGACTTGAGTTATGTATTGACGGAGTTTAGGGGATTGGAGCAGGAGACTGTACATCTGCCACTAGAGTTGGTCCTTCGCTTGGAGAGGTTTCATTTGTACTTGAGATACCACTACCGCTACCGCACCGCTACGCATAATGAATCAGCTGGACCGTTGTACCTTCTTGGAAGGCTCGGCCGCCCTTTTATCAAGAATATGCATGTTCATGGCCCTTTTTCCTCGCGATAGCCAGACAATACACAGTGTGTGCTCACCAATCTTCCGCTCCCAGTCCGATACCTTTGGCGGCCTCTCACACGCATGGATTTGGATTCTCTATATTTCCTACATACTGTCACTCAGCCCCCGCCCTCTAACCTAGACGGCCCACGCAACACGGAGTCATCGAACACGCCGGCCTTGAGAGACAGAGACACACGACCTTGTTGTACTGTACCAGCCCACAAGACGAGTAGGGCCCTCTCTTCTCTTCTTTCCCCTTTCCCTCTCGACCCTCCCCCCTCGACCCTCCCCCAATCGAATGGACGCTTCGATACTTTCCCTCCATATCTTCGGGACGAAAGACTTCGCAACGAACCGAACAGACATGGACGGGGTCTTACGATTTCTGAGGCTGCAAGTGCGAGCCTCCGGGCAGCTCAGCCAGTCGACGAAATCCCCCAAGGGCCACACGCACTCGTACGTAACATATATCTACAAGGAAGTGGAGGACGACATGAAAGCGACGAAATCGATCATTCATCGCTGGTTCGGCCGGTTCAGAGTGGTATCATCATGTCATTTCATTTCATTCCATCCCGGCAAATGCATGCAGTAGTATATACTTTTCAACAAACTGCAGCTCAAAAATCTTACATAGGCTGGCTGATTCTCTCTCTGGCTCTTACCCTGCCCTGCTTTTGCATGTCGCTTTCTCTCTTCTGACCCAGTTACATAGAAATCCGTTGCGGATGATGCCTGATTGTCACCGCGCGTAGAGACCATGCCGTTCATGCCACCAAAGCTTGTGCTGTTCCTCCTAATGCGGCTCCACCTGAGAGAGATAGCTTGTGTTCCCGATTAACCAAAAAGTCCTGTCTCTCCATCTGGGAAGTTCTTTCACCATGCAAAAACGAACGTGGTCGACATGATGGTAATGTCGTAACTCCAGCTGCATATCAGACAACCACAAAGTGACGTGATGCCATCCAAAAAATATCCCTGATTCGCGGGGGCGACGACTGAAAGTTAGTCAGAACCGGATAACATGCTCTGAGCCGACCGTTGAAATGTCGCTCTGATCGTAGACACGACGTTTTGCCAGAAACCATGCGGTCGAGTGTTCCCGATAATCTCCCCGTCGTGTCCAAGAACCGATGTTTGTCTCGCTATCCAGGGGCAACAATCATCACCGGCCTAGATAGCTTAAACATCGATCATCTCTGCATCCTCTGCCAGAATGTCATCCGCAGGCCCCCAATTGCCTTCGAACACAGTCGCTCCCGCACGGCGTCTGGCCTCAGCCCATCTGACTCCCTCGGTGTCGAGTACGTCTTGGGCAACAGGTCGGTCGGTCGGGTCAGGAGAGATCATCCATCGCACAACACGCTCCAGTGCTTGTTCATGTGAAGGGTCCACCATGAATTGAGGTGGATCGACGAGCTCGCCACTTCGTACGAAGCGTGTGGGTTTTTCTTCAGTGCGAGCCGCGAAGCCATCGTGGTCGTCAGGATCAAGGACCTCCACGTCTCTCTCGTATGCATCATAAGTGATATCGAGTGAAGGTTCCCGGGAGACAGGATTGCCCGAAGCATCTCTCAGAATGCCACTGGTTGCGGAACTCCAGGTCAAGCTCGGGACATCACTCATGTCACCATTCCGTAGCTTCTGCCAAGAAACACCATTGTCAGGTAGCTCGACGTTTCCAGCAGTTTCCAACATGATTAGACCGAGGGCGAAAATGTCCGCAGGTTTGTCGTATCTGCCCATCAATATTTCGGGTCCAATGTATTCACGGTCGCCTTCGCCTTCGATTCCTGCTTTGGCCGGCCAACGAGTCGCCATTCCAAAATCGGCAATCTTGAGAACGCCCTCGAATGTAATGAGAACATTCGCTGGTTTGAGGTCGAGATGAATAAAGCCCGTGTCGTGAATATGCTTCAAGCCCTGCAGATTGTCAGTCTGGGTCCCTACAGAAAAGTTGCTCCAAAAACTCACTTGTGACAGCTCTAGGAGGATCTTCCAGATGCGGAAGTCATCCAGTCTCGCTTTCAAGCCGACCTGTGCGAGAAAGACGTCAAGCGTACCTTCTTCACAGAACTCGGTTTGAATGTAGAGATGTCCATTCTCCTCCCAACTGTCAACGAACGTCACAATATGGTCCGAATGTCCAAGAGCTTTGAGCACGTCAACCTCGTGTATCTTTCTCTGACGGTCTCTAACGCCAGTGTAAGGATATCGAGATCTTTTGACAGCCCAAACCTTTTCAGGCACGGAGCTCCTGGATGACGGCCGATTTGCCGACACAGAGTAGATCTTGTGGTAAGGAGAGGTTTCTGGTGGTTGAGACACTCGATAGACCTGGGAGAACTCTCCAGAGCCGATCAGATCGACCTTTTCAAACCTCGAGGTCAAGCTGCCGTCGATACTCGTGGCGTCTGCTGAAGCAAGATTCAGGCTGGGGCGGTTGGAGAAGTTCGAAAAGTATTCTCTCGGACCAGTAGGTGTTGCTGGAATCATGGGTGGTAAGTTGTTCTGCCGGGTAGGTGGGCGTTCGGCACGGCCAGAAATCGTAAGGCCGCTCGGGTCGGGTGGGAAGAAACCATCGAGAGGTGTATGGGGCGAACCACGATCAACCTTCTCCATCCTTGGGCTGACTGGTGGCACAGATTTCATCTTAGCACGTTTCAAAGCGGGCGAATCAAGAATTGGAATCGAAAGTGTCTTTCTCGCCGAAGGTGTTGGGAGCCCAACCCTTCTCGAAGCACGACCTTTGATGAATGAAGATGAAATAGAAGCGACATTCAGCGATGACGTTGGTCTCAGGTTGGCAGATGGAGAGTCCTCCATCACGCTATCACTGTCCCGGTCTACACTTCCTGGCGATGCCATGATGGGAGACAACTTACTGCTTGACAGACGATGTCCATGACCTGAAGAAGGGACAGTCCGACGGGTGCCCATGGCGGGATGATGCGGAGACGGAGACACCGAATTCCGGCTTTCGGTTTCATTGATGTGCTTGGTGGGTGTCGGAGGGTAGTCTGAGTCTGTCGACTGACTATTGGCACGGCTGAGAGGTGATCGACCCGTTGACTTCTCGTCAGCTTCGATAGAAGCAAAGCTTCCCTCTTTGAGCAGATTGTGCTTGGATGAACGAGCACCGAAAATCCCAAGACTCTTTGAGAAGGGAAATGCCGAGACCTTTGAAGGACCATGGCTTGTCTCGAGGGGACTTGCAGGGACACCAAACGACTGTCGAGTGAGTCTGTTGACAGCGCTCTTGGCAGGTGCGAACTGCTCATCCTTCTGAAAGAGCGGGGGCTGTCTCTTGCACGGTGTATCTGGCATGTGAGCTTTGGGTAAACCAGCATTCGGGTCTTCCGCATTGCGGTTTTTTTTGGAGATCAGACCGGTGGACATGAACGCAGCGGGTAATGGTCTGGCGGCTTTGTAATTGCTGGGAGTGGCAAAAGATCCCTGGGAGGACTGGTCATGGTCGTTGGAGGATGGCATTGGCCTCGAAGAACCGACCGGTAGAGACTTTGAGAAGTCATGTGAACGAGGTCTGTTGGGTCGATGGATTGGTTCATGGGTTGGCGATTCATCTTGATCATCATTTTGTTGTGCTGACTGAGTCATGGTTCGTGCAAGAGGGTGACGGGGCTGTGTAGTCACAGGATGGACTGATGCGCTCAGAAGTTGGCCTTGACTCGAGAAAGGGCTGTCTCGAGGCAAGGGTTCGACATGGTTGTCGAGAGACATACGCGTTTCCTTTTTGGAGTGGCTAACTGGCGTTGTATCAAACAAAGACTTGTCGATGTCCATGAACTGATTGAACTTCAAGTTAATTGACCGGTCAAGTTGTCGCTGCTGGATGGTCGATTTCCGGAGGGACGAAGAGCGCTTGGGAATCGTTGAAAAACGAGTCGACGATAGCAAAGAGCTGCCGCCAAACCAGTCGTTATCGTCTTGTGCCCGCCGATCACCAAACAAACCTCCATCTCCACTGTCGGACTCAAAGATGCTAAAATCGAGGCCTGGGCCATGAAGGCTTCTTCGCTTGGCCGAAGGACTCTCGAAAGCTGGTGTCTCGTCCGATCTCGAGCCCTCTGACCGCTTCATGGGGCTCAAAGGAGCGACGGCAGTGATGAGTGTACCGCCGCTCCGTCTCTTTTCCTGCCGGGTATGGGCAGCCTTCCAGCTCAATGGCTCGTCTGAAGACTTGTCGTTTTCTTTCTCTTCTCCTTCGGTCAAGCATTTCAGAGCAAATTCACGCTCGGCCTCAGCTGAGCTTCTTTTGCGTAGTGGCATCGGAGACGCGTTACCGCTATCGCTCGAATCTGCTAGAGCTCGTTTGGTTGGGCTTCTTGGTGATGTTCGCAGTCGAGTCACACCATGGGATTGGTTTGTTCTTCGAAGCGCGGGGCGTTGAAATCGGGAGGCTGAAGCAGGTCGATTTGAATGAGGAGTTCCCATGCTTGCAAAGAGTAGGTTGCTCTCTGAAACTGCGTTCCTTGAGGGTGACAGTGGCGATGGGGAGAAGGCTGCATTGCCGGGTCCTGGAGACCTTAGCGAATGTTGATGGCGGAGCTCTGAGTTCTTGGAGGGAGAGCGTGACAACGAACGACGGATCTCGCGGATGGCAGACTGGGGGTCGAAGTGGGAGATAATGCTCTTTGGCGAATGCTCCTCGTGATGAGGAGAATATGTTGTCATCATGGCTGGCCCCGGCTCTCTTTCTCTTTCAACTCAGCACTTTAGGCAAACCCTGTCCCAACTTCTGCCATGAACTCCAGCACGGCACTGGACCACGACCTTTGTGACTTCAACTCTTCGTTGTCCGGGGGATGCCGTGAAGGTCAACGCTCTAGAGCAGTCTACTAGGCTTCTCGCATCCTTGACGCGCCCAAGATGCCGTGATGGCAGACAATGAGGCGCCCGGATAGGAGGTAAAGATGGTTCGCGGCCGCAGTCACGAGAACTGGTGATAATGTCTGAATGACGATATGTGGTCTGTTGGCGCGAAAACAGCAGCGGTGGTGACTGATTGACACGATATCAAGGTGTCAGTGGGCTAGCTTGAGCGACTGTGGCTGGCTGTCAGAACAATATGGAGGGAGGGCAATGGGAGGTCGAGCGGTCGAGAGGTAGAGTGAGGGCAGTTGGAGGATATCGGCAAGACTAGTCTGGTGATGGTCGAGGCAGGCAGAAATGAGGGCCCTGATCGTCGGGTCGTGGAACTGGCCGGCTCAGGTAGGTCGCAACTGCTGATGCTGTCGGTGTGTTGGTCTTCGTAAGGGTCCGGATGATCGCGTGCGCGGAAAGCGCTACTGGTGGCAGTGACGGGTATTTGTTTGTGGCGAAAGGAAAGGTGCCCGTCGCAACAGTGATTTTGTTGTTGTCAGGCTAAGTCCAAGATCCTCTGCACAAGAAACTAAAGCGCCTGCTGACTGGCTCCAGTTCGAGATGTTTTCTGTCTGAGTTTCAACTTGTTCCTTCGCACAAAAGATTCACAGGCCAGAAAGCCTCGCTGACACGTCGCTGAAAGTTGGGCGTAAAGATTTCGACTCGGACGCGTCGGGCACGAGCGCCAAGCAAAACAAAGCTAAACCAAAAACGGCGACGCCTCGGTGCCTAACTGCAGCCTGTCCCAATCTTCCGGGATCCGGATTTCTCCTTCGAAATTGTCATTCATCTAAGTCTAGGTACGCGAGATCATCTGCCATCTCTAATTTCTAAATATGCACATCACCAGTGGATATCGATACCGGCGGACATTTGTGCTCGAAATGACTACGGATCCTGTGCGACATGAACGGGTGACTTAGTAGTCCGTCGAGAGTTGTAAATAAATTCCCTAGGATGGGTTGTAGCGGGGTCCGAGGGAACTGGATACGTAGGCCTTGTGCGATCTCCATCGCCAGGGTTGAGCAGCACCTCGTGCTGAAGCCACCCCTTTCAGTAGTCCGTCATAAGTCTGTTTGCAGAATGACGCGGAATGCTACGCCATGGTGGCCATGTCAAGGTCCTATCCGGCTTCATTTTATTCTGGCTGTACCACATTGCGCCCCGTCGTTCATTTTTGTGCTGCTCATGCACCGCTGGTCGAGCTCACACGTCGCTCGTACGCTTCCCAACCCGCCCGTTGATATTCCTTGACCATGCTCACGGGATCTTTCGCGGCATATATGCCTCGTCCGGCAATAAGGAAATCGGAGCCTCCATCCACAGCAGTTGTGGGTGTTTGATACTGCTGGCCCAGAGCGTCTCCTTTGCTGGAAATATTGACACCAGTAGTGAATATCACGAAGTCCTCATCGCGTGTGGCGTCGGGAGAATGGCTGGATAACTCCCTGGTTGACACGAAGCCCAAGACACTCTGAGGGTACTTTCTTGCGATCTCGACTGATAATCGAGTATAATCACCCACTGCTAGTGACCCCTTTGAAGTCATTTCAGCCAGAATCAGAATGCCTCGTTCGGCAGTCCCCGCTTCACGGATAGTCTGATCGAGAGCCTGAATAATGCCTTCTCCGGGAAGAATGGTAGCGTTGACAATGTGGGCCCAATGATGGATCATCAGCGCTCCTCCTTTGTACTGCTTCTGGACTGTGTTGCCGATGTCGACGAATTTTCTGTCCTCGAAGAGAAGGAAGTCATGACGCTGGGCAAGTTCAATCAAGCTTCGAACGGTAGCCGGACTGAAATCAGAGAGAATATCGATGTGCGTTTTGAGGACTGCGATATGAGGTCCTAGGCCTACGTGATGGGCAGCGTGTGTCAGACCCGATTCGAATCAATTTCCACATGTGAGGTTTTTCGGACTTTGGCAGTAAAAGCACAGTAGTCTGACTGTTCGTTCACTTCGATCTCGCTTGGACTGGGGGAGGAAGAGGGATGCCTTTGTGAGAAGGGGCTGGGGGGTTTTCGAAGCGTCAACTCACTGTCAGCGATGGCTAGAAGTTCTTTCGTTGTCGTCAAGTCCGCTGAGAGGACTACATTGGTTTTCTTTCTCTCGGCTATCTCAAATAGCTTTTTGACCAAAGGGTTCGGGTGTCTCGCAGCACGCTGAGCATATGTAAGGGCACTCTTGGAAGCCATGGTGCAGGCGGTGACTTGTGCTGATGATCGGGTCGCTTAGTGCCTGGCTTGCGAAAAAGTCGGGCCCTTTCAAAAGCGTTTAGCTTCACCAATGTCAGCAGGTTGCCACCAGAAAGATCGAGTCAGGCACAGGCACCGGAAACACGCTCCGTTCGAGCGATACAGACGCTAATCTAGTTTGGGTCGGTTCTGGTTGGCGAGCAGAAAACTCCCGAATGGTGAGAAATGATGAGCAAGTGGCGGCAGAACGTTTTTGGTGATCGAAGCCTGCCTGGGCCTGGAGGCTTGCAGCGGGAGGCCACCTGGCGAGCACAATGTCCACGTTGCAGTCTGCAGGTGCAAGGGCCTAAACAAAGTCTAAAACGGGGGCAAGCTACCTATCAAACGGCGCCTAGCCACAGTTGGGGGGTTCGCCTGCGGTGGCAGCAAACCATGACGGCGATGCAGACGGGGAATCCATCAGCTTCAACCGGCAAGTGGCTTCCCCGTTTCTTTCTCCCATCCGCCATTTGTCCATTTTGGCCTCAGATATTGTCGTTGGTTCATCCCTTCATCCTGGATCCCCATTCCGCTGGTCTTCCCTTGCTTCTCACCACCATTTACAACTCTCGACTCCTGTCATTCTCACGCACTCCATTTCCCGTCGTTACTCGCCTCGCTCTTCTGTTGTCATCCGACGCCCTCCAGGCACGAGTACCAACCCGAACCTCACAGCCATCCTGCCCTTTTCCGATTCGGCGCATGTTGCCGCGATGATCCTGCACACTCCGAATCCACTTCTCAATCATAGATAGCCTGTCAGGATCGTCGCCAGACAGAGAGAGCAACACAACGGCCGACCCGCCTACGTGACTGTCTGGCTCGCATCATGCTAGGACCGCCCGCAGATAACATCCCTTCACTGGGAGCCGGGGATGAGACGAAGACATCGCGCGAGACCTCCCCAGCCCGCAGTTCACGCAGCGTATCCAGTATACCTCAGTTATCACGATCGCGCAAGGGCAGCCAGGAATTCAGCCCAACTCGAAATTCGACAGTAACCGGGTCTTCGTCCACGATACCTTCTGCCGCCGCTGTCCAACGTGCCTTGTCTGCTCAGAGGCCCATTTTACAGCCCCCCAGCGTCGATTCCGTACTCGAAGGTGGTCGCCCATCGGAGAGACAAATGAAACCTGCACAAGCTGCGCCCTCGTGGCCCACTTCACCCCGATTGAAGTCTCCTCCACCGTCCAAGACTGCGCAAAGAACATCATCGACCAAGAGAAATGAGGCGGACCAGACCCCGTCAAACACCTCACTGAAACGACTGGCACCTGCCTCCAATCCAGACCAGACTGCTGCTATGCATGTTCCAGACTCTCAAGAACACACGGGACCACCCACTACAAGAACATCAGCTCGTGGCCCAAGTACAGGTACAAGTATCCTCGAGACGGTAGCAGAGAACAGTGTCCCAACCACTCCTTCAATTGGCCCTGTGGTGACTTCGCCGTCAGACCAGAAGTTGGAAGTCTCCTCCCTCGATCAGAAGGTTGAGTCTCGGCCGGACCAATCTGTGGCAAAAGATGGCGAAGGAAGTGCTGGTGAAGGTTCTTCGAAGGTCACAGCAGCTAAAGTCGAAGGTGGTCGAAGGTCGCGAGCTCCTAGTAGTTCCCGCCAGGCCTCGGACCTAGCAAAACGCTCGTTTACCAGCCTCACGGGTTCTAAACCGAAGCAACCGGACCCTCCTAGGACTATGACTGTGGAAACGGAGACTGTCACATCCATGCCTCAATTACTCGGTCCTGACAGAAGCGGGCGCGATAGGGACGGCAATGGTAGTGTAAGGACCAAACCGAGCAATGAGACCATCCGGCCGAAGAAGAAAAAGGAGAAATCTCGCAAAACACCGTCAATCCACGCCGGGACGATCACGTCAAAGGCTGATTTATTTGAGGCAAGGGTTGCCAGCGCCGTTGATGAAGCCGAATCATCCGATTCGGATGAGACCTTTGTCTATGAATCCAACCCGCCCGATAGTAGGCCAGCTCGCCATCATTCTCGAACGCCAAGTGCCACCTCGCTCGCCAGCCAAGAACAGTTTGGCAACCGTAGCAAGCATGGTTTACGCAGCGGCAGTCAGGCAATACCTGGAAAGAAGAGCATGAAATTTTCCAACAGTGCCTACAACAATCATCTTGATGGCGAGTCAGGGCCAGAGGGACGGGGAAGTCAGCGCACCGCCAGCTCGACTCCTCGTCACCACCATATCACTCGTCATGGCCGTCCCCACCATGCCTCAATCTTGGACGCAGACTCAACCTTCACTCAGGCGACCAAGCCTAATTCCCCACGATCTTCTACAAACAACTTGCCACGGTTTTCTCGACCCAACAGTCCGAGAAACTCAAACGGCCGGCTTCCAGCAACTCCACGCAAAGGCGACGGATTCGATCCATATGACGCAGCCGACGATGAAAGGGCGCCTTTGATCGGCTCTGTTCGGATCAATCGCGCCCGACACAGCCGTCGGCCTCACAGTGCGACCTTCCGGCACCTCGACTATAATGAACCACCCGACCGGGGTTACTGTGGCGGATGGCTGAGTTGCATTTGCCTCGGTCTCGTGATTCTTGTCTTCTGTGTCGGAATAAGCACGTTTGTCATGGCTCTGAACAGACCACTGTTGGATGTCTCCATCAAACATCTTCAGAACGTTCTGGCGTCGGAGCAGGAATTGATGCTTGACCTGGATGTTGAAGCGCTTAACATGAACCTGTTTGCGATTACAGTGAACGAGTTAGACGTCAACCTGTTCGCCGAAAGTCCTTATGTGGGTTCCACGTCCCACTGGGACCGGCCAGACCAGAAGAGACAACTCCGATGGTCCAGTCGTCAAGATAAACCGAGGCTTGGATTTGACTGGCCTCCGTGGCAATCCAATGACGGAGTCGACGAGGGCACTGATCCAATAGACGATCCGGAGTCGGGCACGCAGAAGATGCTGCTGGGCAGAGTTCTCGAATTCGACTCGCCGTTGGTATTTGAGTCTTCACCACTCCGCCATAGCTATCATTCCTCTGTGGGGGAGATCCGGCTGGCAAGACCAGGCAACAAGACTGAAGTAGGAGGGTCGGCAAGATGGGAGAAAGTGCTACAACACCCGTTTGATCTTATTGTTAGGGGGGTGATCAAATACCAGCTGCCCCTGAGCTCAAAGACTCGGTCCGCTAAGATCGGTAGCCGTATCAAGGTATTACCTACCGACGATGGCTCCGGAGACGACCCGGATGATACCCCGCAGGATTCCAAGTATTAGTTGGTCGGGGGATCATTGTTGAAGACAGAGTGGGCGCCTGAGTTGACGGCCCAGACATCGCAATTAATATGACAATAAGGCACGTTGGGGGTTCGAGGAGCAAGAAGAGCGTTGAAGAGTGGTAGGTGTGATGTCGGGGGAGGCCGATACGGTACCAACGACCCGTCATCGCGTTATCTGGCGGAAGCGTGTGCTACATCAAACCGGGGCCGAGATTGAAAGGAGATGAATTTTCATCTGGAAGAAAGAAATTTTGCAATTATGATTGGAACGAATTTCGTTTGTTCATGAATGAACAAGTCCTGCCCCGGTGTTCGGGTAGGCATCTAACGACCCAACGACCCAGATACCCAGAGGACAAGAGTCCGGAAAAGACAAAAGCATTGGGAATTGCAACGTATATTTGGCGATACATCGGTGGGCGAAGAATGGCGAAAGAAAGCAGTAAATAGGCGAAGGAAAGACTGGGAAGTCAACGGAAAATTTTGGGAAAGAGACGCACCTTGAAATGATTCCTGGTGAGCCTCGAGTCGGGCAACCATCAGTTGCAACATCCTTCTGAGCACATTGTTTCCATAGGGGCAGTTCGAGGCCCACGAGTTAGACGGCGACCGAGAACAGTTGATGCCAGAGCCGCGGCCGATCATGCTGTCCGCTGCTCTTGATAACATGCCATTCAATTGACCCGTTGGTACTCACCGGTTACCCATGCACACGCCTCGCCATGATTGGGATCGCAAGATCAGGCTACAGTGAGGCCGGGCGAGTAGAATGACCATGTCTTTCATGTCACCTTTAGTGCTCACTGTGTTCACTCAACTATGTGGTCAGACAATTAATTTTGAAATCCAGGCCCTACCTGTGCGTCATTTTCGTGCCTGAGCCTTCTGCGCTGTTCTTTCGACCAGAATTGCCCCTCCATCCTCAGCTTCTTCCCCTCTCTCGACCCAAGCCTAGCCCACTTTTACACGACTCCGGCCGCTGCCCAAGCCAGCTTTGCAATCCTTGGACGGCTCAGTCTCCCAGTTGCCCAGTACGAGGGAGCCGCTCTTGCCACTGGTTCTTATTTCAACGCACTCAGCACACCCGGGCACGCGCATCAGGCTGGGAGGTACGAATCGCCCCGTCTTGACTCCCGCCCAGCTGCATGCACCATCTGATCCTTCCACCCTCTTTTGGAATATCATCTGCTGCCAGCTCACACCGACCTCTCTTCTCTTTCTCTTACCCACCTTCCATCTTCCCATCTCCAGTCATCATTTCGACGGGCGACGAGACCGAACTCGAACCGCTGCTCAACTAACGGTACCCGATTGATCAAGATTGGCTTATAGCGCACCTGATAACCCCCTGCCTGCGCTTCCGTCTGCCCCCACCGCACTGCCTATCGCCCTCTGGGACGAGGTCAGGATGGGCTCGGTTTACCGGGATCGCTATGACGATTCCCGCACATCCGTTTCTTCTGCTCGACGTGATGGCGGATACACAACCGTGAAGCGGTATATAGTTAAGGAAGATGACCGTGACAGCCGCTCCTCTGTGGGCCGCGCTCGGACTTTCGTCCCCGAACGAGCAGGAGAAAGAGTCGAAGAAACACGCATCGTCCGTCGGGAAATTGATGAACCTGTCCGCGACGTTCGCCGGGAGGAACCAGCCCGCATCCAGGAACGCGAACTGGTGATCAGGCGGGAACGAGATGAGTCTCCTCCTCGGGCGAGATCTGTCATCTATGATCCAAGGCGAGAGGAACCTGTGCAGGAAAGAGAGCTTGTCATCAGACGCACCACTGAGCGGGACGAGCCCCGTCGAGACGACTTCGAAGTCGCCCGTTATGATGAGCGGAAAGTCGTCGACACCCGGTATCGGGACGATTACGAGGTCCTTTCTCCTCGTGGCTATGATGACCGCGATGTTCAACGATATAGTCGCACTACAGACTACTTCGCTCCTCCGCCACCTCCCCAGACCATCATCATCCGCCAGGAGCCCATCATCATCCGAGAGCGAGTGCGGGACGACGACTATCAAATCGTTCGCAAGTCCGACATCGACGAGGAGCGAAGCATTGTCCGCAGCAGAGATCCACCGCCGCGGTCACCTCGTGGAGAGGAAGACTTCTTCTACGAGAAGAAAGTCAGGGAACGCATTGACGATCGACGAGACGACGACGACTACTATGACCGGCGAAGCAGGCGTCGCTCTGTGAGCCCCCATGATTCCGTCTCCCAAAGGGGACGTGATTACAGTAGCGATGATAGCATGGTCTATGTCCGCAAAGAGGTCCGCGAGGAGAGCCCCAGCCCCGATCGCAAGCGGGGCCTTGCTGCAGGCGTTCTTGCCGGGGTTGGTGCCGCAGAGCTGCTCCGGAACCATAAAAGAAAAGAAGGTCAAGACGTGTCGCACGGTGTCGGCCGCGTCGGGCGTGATATCGGTGCGGGCGCCCTTGGAGCTCTTGCCGCCGAGGGCATCCATCGAGCAAGGTCTATGCACCGCAGTCGAAGCCGCCGCCGCCACTCGAGATCTCGCTCCGGCTCGCGTTCTCGCCGCCACCGGAGCAGGTCTCGGTCAGAGTCGCCATCCAAGTTGAAGACTCTTGGCGCCGTCGGCCTTGGGGCTGCTGCGCTAGCAGCTGCCGCCACCATTGCATCCAAGCGCATGAACAAGAACAAGAATAATGACGATGATGACAGGCGTGGCCGCTCTCACAGCCGCTCTCGATCGCGACGCAGGGCTGAATCTGTCTCGAGCCTTGAGAATGATCCAGATGCTCCTTCCGACGATGCTCGCAACCCGAAACATCGCCGGAACACCATTGCAAAGGCCGGTGCAGGTGGTGCCGTCGTCGCAGCGTTGATCGAGCATGCCAGAAGCAAGTCTCGAGCCAGAGACGGAAAGGAGCGTTCTCGGAGTCGTATTAGGCAGGCTCTACCTGTCATCGCTGCTGGCCTCGGCAGTGCAGCGGTCGCTGGTGTGTATGAAAAGCACAAAGCGAAGAAGGAGGCCGAGGAGATCGTGGACAAAAACCGCCGTGCCCGCTCACGATCCAGGAGCCGAGCCAGATCGGAACACACTGCTTACTATGACGGCCCACCCGCGCCTGCGACAAATGACCAAAGCCTGGTTGAATATGGAAATACGCCCATGTACGGCAACAACTACGGTGCAGACTATTATGGCAGACCGCCACCGCAAGAAGGCTACTACTCCAGCGCGGTCGTGCCCGCTGCTGCCGGCGGTGCAGCAGGCTATGGTGCTCAACGGGGGACGAGAAGCAGGAGCCGCAGCTTGAGCCGTGATCGTGGTGGACGGAGGGACCGTAGCTCCAGCTCCTCCCCAGATCGCGGTGGGCGTAGACATTCGAGAGACGCAGCTAAAATGACAGCCGCCGCCGCAGCTGGTGCTATTGGAGCCAGTGAAGCTGAGAGAAGGAAACAAGAGAGGCGCGACCGCAGAGCACGAAGACGTGAGTTATGACCAGGGTAACATATGAGTTCATCTAACACATCTCAGGTCAACAAGAAGAAGGATATGGCCGTGATCCATATGAGGACAACAACTACAACCCAGGCGCTCAATACGCCCCAACACCACCGCCACCGGTCAACGACCCTTACGCTACCCAGCAGGGATTCTATCCGCAATCAAGCCAGTTCCCACCGCCACCCGGTTCTGTCCCACAGCAATACCCTCCACAAGCTGCGCCCGGTATGGCGCCTCCTGGGCCGGGCCCCGCCCCGTACGCTCAACAAGGCTACCCGCCTCCTCCGCCTCCACCAGGCGCTCCGCCCCCGCCAGGTCAACCCTACGATGCTTATGCTTCTGGTGCCAACCCTTACGCACCACGTGGTCCTGAAAATGTGAGTGCTGAGCCGAGTCCTGTATTTGGCAATCCTTTTGCACCTACCACTCCCATCAATGACCAGAACCATGTCCCAGATGGTATGTCATAGTCGTGTAGCTCCGAATGATCCCGCTTACGGTCCATTTAACACTGGCTGATATCGAATATGCATATATAGGTGTAAATCGAGCACCTCCCGGTCCTTTTTCTGCTCCGCCGCCACCATTCCCCAACACCCAGCCACCCCCCTACCCCGAACCGCCGTTCCCTCAAACATCTTCCTATGAACCCCCTGTTCCTGGACCGTCCCCTCCCACCAACCCCGCCCGTCAAGAGACGTATCCTCCACTATCTACTCGGAGCGTTTCTCCTCCGCGCTCTCAATCTCAACCACCCTCGACATCCCGAAAGAGTGTACAGTTCGCCGAGAAACCCGAGTTCTCTGATGGTGCGCACTTGGATTCGGAGGCATCAAGTCCTGAGCTCCACCACCGTAGACCTAAGCATTCACATGCCCGTGGTTACGAAGCGGGAGACGATACAGACTCAACACCAGATGAGCTACGACGTGGAAACCGGGAGCCGTCATCGCGTTCCCTGCATCCTGATTCGGCTGATCCTGAAAGGCGAAGACACAGGCGCCGACGCTCACATGAGCCGCCGTCATCTCGTGGCGGACCGAGTTCCAGCTCCAAAGGTCCAGAACTTGAACGCGTGGCAAGTCCAGCTGACTCGGACGCAACCATCGAGCTACCGCCTAGATTCGATGAGAAGGGTCGCAGAAAGACCGACACAGGTGACGATCCCTTGGCTGATCGGATAGAAGAAATTCTTGCCGGAAAGGGCGCTGCGGGCAAGATATTTGGGAACTTCCTGGATGGTATATTTGGACCGGAGGGGAGGAAGAACAAGGGGAGATAGAATGACGGAGAGAAGGGTACGATCCGAGAGCGACGTTTTCGAATGAATTTGGCCAAGAACACATAATGAAGAACAAGAACGGCATATGACTCCGCTACGAATTTCCTTGGGATATCAAAGGGACTTTATGTGACATGTTTTGATGTTGGATCCTATCACGACGGTAGAAAGGGATACCAGTCGGTTATGATGACGAATGTTAACGATGGGCGCCACACGAGAATTCCAAGTAGCAGAAGTCGGATCAAGATAGACTCATGGTTGATTTGACGAAGCTCGTTCACTTTTTATATTGATCAACCAGCCGGAACCATTATCCTTGCCCATCAGATCCAGATGTTAATGATTGGTGCGTAGTATAATTGTAGACATAAAAACTGCAATCCTGGCTGACCGGTTCTAATAGTTGGTAAAATTGTAGTGAACGACGCTGAATTTGGCTGTTTGTCCCGGTAGACTTGTGCTCCCACTCACGAGATACAGTCAGCCAGGCCGTTGAACGGTCTCTATCTCTTCGCGGCTCGAGATGTGGTGAATAAAATCCACGCCTAATTCATCAAAGACACCTATGTAATAGCTAAGCCAACATGATAGGGGCGGTCTCCCTTCTGGTCCGAGGACCGTAGAAGAGTAAAGCCAGACGAAAATTGGATCCTAAGACTCGGAAGATTGATCTTGACTAGCGAAATGATTTGCGTGAGAGACGCGGTACTAGCAAAGCATTATCTCGAGGACAAGTATAGCTTCGTGAACTACAGGTTCCCGTCTCCCGAACGGAATGTTCTCATATTTCTGGCCCAAGGCACCGCATCTGGTACTCTGCCAGTCGATCATGAACGTTCCTCGCCGAGTGTACCTCTGTGACTCTGCTTATGCATCATGATGACGATGAGATCTCTTCGAAAATCAACTCACACTTGCCACTCTTCGGCACGGCGATGAAGTGGTCTTTCATCGCCATGCTCTGCTCTGTAGTCTCGCGCGCCGGTCGGACTTGGAACCGTCGAACCAGCGTCGCGGTGACGAGCTTGAGTTCCATCATGGCCAGCGTTTTGCCCAGACAGGCCCGAGGACCGGATGAGAAGGGCATATACATGGCCCTGGCCTGCGGGGACATGGCGTCGGGCGGCTTTGCGAGCCAGCGCTCCGGCAGAAAGAGGTCCGGGTTCGGGAAGAACTGTGGATCGCGATGCGTGGTGTAGCATTGCATCGAGACCACCGTCTACAAGTGATTTGAAAGTCAGAGTGGAGCGAGACATTGAACCGAAGGGGTTGCTGTCACTCACCTTGGCGGGGATGTGGACGCCGTTCAGCGTACGGCCTCCCGCTGGCGTCTCGCGCGGTAGACTGGCCGGGGCGGCGGGGTGGAGACGAAGCGCTTCATTGATCACCGCTTCGAGCACGGGGAGTTCGGCAATGTCTTTGAACGAGGGGAGGCCCGCTTCCCTCCAGACCTTGGGCATCGATGACAGTTCTTGACGTAGTTGGGCCTGCCATTTCGGGTGGCGGGCCAGTTCCCAGAAGAGGTATGTCAGCGTCGTGCTGGTGGTGTCTGGCACAAGAGGAGGTTCAGTAATAATACTCTTAGACGTGCCAAAATTGTCTGTCATGGGCTGGCAGAGCCGAGGAGATCGGAAGGACAGAGGGCGGAGAGAGAGGATGTTCCCACCGGTGCCAGCGAACACGAGGTTCGAAATCTCAATATGCGTCTCCACGGCGGACATTGGAGCCTCTTCGGCTGTCTTGCGGCTGACGATCTTGGTCAGGAGGTCACGACGTCCAGAGTCGCGGCCGTAGCGGGAGATGTAGTCTTCCAGGGCATTTCGACCGTACTATTAGAAGAAGGTCGATTGTCCTGTTAGGAACGATGATTCGGTGGAAAGAAACCAATGGTCTCAAACATAAACAATACTGACCGCCATGATTCTTTGGCCCGCGTCAAAGAACGGCTGCAGCGCAGCGATCCGAGTGAACTGCAGAAGCCACGGTAGCCAGGGGTAGACACTCTTGAGCCCACCCAGGATGAAGAAGCGATCTATATCCTCGAGCAGCGCCGGCGTCTTGAGGGTCCCCAGCCCACCGAAAGACTGTCCTAGAAACAACTCGCCTGTGAAAGGATCTCATCAGCCAACTAAATACCACCTCGACAGACAGTAGGGGAATTAGATGGAGTGTGCGGCAGGAGAAGTTACTGTACCGACAATATCAAAGGCCGTCAGCCGGAACAAGAGCAGCATGTCCGTCGGCTGGCCCAGCGTCTCCAGGATCCGCGAGACCAGTTCGGCCACGATGGACTTGAGGATCGGCTCGGTGTCGAGCAGACTCGCTTGTGAAAACGCATGGCTGAGGAGCCGTCGTCGTTGGCCATGCGCCGCTTTGTCGCGCATGCTGAAGATCCCGGCCGGTTGAACGACGAAAGCATCGTAGATGGGCGCCTTCATGAACTGGGTCTGCTGGCCGTACAGCTCCTTGACGACCTCGACGTTGGAGTACGACACTTCGTTCGGCCCCACGCGTACACACGGGCCGTATCGCTGGTGCAGCTCGTGGATGGTGGATGTTCGGTCCCCGGTTATGTCGCGCAAGACGAGCCATTGAGTCGTCGCTTTGGCCCAGAATGGACCTGGTATTGAACGCAGAGGGTGGAGGAAGACGTTGTATATGACCTAGGCGGAGATCAAGTCACTAAGTCAGTGTTGCTCTTGAAAAGGGTCACGTATGCCCATGTCCATGTCCATGTCCATGTTCATTTTCATGTTCATGTTCAGGGGGGATGGACCAACCCGACATGTGATCCAGAGTGCCGCGAGCGCTATCGAGGCCGTGATGAACAACATCGCTGAGCGTGGGATTTCCTTTCGCAGCGCACTTCGAGTGACAGTGTCCTGGCCGAGGGCTCGAAACGAATACACGCTTTAATCATGGTGGTGGCAGTGGTTGTGCTGCTGCTGGTGATGATAGTTAACACGTTGTCGACTGCTTGATTTACTCCCCGGACGTCTCCTCCATACCGGCGCGGGTTAAGGGTGGGACCCACTGATGGAGGTATCCGAATTCCATGTCCTATGACTCCGTACGGGGTATAAGCGGGGAAATGAGAACGGACTCGTAGATGGTTCTTGGAGATCAAAATAATTACCTACACAATTCGACATGAGGGCGGACTGCGAACTGTGATATCCATATCTTACTGGTGTTTGATGAAGCCAACAGAACGACCTCCGATCATACTAACACGGCCATTCATTTCTCGTAGGATTGATATCTTCACCTCAACCTGCAGTTGGAACAGCCGTGCCTCGTCCTCGCGGGCCACTGTATCCGTATTCACCCAGCGTGTATTGCGAGTTACACATGTTGGTCAATTCCCAGCTCTCTGCTCCAAGCACGTTCTTACTCCCGTAATCTTCCCAATCCCCCGCAGCCCCGGCACAGAAAAGCGCCGGGATGAAGTGCTCGTCGGTCGCGTGCGCCTCACGGTAAGCCGGATGCTTCATCAGTCGGACCATGGCGGCTCTCAAGTCCGGGCCAGAGTTCTTAGTGATGGCGTCTTCAGTCGCTTGACGGAACTCGAGCGCCCACGACTCTGGCGGCTGTCGTTGGCCCAGCGACTCGCGGTAGCGAATCATGTCGGTCCAGCGGTTGCGGTAGAGATTGTGCACGGCTCCCCCGGTGCCGATGAACAGGTATCCCTCGTGACGGAGACGGCGGAGCGTGGCGCCAATCTTCATGTGATAGTGCGGGTCGTAGCGGGCATTCGACGAGAGAACCACGGTCGGCGGGCACTGCGAGGCGTCCGGGAACATGCGGATCAAAGGCATGAACACGTCGTGGTGCCATTCCGTCGTGGGGTTGCCTTCGACATTGTAGCCCTCGGCGGCGAGGAGGTCGACGCAGCGCTTCGCCCCCGCGACGTCCGGGTTGGGCTTCCAGTGGATCCAGTCTTCAGGGTCGGAGAACGGGCAGGGCGTCTTGTCCGGGTTGGGATTCGTGGCCACTTGGAGCTTGTCGCCGAGACACTCCCAGTGGGCGCCGATGATGATGATTCCCTTGACCTTGTGTTTGAGAGCCTCCTCGCCGCACTTTCTCCAGTATTTGCCTGAGGTCGTGTCTGCCGACAGCATGCGTGTCGAGCCGTGGGAGAAGAAATGTACGGGCGTGAGACCTGGTCGTCAGTATGTAAGCAACTTGGTCACAATCAAGGGCCGGGGAATCATTAGTTGGCCACTTACTCATGTTTTGCAGATTCATACAAAAATTACACTTCGCCGACAGTCCTGTCAATTGCTCGTTGTTCAGGCATCGCCAGCGATATCGTCGAGTTAGAGTCCGGACTTTAAGCTGCCGTTGGGATCGACGCGCAGTGAGCTGCTGTGTCTGGGGGCAGCCGACACACGGTTCAGCCTTGCCTTTCGGATGATGGCGTGTCTTCCCCGTCTCTGCTTTACTCGGCCGTCTCGAGCTAGGCACGGGATCTTTCTCTACTGCACGGACTAAACACGACTCGGATGGCTCCAGAAACCAAACTGAACCGGGCCAACTCACGCCCCGGTCCCGAATCCAAACAAGCGGTAATTCTTTGGCTCCCTTGCGCGAAAGCCCTCAAGAGTGAAGCACCGATGCTCCTCCTCCCGACTCTCGGTCATAAATCTAGCTCCCATTGAAATCCGGGGACACTGGGGGACCTTGTGGGACCCCAGTCCCCGGATTGAAGCCAAGCTGGCTCTATGTGCCATTCTCAGAAGAACTAATCATCTTCTACTCGACTACCGAATCCTCAGGTATATGGTCGTTAGACCTCGCACCAGCCGGAAGATCCTCATTCCCAGCTAGTTGCTTGATGAACGCACCCATGGACATCATGGACTCTGTCGACCGACCCGCCGAGAAGAGCACCGACGCTAAGATTGAGCATACAGAGTCACGGTTGAGCTCTCCTTCAGCCGAGATTGCTCACGAAGACGAAAACCCTCACATCCATGGCAAAACCATCACATTGATTCTTGTCAGCTTGAACACCGGCTCCCCCTTTCACGCTGGGACTGCTTACTGACATGAACAGGCTGTATATCTGGTGTACCTGGCTGGGGGCTATAACATTGTCGTGGCCGGTGCATATGCTAGACAAGTTGGCCTTGCACTGGGAGGAGCGGACAAGACGACATGGCTGGTACAAATCGTCACCATCATCATTGCCGTGCTCAGCCCGCCCATCAGCGACGCAGCTGATCTCTGGGGACGGAAATGGATCCTTGTTGTTTTGACCGGGTTTGGAGTAGTAAGTTAGGATGCCTTTTCTTTGTCCAAATACACGATTTCCTCTTCTGGTCATGGATTATTATGCTGATGAATCCAAGGTCGGCTGTGTCATTACCGGAGCAGCAAGCTCCATGACCATGGCGCTGGCAGGGCAAGTCATCTCAGGCATTGCTTGTTCCTCGCAACCTCTCTGCCACGCCATTCCGTCCGAAGTCATTCCACGACGTTACAGATCCATCGCCCAGGCCGGGGTCAACATCTCCATCGCGCTGTCGGCGATCATCGTGCTGCTCGCCGGTGGCGCGCTCGTCCGGCACGATCACAACGCAGGCTTCCGTGTCCTCTTCTACATCAACGCGGGCATTTTCGGCGTGGCGACCGTGGTCATTGCACTCTTGTACAACCCGCCGTTGCGAGAGATGCAGACTCGGTTGACGCAGCGGCAGAAGCTGGCTCGGCTCGACTGGGTCGGCTTCCTCCTGCTCTCGGGCGGGTTGACTCTGTTCTGCATGGCACTGGTGTGGTCCCAGAACCCATACCCCTGGAGTGACGTCCACATCATCGCGACCTTTGCGATCGGCTGTGTGTTGCTGGTGGTGCTGGTCTTGTACGAGGTCCTGGTGAAGAAGGACGGCATGTTCCACCACGCGCTGTTCAAGCGCGGCCGCAACTTCGGACTGGCCATCGGGTGCATTTTTGTCGAGGGGTTGGTCTTCTTCGGCCTCAACAACTACTACGCCTTTGAGACCAGCGTGTTGTACGAGCCTGACTCGCTCCTGGTCGGGCTGAGGTTCAGCATCTGCTTCTTCACCTTCTCCATCTCGACGGCCCTCACGGGTCTCTTCTGCACGCGCTACAAGGTCCTCCGGTATCCTACCATGGTCGGCTTCGGCTTCTTCGTCATCTTCATGGTCTGCATGGCCACCGCGGGGGTCGGCAGCAACCTGGCCGTGCTGGGCTACACCGTGCTCTTCGGCTGCGGCTTGGGCATCCTGCTCAACACCCTGATGACCACGGCCCAACTCGGCACGCCGCCGGAACTCATCGCATCGGCATCCGGCCTGCTCATCAGCACGCGCAGCGTGGGCGGCAGTATCGCGCTGGCGATCTACAACGCCCTGTTCACGCATCAGCTCTCGACAAACCTGTCCTCCAGGGTCCCCGCGGCGGTCCTGCCACTCGGGCTGCCGCCCGCGTCCCTCGGCGCCCTGATCGGTGCGCTGAGCTCCGGTGCTGCTGACGGCCTTTCCCGGATCCCTGGCGTTACGCCGCCGATCATCCAAGCGGCGGGCCTGGCGGTTTCCCAGTCCTTTGTCCTCGCGTTTCGATATGTCTGGGTCACGGCGGGCGGGTTTGCCTTCGCGGCCATGATCGCCGCTTGGTTCATCCGGGATCCGACGAAGGAGTTCAACGCCCATATTGACGCCCCTGCTGAGCCGGAAGCCGTGCTTTACAAGAGAGCTCACGGACAACAACATGCTTAGGAGGGAGATAATCGCTGGTTGTTGAGACGCTTGTCAGACACAACATTGAAGGACTGTGCGGGGGTCACGGAAAAAAAAAAACCATCTAATGGGTTGTGTGGGAAATAGTTCGAGCTTGCCACCGTCGTTTTCAATCGCTACAAGTCCCTGCCCCTTGTATATAGCTCGTTATACCTCCACTTTGTTCAGCACCCGTTCGAGAAGCCACGCTATGCGTAGTTTCTGCCGTGAAAGCAGGTCCTTCCCACGCGCCAGATGGGACAACCCCGTCAACCCATGCTTGTCATCTGCTGCCCCACACCACAGGATGAGCGTGGCGTAGTAGATGGCGTAGGGGACGTGAGTGACATCGATCCATACCGCCGGAGCCGCGTGTGATACTTTTGCCCGGTCCAACCCCCCGATGTTATATCTCCCCACCTTGGTATCGCCTTTCTGATTGACACCGCTCGCTGCGCCGACGCAGTCGAGGGCCCTCTGAGCATGCCACTTTGCGATCTTGTAATGTCTTCCTTGGACCCAACGTAGAATACAACCTTGCCAGCGGTCTCGTTCTTTGTCGGACGCCTTGTCCCGCGAGGGCCACCAGTGGGCGTATCGTTGGATGATGAGGAGGTTGGCATGCATGACGATATTCATCAGGTGGTACAAGATGACCGACGCAGGCCCCGCGGGTCTGTCTCTTGGGAAGGACCGCAACCAGCGGTCAGCGGCCAGCTCCACGAAATCAGGCTTGGACAAGACGTCCATGCAGTCGTCGTCTGCCACGGCCAGTCGCGTTGCAAGCCATAGAAAAGGGGAGAGGCTTGACAAGGTCGACTCTCCCACCGTTTCTGGGTCTATGGCCAGGCCGGGGTTGACTAATTGGGCAATCGAGTTGTGGATGTGCTTGAATGGCTCTCTTCCTGATGTAGGTTCCGACATAGTGTCGAGGAGGCGCCAGAGTAGTGAAGGCGGAATTTGTAAGATACACACTCTGTAGCAGTCCAGGATGTGGAGGCTCTCGCGCAAGCTTTACGCAGAACGTCCGCGCTGATCAGCATCCTGCTCGATAAAATTTTATCATGTGGTCATACCGAATGATTTCATTATCTTTCGCAGGACAAGCATCCGCTGCTTGTAGCGTCCCCAATATTTGGAGTGCCTACCACAGAAGGGATGTCAGGGGTCTACATCATAAAATGAAAACGGGCAAGGATGTCAGGACTGACCCTGGCCAGATCTTGGTGGAAGACCTCGACAAACTCGTAGCTTCTTTTGTCTCCGCTGCAAAGGCCAAAGAGCTCATTCAAGATATACTAGAAGCTACGTCAGCAGTCAAGGAATGTCGATGAAATGCAGACGTCCATACAGTCTTGATGATAGTCATCACTTCGTCGTAGGCAGGCTGCGTACGACTGTACCAGTCGGTAGATTTTGTCTTCGAGGCGTCAGCCTAGGTTTACCGCGTCAAGGTCATCACGACGCCTACCGATGTCAAGAGCAGTCTCCGTGAACTGTTATACATTGCCTTGGAAAACTCGAAACTACCTGGAGTGGTGCAGTATAGGCCTCCGACTGCTGCAGCTGCGAGGACATAATCTGGCCGCATTTCTTCGGTGATGGTAAAGTTCTCGAACAGGGGGCAAAACACTGGCACGTTGCGTGAAAAGAGGTTCAGAAAGATATTGACTATCTCAAGGTCATGGTCCCATAAGCAGGCTGGAGCCGAGTACCACATTGAGGCAGCTTTGTTAGGGGAAGGAGACAGCGCACGGGACCGTCGATCGAAATACTCTTGCATGAGTTGGGAGAATGCATTCGTGGGCGAAGAGTCCAAGGGGTGACTCGGGAGAAGTGTACTAAAATCGTCCATTTCAAAATTGAGGTCATCCCACCATGCTTCTCCGTTCTAGGTAACCACAAATTAGTATTGTATGACATGGTACGCGGGATTCATTAGTCCTTACAAGGAGAGGCATTTGCCAGAAATCAGGCAAGAGTCCACTCTCGGGCTCGAGTTGTAACGTGCTTCCCATGTCGACGCCAGCGGTAGACGTCGGTATTATCGAGGCTGCGTCACCTGTCGCATGGGCGTGCTCGGGGTAAAACTCGAGCTCGAAAGGCGTCGACATCACACCTTCTTGCAGACTGCGACTGTTCAAAGAGGCCGAGCTACCTGAGGCAGTTAGAAGGGTATCGTCTGCTTCACGGACCTGATGATGAGGCTCCATATCGATATCGATGGCCCCCGGGTCGTCACCAACGCAGCCGTAGTCCTGCCCAAGCGCAGCGGATGGTCGTGATTTCGAAGCCGTCGACTGATATTGACAGTCAGAACGCCCCTGCCGACACTGCCGACATGGCGCCTCGCCGTCACAGCGCAGCTTTCGCTTCCGGCAGAGATCGCAGGCTTTCTTCACTCGTCTTCTTTTGGGGCCGGTCTTGCCGTGAATTGCCGGATCAATGGTAGCGAAGTCGATGCCATGGCTCTTTTTGACGTGCAATGCGCGGACATCAGAGCGCGGAAATGACTGATCACAGCAAGGGCAAGGGAAAGGTTTCTCGTTGGTATCTGGCGCATGTTTTGCTCAGCCAACGAAGCCTCGGCCTCGGTCTTGATTGCTTCGACTTACGGATTCTCTTGTGTCTCTCAAGGTGCTCTGATCGGACGAATGTCTTGTTGCAGATGTCGCACTGCATTGCTAGTCAGAGAGACTCGATCGATCGGGGGGAACATGGAATTCGAGGACTCACTCTGAGTCTTGATGGCATCTGTGCGTCTGGACTTCTGGTCATTGTCGCTCTGGCTTGATGAGAAACTCAGATCTAGACGATGAACTGTACGCCGTCGACACGTACGGTTTCTGGAAGGCGAATGGATCTCTCCGCAAGCTCGTGGGCCCGTCTCCGCATCAACCACTACAAGTTGTTGGTAAGGAGCTTGAGGCTGCAGGGATTCGGGTACCTCCAGTCCCCCGAACCCCTCCCTGCCGGCCCAGAAAGGCAAAGCTAAGACTGCCTCGGAAGTCTCCAAGCCAATCGAATCCAAGGATTTTGTGGAATAGGCGGCTGTCACGTGGTAGACCACGTGCCCCTGGCTTGGCAAAGACGCTGCCAGGCATTCATCCTGCTAACCCCCCTTCACACACCAGGTAGTCACAAAATGACGACTGCACTTGACCGCTGTTAGTTTGACAGGCTCTCGACTTAATTCACTTCATGCTACTTTGAGCACCCTCGATGAGGGCACCTGGCTCGCCCAATGACGTCTCCAGTAGCCCGCGGCGCAGAAGAATCTGGGGAAACGCACGAATGGCCTGGAGAGCGACACCCGAACCAGTGGGATGTGCATGATGCACATCAAATCCCAGAGGTAGCTTTCCAACGTCGCTTCAAGGCCGCTCTTCTTCTGAGTGAAGACGCCTATGATTGCCATCAGTATCTCGCCGGGGCAGTGAGTGCGAATCTGAACTTGGGCAGGGCAGGCATGGTAGGAGCCTCATCATCTATGAATCGCCGACTGAGAGGAATGCACTAATACTCTACCACCAGAGCCTGGAGCGGCAGTATACCTATCCTCTGGCTGTCTTGTCCGACCTGCCACCCCCACCGGAGAGTCACGCTCTAGAACAAGCACAATATCAATTCTCTATCTCATCCAAGCGCCACATCTTCCTGGATGCCATTCAACTACCGGCACCATCATCGAAGTCAGTCATTCCGCCCTATCTGCAGATGGCTATCGCCTGTGTAGGCATTGCAGCGTCCAATAGCACATGGGACAGGAGAGACCCGCGGGGCCATAGCGGACCTCCCGCCCAGCTTTCGGCTCGCGACCTGTTTCTCGCTGGCGATGCTCTGTGGGGAGTGATGATGGAAGTTGACAACCGCGAGGCTCGCCTACTGGAATCTATCTTGACGGCAAGTATCGAGTCCTGCCCGATATTGCCTTTTCCGCTCGACGGGCTCTGATTCCCTTTGTTCCCTCCAGGGATCTCTCTTCGCCACATATGGAATGCTCTGCGCGGACCATGAATACTGGCATCTTTCTTCCGCAACCATCGGCGGCACTGCAACGATGGCAAGACGTGTTCGAATGCACTTGGACGAGCCATCTCCCCCCACGGAAACTCTTTACCTCCAACACAATACAAACACTAGAAGGTACGTCCCTTGCCATCCACGCATTAGCGGGCAATTACCAACTCGGGGCGAAGTCTTCTCCTTTCCTATCTCTTTCTGACAGATATCACTCGCGCGATCCATTGTGGACAAGTCCCCTGCATCTCGACAAAGGAGCTCTTCATTCTTATGCCGTCCTCTCCCTACAACTTCCACAACATGTACAACTGTCTCATATCGGGCGCTCGACCTCTGCCATCTGACCTCAAAATGGATGCCGACAGCTTGCTATTACTGACCGGGATCTGTGCGGACATCCTATACATTCACTATACGTTTTCAAGCGTGTCAGCATGCGCGGAAGAGCTACTTGCACAGTTCTCGCAAAATCCTCACGCGCCGCTTTCTTCACCGGCAGAGGCACTACGACATCAGTATATACTAAAGGGAGCTCTCTCGCGATGGTGCCAACACTTTGAACAAGTCGTTAGACAGGATGTACTTGCATTTTTCTATTTCTGCAGACTGCTTCTGTGTTTTCCAGACGTCCTCAAGTTACCACAGGTTGTCGGATATCCTCCGAACACCGGTTCATCTCCAATAACCACAGAGTCAACTAATCAAGGTTTGATCGAAGTGCCAGACGAGGCCGTAAATTGTGCATGGCGCATCCTGGACAACTCAGACGCTCAAGGGGATGCATCGGGCCCCAACATCGCGATATGGCTTCCGGTCGTTCTATTCTATGCTGGACTTACGATATGGTGCCATCTCCGGCCCCAAGGCTCATCCCTGAATTCTCGCACGGGGACCATGAGGACCTTGAAGATGTTTAAGGACGAGTTATCTCACTTGCCTTGGCCGTGTTGTATCGAAATGTGTCGCACACTGGACAGTCTCATGGGTCAACCTACGAATGATAATGCCAATCGGGGGCATCGGGCAGGATCCAGGTACGAATCTGGAGCCTGACGATCCGCCATCATCTACAAGATGCTCCGAAATACCGAAAATGGTGTCCGATGAATCATGTATAGATGCTTAACTGATTCTGCAAGCCTTCTCCGCCCTCTGCGGGCCTTCCTCCTCCGTCACCGTGGCGCTCTCGACTTCGAAAACAGGGAGTTCACCAACGCGTGCCGCGATGTGATGTAATGTTGGGATCTCACGTTGGCTGTGAGGGAGAATCTCGAAACCAGCGTTTGAGGAGCTCTTCGAAGACAATACCACGCTCACCGACGTGCCAGTTCCGTTGGTATAATGGTCAGTCTCTGAGGCGTCATCTCCCTCAATCAGAACGTCTTCTCCCAGAGCCATTTCCTTTTGGGCCGGCTCATCACCGATTGAGGATATGTACCGGTTGACAAAGATCGCTGTGGAAGTTGGCTCCGGGGCTGAAATCGGCGTCAGATCCTTCATCCATATCGTGGCCCATGTAACGCCTTTCCAGGAGAGCCGGGCCGAAAACGATCCTGGATTGCTGTCCACCTCAATGTCAGAATAAACACTTGGGTATCCCATCTGCTCGCGTCCGGCGCTTATTGCATCGGCTGAATTCTCAAACAGGACGGGCACATAGCTGGCCGAAAGCACTGATCCATCTGGCTTGGTGTAGTTGACTCCCTGGATTGAGAGGACCACCCGATCAAATCCGTGGAAGCCGAGCCACTCGACGTTCCGAAGAGATTCCACCGTCAAAGTCGCCAGAAGAACAGTGTCTTTGGAGCCGAAGCTGTACGCGTCGTTGGGCAGCATGTTTCGCAGCAACGTGCCGCTCGTTTTGAACTTGATGCTCGCGGTCACAACTTTGAGCTTCTTTGCCACCGAGATTGCTCCATCTCGTCGTGGACCTGGCGCAGGCCCAAAGACGGTGGGTTGCCTCCAACTCGCTCCCTTGAGTTTGGCCCATTCATACTCACGCAAAAGCCGGGTGGAAGCATGATGTTCATCATGGCTGAGAGCGTAGAACGCATGTTCACGACCTGAGCCCGTCAGCACAACGGCGGCATACGGAGCACGATGGCTATATGGGTGATCGAAACTTACCCTTCATTTGAGCAGCCTTTTCTTCGCCAGGTTTGACTCCGTCGCCGCCAGCCATACGGCTGTATCCCTGGATCTTGGTCGCGCGCTCGTATCGGGCTTTGTTGTATAGCTCCAGCTTGGCCGGAACTTCCGCCAGGGTCGTCCCCTGTGACAGGACGACGCCGATGGACACGGCATCCTCAATAGCGGTCGCACCACCTTGGCCGATGAATGGGGTAAAAGGGTGTGCAGCGTCACCAATCAATGCCAGACGGTCCTTTACGAACGTGGGCATTGTTTTGGCATCGAAGAGCGGGTACACCTTCAACGTGTCGCTGTCACACTTCTCGAACAGCTTCAACAACTTCGGGGCGAATTCATGGAAAATGTCCAGAAGTCGCTCTTTGGACACACTCTTGTTATATGTCTCGGCCGATGCGCTAGATTGATGCGCTGGATGAATGCATACGATGTTCAGCAAGGTGTTGTCGACGCACTGATAGATGATGACTTTGTGCTCTTGTGCAAATATCAAATCCATCGCGCCTGTCACTTCGGCCAGCTCTCGGGTCTCCGGGTCTGCAAGGACCTTGTCTCGAGGGACCATGAACCGGATGGCACTCTTTCCGATTCCGAAGCTGTCATACTCTGGGCCCCCGATGGCTCTTCTCGTGGCAGAACGAACACCATCAGCACCGATGACAACGTCCCCCTGGATGATGTCGCCATTTTCCAGTGTAATGGTCGCATTCTGTGTATCGATTTGTGTGACGCGCGATGCCGTGTGAAGGATGGCTGGAGCGCCTTTGTACTTGTCCGAAGTTGCTCGATCCTTCAGCTGTGTGTGTAGATGGCCACGGTGTGCTTGACGCCAACTCTAGGCACGATCAGAGACAGGCGCAAATCACACAAGATCCTGGGCTCTCACATCTTGCCATCTATAGCTTTGGGCGTCGTTGTCGACAATGTTGAGCAGGGTGCAGGATGAGTTGTAATACCTGGTCTTTCCCACGCCGTCATCCCCTGGTGTCTTTTCCTTGATGATCGAACACAATCACTCACCTGTAGGAGCTTGGGAGCTCCTCGTTCTGCGATATCAACGCCCAATCTTCGCAGCACGCTGTTTGCGTTGGGGCCCATGTGAATCGCGGCTCCAACCTCATCCGCGAACTGCGATTGTTCATACAGCTGGAGCAAAATATCAGCCTGGTGAAGTTTCAGGCAGGTCGCTGTCTTACATGCACTTCATGATGTTGATCTCGCAAGCCAATTGCGGCAACAAGTCCAGCAATCCCGGCCCCCACAATCAGTACTTTCAGGGGTGGGTGTTCCAGCGAGCTATTTGCTATGGCTGCTGCCTCGGACGGAAGATTGATCTCGACCATATTGTTAGCGTCGATATGGTTTCAATGACGCGAGCAACTAATTTGAAGAGTGGGCAAAGGAATTGAACATATCTTGGGTTTTGTTATTGACTCCTGTTATCACATTACCACTATCTTCTCAACCTTCTACTTGACGTCCTCCACGAACTACCCAAGTGGTACATCCGAAGTAAGCGACCTTGGAGGTCCGGACGTCTAGTGAGGCAGACACCCCACCGCAAATGGCTCGGGCTACTCAGTTCCCGATCATTCGGCTCTCCAAGCAAATGGTCTAGGAGCATTGCCGTGTTTGTGAGTGGTTGTGGACCCCACATCTCCAGCATATCAGTCTTAGGTCCGTTCCTGGTCCCTAATTAACTGAAGCATCGCGCCGATACTAACAGCGATACACATCAATCTTGTTACAACCGACTCAGAATGCCGAACAAGATTCGCCCTGAGATCTATCGCCTGGACGAGACATCGTTCGACTACGTGTTCGAGGAGAATGCTTCCATTGAATTGAAAGATGGCCGTGGCCTTGTTCGATGCAACGTCTACCGACCTAAGTCTACGGCGGAAAAGTTTCCCGTGTTGGTCACCTACGGACCTTATGGCAAAGACATTCATTACAAAGAGTACGTGGCCCCTCTTTCCCTACTTTCTCCGGTGCAAGCGAGTACTCATTGCCATCAGCTTCCACGCATCCTCATTCAAGGACGTGCCTGAAGAGCAACACTCGCCTCACTCTGCTTGGGAGACTCCTGATCCCGGCTTCTGGACCCGAAACGGTTATGCAGTAGTACGAGGGGATGAGGTTGGCCTCGGGCAGTCGCCCGGAGAACTCAACACCATGTCCCGGGACACGAGTTTGGCGTTTGCCGACGTTATCGAATGGGCTGCTAGCCAACCATGGTCGTCTGGCAAGGTCGGTCTGCTAGGCGTAAGCTACTATGCAGGCAGTCAGTGGAGAGTAGCTGCGAGACAGCCCAAAGGTCTCACATGCATCATTCCGTGGGAAGGCATGTCGGACTACTACCGTGATCGATGTCGGCACGGAGGTATTCTCTCCAATGCATTCATCGACTTTTGGTGGAATCGTCAGGTAAGTGGTCTTCTGTTACCGATTGACGCTACCTTCCCTCATCATCCCGTCCTTGTCTAACTTCTCGCTAGGTGATAACCAATCAATATGGTCGACCGGGAAGGGCCGCACGCAACTGGGGGCCAGACACCCTCGAGGGCGACCTCTCGACCGAGGAGCTGAAGAACAATTGTCATGATCAAACTCTGGATAATGCTAAAAACCGCTTCCTCGACGACGAGTACTATGCATCAAGGGACTTCAACCTAGCAGATATCCGAGTGCCACTTCTTTCAGTGGCTAACTGGGGTGGAATCCACCTGCATCTCCGTGGCAACATTGAAGGTACGCTTTATCGAAGAACCCTGTTACTCAAGCTGACACGGCCTTCCATTCAGGTTTCATGAATGCCGGATCGGAGCTGAAATACCTGCGATTTGCAACTGGACGTCATGATCTTCCTTTCTACACAAAAGAAGGCGTGGCCCTCCAAAAGAGCTTTCTCGATGCTTTCCTGAAAGGAAACGATCCCGTGGGATGGTCTACAGGGCAAGCTCCCCGAGTGGAACTGATTGTCCGAGAGGGAAATCCCGGGGTCAACGACCCGGAAGCTGAAAGGGCCTTTCCAACACGGATTGAGACGACATGGCCTATTCCTCGCACCGTCTACACGAAATATCATCTCGGACCGGATCATACTCTCGCAGAAGAGCAGCCCTCGATCCCTGCTAACACCCAGCTCTCATATCAGGCGCCTTCGGGAGTTAAAGAGCAACACAAGCTGCAGTTCCGCACCAAATCGTTCGAACGCTCGGTCGAATTTACAGGCCACATCGTTGCCCATCTCAATGTGTCCGCGAGCGCTTTCGACGCGGCAAGCACTCCGCCAAGTGAGATCGATCTGTTCGTCACTCTACGCCACCTCGCCGCGGACGGGCAAGAAGTCTTCTACACCGGCGCGGACGGTGATGCTGTGCCTGTCTGCAAAGGCTGGCTCCGCGTCAGCCTGCGAAAGGTCAATGACCAATGCAGCCGCCACGCTCCCTGGCATCCGCACCGTGAGTATCGATCCGTCGATCAACTCCCGGTCGTGCCGGGAGAAGTATACAGCGTCGACGTCGAGCTGTGGCCTACCAGTGTCGTTGTCTCACCCAACGAGACCCTGGTTTTCGAAGTGTCATCCGGTGACACCCAGGGCGCTGGACGATTCGAGCACAACTCGCCAGTGGACCGACCCGTGGAGAAATTTCATGGTCTCAACCACATCCATTTTGGGGATGGATTTGGAAATTACGTGCTACTGCCTGTGATCCCTAAGGAGGACGGTGCCACCAAGTAGTTAGATAGACAATTACACTGGTTGGATCAAATTTCTGCTTTATCTTCTTTACAACTGTCGAAACAGGCAGTTACACCGGTCGGAAGGTATCAGAGCTGTGTTTGTCCTCTTGTTTACTACTCATACAGACGATTCTCTCAGAACTCTTTTCTATCTTTTCAGCCACTATGCAAAGTTCATTCATTGCTCACACGCACCCAACACGCTATTTTGTACTCCGACGCATGGTGTTCGTGTCTTGAACCACGGAGCGGTTTGGTGAATCACCACTCCCCACCCACAGGATACCCCCAAGGCCATTCCATCCACCGTCCCATTGTACCTCTCCATACCTTGCTAATTGCCTGTGACGCAAGCAAGATGTCAGTCAGAAAGGCCACGCGCACGCGAATGCTCGAACACGGACAACGCTTACCGAAACCACGTAAACTCCCGAGAACATCATGACCACGAACGTCGCTTCCCCGTTATCCCGACCCGCAGGACGACTGGACAATCGATGAGACCTCGCCGGCTCGCGATAAGGAGGCACCCTGTTGTAGTCGGATACCCAGCCCTGGTGGTGGTGGTGGTGGTGGTGGCGATGAGGCCATGGTGCGTCTTCGCTCCAACCCGATGTCTCTGAGGCAGAGGAGGGGGCGACATCTCCTGTCTGATGGATATCGTATACCTGTAGGACTTCCCTCACGCTGGTCGGGAAGTAGTTGACGTCCGTGGCCGTCTGGGTTTGTGACATGATGGGCTGAGGTCTCTAAGAAAGTGTTGGGATTCACTTGAGCGAAAACCAGGTAGGACAGGCGGACTGGCAGGCACGGCTTGTGTACTGTGAAGAAGAAGGGTGGTGAGACGAGTGGCCAATCCGAGGAGCGTGGAGGTTGGTGCGATGGAGTTCCGAGAGATACCCACGGGACAAGCGAAGTGTCGAGGTCTCGACTCCAGCTCTGGAGCAGGATGGGGAGAGAAGTCCCGTCTCTTGAGATCTTGACTCCGGCTCTACGAGAGGATGGGGAGTGTAGTGCGTCTCGCAGGATTTCAACTCCAGATCTGGAGCAGGATCGGAGCTGAGGTGTCAGTGGGCATTCCTTATCCCATCTTATTCTCTTGGAAACGTCCCAGTGTCGTACAGAACTTGAATGTCCATGTAACATATTCTAGTCCCAATAGACCTTTCCCTGCTGCCTGGAGAAGTGCTGAAGGTGCAGCAACCTGTGAACGAAATGTCCACCGCGTCCACCACTTTTCCGCGCATCCAGAGCTCCCAGCTCGACGGTCGGGCAGAACCATTTCGTTACAGACAAGCACAGTTACATCGTCTGTACGAGGCATTGATTGAAGCGGCAAGCACGATCAAGGTCGCCATTCAAGCCGACTCATTCTTAACCTCGACCGAAGTCGACTTCGAATTCGCCCGGGCGCTTTCCGAGCTTCGAACACACTACGAGTCTCTCGATTTACAGAGAGATTTGGAAGCAGTGCACCAAGTAGAGACAGGCGTTGACAATGTTCAGAATGCCAAACCGGTCGGCATTATCTACATTGTGCCCTCGCGATGGACTCTTACCTTCTCTGTCCTCTCGGCATTAGGTGGAGCAGTTGCAGCAGGCTCATGTGTCGTCGTGGAGGTGAGTGATTCCGAATAATTGAATTCCCCGTTGTTCCCTTCTAACATGTGGTGGCTGGCCTCTAGCTTCCCGAGACATTGACGCAGACCTCTGCGTTGCTGAGGAAAGTTTTGACTGGAGCGTTGGACGCGGATACCTTTGCGATCGCCAAATCGAGACCACCGCACGATTTCACCAGGAAATGCATGCTTGTCAACCAGACGGAAGAAGTCGTCGAACCGAGCGAGTGGCTGCACGTGTTGTTGTCCCCTGCTACCGCTCGGGCCGTGGCGGTTGTTGATCGCACCGCCGACCTCGATCAGGCCGCTCTGGCTGTAACAGAGGCCAGTTTCGGGTTCCAGGGCAGATCTGCATATGCACCTCAAGCTGTCCTGGTCAACGAGTTCGTGGCCGAGAATCTGGTTGCTCGACTTGTCGCAATTGTGGTTGAGAGGTCGGCAGGCCATCGCCTGAAGACGCAAGCAGATGGACCCAATGGCCAGCCTCGCGAGGATAAAAGAACTGCCAACGGCAGCGCCAACATTGGAAATGTCAAAACAGTGGTGGCTGGATCATATGGATCCGTTCTCGAGCTTGTTGACCGGTGGGTTTTGACCACGCCGCCCTTGTGATATAATAACAGTGCTGAGAATCGTGCTCCAGGACAATATCGCCCTTGGCAACAAAGCCAGGTGAGCGAACCATCCTGGTTTGCCGCATTGGCAGCCTAGACGACGCACTCAACGTTCTGAAAGGGTATGTATCATTGCCTCAACTACCGGGGTGGCCATCTTCTGGATTGATGATCTAATTATTCTTGCGGATGCCAGACACACGCTGTCGGGATACTTCCTGTTCGCGGGACTCAAGGAAGCAAACTACCTCTCCCGCTTTACCACCGCGCACATGTACACCATCAACCACATTCCCGTCGACTTGCTCGTCGGTCCAGTGGCACCGGCTCACCTCCACCATCCCAGCTCACCTTCACCGAGGTACTCGCCTGGGATGTTCAAGACGCCGGCGCCGCAATACCTGCCGCCGAAAGAGCCCGATACACCACGCTCCACGGTGAATCCCAGAGATCAAGCCTTGGTCGGGAAGATGCTGGACAAGGCTCTAGAGCCACTCCCGCCGATTGTCCAGCGCAGTGGCCACCAGCTCAATTTCTTCGGACAGGCGATTTTTCTTGGGCTGGGAATGGCGCTCACGACGATTGTGGGGGTCAGTGCAGGGGGAGTATGGCTTGTCCTGGGTCGGTCTCATGGGAAATGGTGGCATTAGTTAGTGGTAGGCGTGATTGATTAATTATTGTTCGTTGTAGCGAGATCCTCGTAAAGTAGCGGCTTCAGGAGCCTTTGATCAATAAACTATTTTCGTAAAGCACCAGCTTCAGGACCCTTGATCAATACCGGATCTCCTCCACCACATGAATCTTGACCCTCAACAACCTCCTTTAGGGAGAGGGAGGTATTCCACTCCGGTCCATTCCATTCGGCGGTGCCAACGTCGGCTGAGTAGGGGTTAGAGTAGATGACAGCCGAATTTCATCGTATTGCACGTCCAAATGCTGTCCAGTCCAGCTCTGTACTCACGGTCGGGCATTGATTTGTGATTCGAAATTTGTTCCATGGACTGTACTCCGTCCTGGAGCCGACGGGACCAATACATGGGAATTACGGAGTACCGAGTACATGAATCCGATCGCATCAGGTCCGGAACACACCATTTCCACGACGCGCCCGGCCTTAACTAATTGATTTGTGGGGCGCCGGTAATGAGGACATCGACGGGATGTTTTCTTGTTTTTGAGAGGGGGGGGGGGGGGGGGGAGGAGGGACCAGTACCTACTGTAATGGGAATGGCGGGGAACAACTGGTATCCACCACCCGAGGCTGCTGTCTTGCTCACATCGTCGGCTCCAGAGGCCAGAGAAACCCTCCCCCCCCCCCGAGTTCGAGCACTTGGGGATAACGGGATAACCTGCAGTGCTGGACAGGGTACATGTACTGATGACTGTATCTACACTCCATCCGGCTCCCACGCTAGCAGGACTGTTCGGGGTGTTCCACATCTACATAACGTGAAGACACTTTGAATCATTGCCCGGATTCCTCCAAATCTACTTGACGTGAAGATACTTGTACATTGAACCGCTGACGGGTTTCTTCCTAAGCTTCCTATGCTGCTCACACTGGATCCGAAGACGATGCAGAATCGAAGCCAATAATTAATTAATTGATCGCTGTAGCCAGGCCCGGGCAGCCCATTCTTCACACACAAGCCAGCCACTCTACCAAGGACTCAAACCCCCAGAGACCGCAACCATGTCTCCCAACTCGCAAGCCGTCATCTCTCCCCAACCCATCCGCCGCATCGTGACCAGCCACAACGACCAAGCCAAAGCCTACATCAGCCGGGACGACCTCCTCCTCGACGCGCCCCAAGCACACGGCAACATCGCCACGCTTCTCTGGTCAAGCGACACGTTCCCCGCGGACGTCATGACCACGGCCGACATGAGCGCCGTCTCCACGGGGATCGTCAACCAGGGTAGCGTGTTGCGCATCGTCGATTTCCCTCCCCACTCGAGGGGGAAGCTTCACCGCACGATTTCGCAGGACTATGTCGTTGTGTTGAAGGGGACGGTGGCCCTCACGTTGGATGATGGCTCCAAGACGCCCGTGTCGGAAGGCGGGGTCGTGGTTCAGCGCGCCACCATGCATGGGTGGGATAATGACACAGATGAGTGGGCGAGGATCTTGTGCGTGTTGGCGCCGGCGAAGAACCCCGTGGTTAAGGGGGTTGAGCTGGGGACACATATGACTTTTGAGGTTAAATAGAGTAGATCCTTCTTGGAGGGTTTCGTGTAGAGAAACAGAAAGGGGTTTTCGGCGTGGTTGTTGTTCTTCCTTGCCTGGTCTTGTTTTTCGCGCCAGTCAATCGTGTTGCTTTGTTTCGACCTAATGGCTTTTCTCTTCTGTTCATACATCTCATTCACCACACTCATTCTTCGCTGCCACTCACACTCATCACTCTACGGCCGCACGAACGGAACTACAAAGTGACTGCCGTCCTTGCCACCATACCTGACCTTGTGCAATCCCTTGTTGCGTGCTTTGAACGCCCCTCTCAGGGTCGGAAACTCGGCCAGATACATCGGATGCCCACTGATCTTGATCACCAGGTACTCGTCCTTTTCGAAGATGATGCCGCCTGGCCAGATACTGGTCTCAACTCGGACGACTTGCCCGGCCGGCACGGCCTCTTCGATCAGGTGGCTGTGCGAGATGTAGTGTGGTTTGGAGATCTTGGTATCGATGGCACGATGGCTCGCCCGTATTTGACCGTGCGGCCCCAGGTACACCACCGGGTTGATCAATGGCACTTTCTCCCTGGGCAATCCCTGTCTCGCCATGTCTTGCTCGGGCACATTGTAGCTGCGCAGGATGTTCCCCGCGGCGTCTGCCTTCCGGACTTGAAGAAAGATGTCCATGTCGTCCATGTCGTCGCAGGACATGTACAGCACGGCCTTGACGCTTCCGATGAGAAAAGTCCTTTCGGGCAGTTTCACTCGGAACACGAGCTCCTCGCTGTCATTGTCAATCTGTTGACTGTCAACGTCGGACTGATACGACATGATCCCTCCCGAGCTTGTTGGTTCAAGAACGAGTCGCTGTTCCGGACCAATGTACAGGGTCTGATATGTTGTTTTGGGGATCGGCCATGCTGGGAAGATCCGGTTCTTGATGTTGGCGACATTATAGCCCAACAGTGAGACGCGAACTTGAGGTGTGGTTGTCTCCCATCCGTTGTCTATGCCTTTCAAGTAGCGGTCGAAGAAGGCCTGTAGCTCATCACTGGTTTCCTTCTGGTACAGATCGTGCCATTCCTGGCTTTCGTGCACCCTGAGCCTGTAGAAATGGTTGATCAATCCCTAGGCTCCACTTCATCATAACGACTTGGATGCGGCGGCCAATAGCAAAACTTACCATTTGTTATTGTGAGGCATCTCTTCGTAGCCACGCAGGCTCCCCGGCAGATGGAGGAAGGTCGAATAGCTGGCTAGAATGTACGCCGGCACTTGGATCCGTGACACTTCTGCGCGCTTATCTCGCCAGTAATCGTTCATGAGGGGATATCGTTTCAGCATCTGAACCGGGTCCTCCATGAAGCCTCGGCCTTCAGCCAACGGTTAATCAACAGAGTCGACAGAGATCACCAGCCGTTGGACATACCTCTCAGGTTGCTCATCATCCAGTCTAGGAATGGTGTGCAGGCAATGCCTCCACGGACATGGATTTCTCGGTAAAGATCGCCTGAGCCCTCCAGCGGCGCAATACACTTCAGCGACGGGGGACGCTCAGCAGCAATATACCACTGTGCTCGGCCAAGCCACGAATTTCCCGCCGTGGCTACGCTTCCATTGCACCACGGAAGCTTAGCAATCCACTCGATGGCATCGTACCCGTCTCGACCCTCCTGAGTGCCTGCCCAACTAATACGCATATATGTCAGACAGGAAGCCAAAGACAGGGGGAGGCCCATATACTGACCAAAGATAGCCTTCTGAATCCCAGGCGCCCCGAGAGTCAACGTTTACCACTGCATAGCCACGAGCAGTCCACTCTGCCGGATCCGGGGCCTCGAACTTCTCATATCCAGACGTGACGTCGGAGGGCACACCCATCCTCCCGGGCATGACATCCAGAGAGAGTCCTGGGGGTTCATCCGATCAGCGCGAGTGCCGCGAACGACCACCGTAACCCACCTCTACCGGTCTTGCCGTACGGGCTCCAGGGAAGTATCGCTGGTACCGGCGCTGAATCAGACGCTGCCGGGCGGAATATATCAGCCCGGAGGACGACATTGTCACGCATCCGGATTTCGACATCCTTCTCCCAAATGGTGTCGACCTCGAAAGCTTTGGCACCGTCTCTCTTCCTATGGCCCGCGGGAAGGAGAGTCACCGAATGCTCTGGCCCGTCATACCCAAAGACCCCGAGTTCGGGGTGCTTCAATGGGCGGAACAACATCGAGACGTCTCCGACCTTGATACTCGGAGCCTCGGACATCTTGGAGTGGGAGGTGTTGTTAATCCAGCAATTCAATCGAATTTCATCCACAATATTCTCCTACTGGATAGGACGTGATTATATATAACATGAAATACAAACAATAGTGGATTTCGTACTCGAGTCAAACGTTCCGGAGAAGGCTGGCGCGGGTGTGGTAAACGCCCCGGGGGGTACTTAGCTTGGTCGGATACCTCCATATCACCTTGCACTGATGAAGCGTGCGCTGCCGTCTACGGAGGTGGCTTTCTTGGTAGCATTTTCAGGCCGAGCTCGATATTCCAGAACTGGATCTCTGTGCCGGTGCCAGCACGGAATAATCACCAGAGGTAAAGGAGATTCAATGCTCATGAACCAATGCAAGAGGTAATTACAGTGTGTTTATTTTTTTTTTTTTTAGATGGCTGCTATGACTGACAAGATTGTTTGAGACGCGCTAGTACATAGTATATTTACCAAAGGCCTTCGTAGTACGAGGCGTCGCTCCCGACCCCTTCGGATTCATCATGTCCTCCGAATCGAGTCGCTCTTGTAGAGACAACCGACAACGTCGCCAGCCACGTCAAAGTGTCGCGCGATTCTGGCCTAATTGACCCAGCAGTGTGAATTAACCTAGCATTTTAGACTGGAACCACACGCTCACCTGATCTCCATGAAATCTACTCGCTCATGACCTGTGCTTGCTAATCAGTACAGCTATAATCACTACGTAGCATAATTACCGTCGTCGTCGTCGTAAACATCGTAAACATCGTATCATGGTAGAACTTCATTCCTTGATCACCTCTCACGCCCGAGCACCGGGGGGGCAGCAGGCCGCGCAGCCCCAGGCCTACCACCGCTCCTGCCTCTTTGTATACCCGCTCGCCGCGTCCGCCAGCCACCGTCCCACTTTCCCCACCGTGCTTTTCTTCCGTTGTGGCCCCTTCCCCTTGCCGTCCTCCTCCGGCCCTTCATCGGACAGAGCCCTCGCGACCGCTTCGTCAGATTGAGTCTGCTGGTTCTGTTCCTCCAGTGCGCGGAGCCGGGCTTTCTCCTCCTCTGCGGAGAGAAGAGCACCATCGTCGTGGGAGCGGGAGCGAGAGCCGGAGTCAGAGCGTGAATCAGGGTCGACATAGGCGGGGAGGTCATCGCTGACTGGACCGCCGCTCCTGCTTGCCTCTGCGAGCGTCTCATCCGCGGAGACAGACGCATAGCCAGGCGGGCCTCTGCCTTCTCTGCTTGCGTAACTTTCTGAGGAACTCGGGCCGTATGCCGCGTCTAGGGGGTTGAAGCCCTTCGCGCGGAGTTTTGCTTCGTCCACGCGTTGACTGTGTGGTCGTTAGTACTGCTATCAGTATCGGTATTGGCGGACTCGTTGGCCGCTGGCGTGGGCATGTCATGAGAGGTGAATTTGTGTGAAAGAAACCGAAACCGAAGTTCGGATACCCAGGAAGGTGCATGTTGTAATATGTGGACCGAGGCGGCCTGGGTGAAGGTGAAATATTGTCCAACTTACCTGCGGAGGGAACTTTCTTCCTGGCCTCGCTCTTTCCAGTACTGGTAGAGCGGGCCACGGGAGTATTCATTAGAGAAGAGGGAGGGCATCGCGCGAGATAATTGGACTGGAGAGGAGGGCGGACGTTTGTTAGGAGGCGAGCCGGCGTGCTGGAGATGGAAAATCTCCAGGGAGGGGCCAGTGGTAGGTGATAGATGACAAGGGCGACGAGTTTGGATTGAAGTTTGATTCGACTTCGGACTTCAAGTCAAGGTGTTGGTTCAAAGAAAGGTACGGCAAGGTCGGGCAAAAGGTCAACCGGCAATGCCCTCTCGCTAAAAGTCAAGTGATCTACCTTTATTACTCGAGAACGAAAAACGAAATTGCCATTTACGGTTTAAAGCCTAGAGGGTGAGCGAAGGCTGCTTTAACCTGAGCTTTTAACTGAGCGTACGAGGTAGGCTGACCACCACTGAGCGCTCACGGAGCGTTCCCTGAGCAAATGAATCGGGGGCCTAATCTGGCCCCTAACGATCGGCTATACTTACCTCTCGGCTAGGCATCTGTTTCAGACGGCCGTCAGGGAGCCTGGCAGATTCCCTGCTCTTTGGCTGCTGCCTAAATTTTCTCCTAACCTTGGCTGGCAGTGCAGCGGCATGTCGGTTGAATCGTGCGTTGTAGAGCAAGGAATCTGATTAAGCAAATAGTGGACCAGGCTGCAGCACTGTACTGTGTACATGGTTGTCTCGTCATTTGAGATTTCAACGGGGTGCCACTAAGATAGAGCGCAGCGTTGCTATCAGCCCTATGCCCAAGCGCTCACCCCGAAAGAGTGGGACATACAGGGACGTGTCTTTATCAATGTCTGCAGAACCAGCTGTCTATTTAGACTATGATCTCCTCTTGATAAGCCGCTAGAGCTGGTCCCTTTCAGCAGACTAAGCAAAACCAAGTCGGGGACCGAAGCACTCGGCCACGCGATAGGAGCTGTCGGTAGCACCACCTTCCCCGATATCGTTGAGAGTGACTGAGGATTGAGAAGCGCGCAGTCAGTTCGATACCGACAGTACTGCCTCTACGAGAAGAATGTCGTCGCGACGTGTGAACCTTGTCATCTACAGCGCATTGTTCTTGATGTACGGACTCGTCGCTGTATATCTATCCCAAGCCTGCAAGCGCGATCCCACATCACTATTCTTCGATCCAAACACTGCGTATCAAGCGAAATATTCTAGGAGAGGAAAAGAAGAAGCGGTGGAATCCTTCAGATTGATCGAAGAATACTGCAAGCCCCGAAATCTGTTACACGAATGTACCATTGCTCATGTCATCGTCATGTCTCTCATCACACACGACAGACCCCCTCTGCAGCTTCTTGAAGGGTCGTCGGACGTTTCAGCAGCCGACAGCCGAAGCTGTAGCCTAGACCAATATGGAGATCTCTGGAATGTTCTTGATCGGTGTATCATGATGGGCTACACGTTGGATGCAGTAGACTCTTTATTGTGCAGTGCCTTCTTCAATCCTGCGGTACCTTGCAACGCGGTAGGAGCGCAACTAACGGGCATTCGAAATGCTTTGGAAATCGAAACTCACAAGTACGGCGCTCTTATTTCCGGGATTAGAAAGAATTGCCCACGCATTGCAGCCTTTTGGCTAGGCATTATTGCAACAGGGCAGGCACGAGAGATTCTCAACTTCGCCCTCTCGCCAATACCACTGGTCAATCTCGTGGTAGGGGCCTGGACGGGGCTAGTGCAGTCCTTTTTGCAAGTTCAGTATGACAGTTCCATCGACACAAACCAAACGATCAGTCGCGCATCAGAGCTCACCACCGCATATTATGCACAGCCTGAAATCAATCAACCTCTCTATCGAACTCCGCCCTTTGGGAGAACACTTATCGCAAACACGAGTCTCCGTGTTCCAGAACACCTCGAACATTATCATCGACCTCAGAAAGCCCACTTTAATTGGAGATTAAACAATAATCAAGTTGCAAAAGCACACGAAAGCATATTGGTGACTTGCCCAGTAGTGAGCCTATTGCTCCCTAAGGTAGTGGACTTAGCGCCCTCGTAAGTCCTTAAGTGTTTCATTTGTTTTCCAGTCAAGAAGCAAAAGGGGTCGAATTACCTTATCTTGGCTCTCTGCTGCCTGATGCCATCTGTTGATATGTACATGTATCTCAGATACGCCTGACCTACACCCCTTCAGCAGTGCCAATAAAGGGGGTCGCTGTTCCTACGATAGGGAAAGCAATGGCGCCGTGAGTTCAGCAAGGGCACATTTCTATCCCACTTCACCTCGTCCGTATCGTCTACTTCCTAGACATAGTTCCATTTCACGATCTCAGTCGACCTTCCCGCCACAATTTGTACCTTTGAGACTTCTGAGGCGCAATCGACTGGCACATCCTCAATGGCTGGACCTCCACCATCTACGTCGAATCTATCCACCAGTCTCATTTCTCGCCGCCAGGGCATATAACTGTCCCGTTCGCCAGAATCGTCATCCTGCAGTCTGTGCGTAGGTCAACGACGCCGTCTCTACAGTTCGTGATCAACTCGACAAGAACACTGTCGAAAAGGTTTTACTGCGTATCTAAGAATGTGATAGCAACCGTGTCCTCGAACTCTGGACATTTGACCTCGGATCTTTTTCTTCGACTGGTCTAGATGCCTCCAATGTCCATTTCGAGTCCACCCCGCCCGATGATAGCGACCTGCTAAGTGACCAAGTCAACCTAGCCGATCTAGAAGCCAACTTTCGCGCTACCTTATCTCGGATTAGCATATCGGCAGCCCGACTGAGACCTTTCCCTGATTGCCCTGGCGCTCCTGAATGCAGCTGTACCCTAGCTATTGAGGTCAAGGATAGGACTGATCGTCCCGTAGGGCGGATTGAGAAGGAAGAGCGCAAGTGGATTGCGGCAGAACCACCGCCAAACCCGTCGTCTTCGATCCCAGGACCTGCAGAAGATGAAAGAGGATCGACTACTACGTCCCCACGAACACATGCAGTTCGCCGTGTTGAGGTAGGAGAGCTGCAAATGGAAGTCTGGGTGGAAGAAGCAGCCGCCAAATTCGAGTTTTCCCTCCCCTCAACGTCGTCCGGATCAACATTACCTCCAGAACAAAGAGCAGCAAATATATCCTACGGTGCAGGAAAAGAGAAGTTTGATCCAGAGAACATGTATGCATACGATCTCGAGCCGCCGGACGTCAACCGCAAGCCGTAAGGGGGAGCCACGACAGATTATCAACGAGGCTGAGTCTCGCCACCGCCAACATGTCATCACGCAAACTGATTTGGCAATTTAGTCCCTGTGGGAATAATCGCAAATATCGAGGGCTGAATCAATACAACCAGACATAGTCGTCGCAGGAGATAATGGCAGAATTCCTACAAACTCTCCCTGACCATTGCTCTAACTGGGTCGGCGAGGCATCCGACATTGCTCACCCAGGAATGATATCTCAGGCGCCACCTCTCTCAATGAAATCACGGTATATGGCTGCACGGCATAATAGGGCCGATGCGCCAGGAAATCGCCAAAGACGTCGTCACACTTTCTATACGCGCTCCTCGAGACCCACTCCCGTTCTTCGTCAAACCGGTTTGCGGGACATAATTCACGCTTTAGTGCTGGTGACACGGTCTACAAAATCTAAATCGCTGCATACAGCGCGTTGTTTCTCTCTCACTAGAGCCAAAGGCTAATGCCATAAGATTGCTCAACTACAGGTGCCCAGGAGCAGGTTAATGATCAGTGCAAATGGTGACCTTCTACACTTAGGTATTCGTGGCGAGGGACGAACTAATGAGCTAACCTCCTTAGAAAACAACATCCCCTTTACGAACCGATTGTGGTCTTGTGTGGGTCACAAGAACTATCTCGTTTGCTTTGGACAACAGGTGTTTTGTTCAGATGATTCTTTATCCGATATAAAGCCCTCGATAAAGCGCGATAACAATGGCGCCTCTTTCCTTATCACTATATCACACATTATCATGTGCTTCGTCCCTTTGGACTGTCTTGTGACAATGATAACCCTTTGTTTACCCTTGGTGTGACGGCACGGCACAACAATGGAAATGTGCAGGGCGAACACTGCTCAAAGGGATGGATTGCTCAATACTAAGAGACTAAACTAGAGAGAGAAGGAAAAGATATGAAAAGCGCGCGGCGCGCTGCCCCAGATGAATACGTCCCTCCGCCAAGGCTTTCAGTATGCGCGCAAGCCGCCAAGGATTTAGTCACGTGCAACCAATCAGCGTTTGGCTGTACAGCTGTACAGGCTCCCTTGCCCAATCAGGACAAAGCTTAGCAGACACGCGCTTTACCCGAAATGGTCACAGTCGCCTACTCCTAGGCAAATGTAGTCAGATCTGGCCAGATCTGGCACGGGCCGTGACACTTATACTCTTATACGCTTTTGCTTACTTACTTCTTTCAGTATTCAAGTAATCTTCAATTGAGCCTCTGTACCTCGTCCTCCAGGATTCCTTTGTTGGGAAAATTTTGATTATTTTAAGAATGATACATCGGTGATTATACGCCTCAAATTAGAGCACTCCTCTCATCCCATGTACTCATGTCCTCATGTACGTTTCCGTCTCAGACGGACCGCGCCCTGTTCGTCCTCTTCGTTGAGCGACAAGACCCACGCCTCGTCGTGGAACGTCTGGCGCTTGAGAGACCTGTTGATCTCGCGGTCCGACGTCTTGGTCGTGGCGGGGTCGCGCAGAATCTCTTCCATCTGCGGACTCAGGACCTGGGCGTGGGCCTGCCAGACGTTGTTGATCGAGGCGTAGGCCGACTGGGCGCGGAAGCTGAGGACGCCGGACAGGGAGAGGGCGATGAAGGCGACGAGGGCGACGTGGACGATCAGGCACCCGAGCACGACGAAGAAGCCGAGCGACCGCGTCGGCTGCAGGGCCGGCACGGAGAAACTCGCAGAGTAGTTGGACGGGACGTCCCAGTAGGGGAGAAACCGGTAGAAGCCGTCCGCCGTCACCGTGTGCAGGAGCGCCTGGAGCGCCAGGGCGGGGGACTTGGTCGTCTGCAGCACTTGCTGGAAGAGGTCGACGCGCTCCTCGCTCACGCTGCGAGTGTTGCCCTCGAGCGACGGGTCCTGGTAATAAAGGACCCGCGAGATGTTCGGAGCGTAGGTCCCGCCGTAGTACGTCGAGGACCACACGCGGTAGAAGTTGAGCGTGAGCGAAAAGGGGTTCACCGTGGCCAATGAATCTTGGTCGTAGTAGCTGTTGTTCCGATACACGGCGTCGCGGTCCAAGTCGAACTGGCGCTTGAGCTCGCTTTCCGAGAGTCGCAAAACGCCTCGGTCCTCCAGGGATTCACGTTCAAGGGAAGAAGCGCCGATTTGTCGCAGACCTCCACTGAGCCCCGCCGGTTCGGGAGCCGACCTGGTGCGATTTGCCTCGATCAGGATATTTTTGGTGTCAAAGAAACCGTCGTAGCAGATGCTGGCATCGATGGACCGGGTCTGATTCGAGGCAGGTACGGGGACGAGATCGCCGCTGGAGTCGTATTGTAGCGTCCCGTCGGGCTGAGCGGACGTAATTCGAACCCACTGGTTGCGCGGGTCGAATTGCCAATCCGTTGTCGCATTCCAGAAAATTGTCGAGAATGAAGTTGTGCCAACGTCGAACGCTGTATTGGTGAAATTTAAGACGAGATAAGCATGTCCAAGTGGGATCCATGTCACAAAGGTCATGTTTTCAAATTCGCGTGCCCACCACGTTCCGTCGAATGTGTCGTCGGAAGCAATCACGTAGTACTGCAGCGATGTATTGTATGCCGGGTCGACGGCACTTAGGAGACCGCCAGCATGGGAGTCGATCTGACAGACACTCGTGGACCACTGATCAGATCCTGCCCTGACGGCCGTCGGCGACACCTCGGACACTGAACAGTTGAATGCAGTCAGGTTGCCATCTGGGGGTAGAATGAGCCTTGGCCCGAGTGACTTGACGGGACGGACGGTTCCCACAAAGCTGAGATTGTTGCCGCCCCGGCTGCTCCCTAGCAAGCTCAGATCTTGGAACTCTGGTCGGATGCAGACGACGCGGGCGTCATATATCGTGGCATTCCCCCGATATCCCAAGAGATCAGCACGGCCTTGGTCGGCCGTTATGGGGAGAAATGACCGAATGACGGGGCCCGTGTCATCAATTTCGGGCTCTTTCACTGCCTCTTCAGGGCGAGAAGACTCTGCGAAGATAGGATATGACGGCTGCCCACTAAGGAATGCATCGTTGTACCTCGGTATTTCGTTAAGCCAGACCAGGCCATATGTGTCGTTGATCAAGCCCAGTGGGCTAGTGGTCACATTGAAGGATGTCGCGATTGAGGCCGCCGACAGATCTGACAGCAGCAGTGTCGAGCTGAACTGGGATAGCAGAGTGGTGCATCCCAGCAGGAAGGTAAGAGCGACGAGGACGAGAGGGATTTCCAAGTGGCGCCAGCTCCGAGCCACGAGTATCGCAATATCCCATGGACCCGAGTTGAGATACCGCATGGTGGAGAGCTGGAGGATGCTTGAAAGGGGAGCTCCTTTTGCCAGAAAGCTCGAGGCGAGGATCGAGGTACAGAGGATAGCCTGTATCGAGACAGCCCAGCGAATGCACACCGAACACAATGCGACGCTCCTCGCCGCCCAACCTGAGAGCACGATGCTGTGCCAGGTCCTCTGCTCTGGGCCTGAGTACCACAAGAAAGCCAGAAAGGCGCATACACCCGCCAAAACACAGTAGGTGACGACCAAAACCAGTGTAGGTACGGCGAGAGGCCTCCATAGTCGAGGCCGGCCGACCTGTACCTCAGACAGGGGTGATATCGGACTCGATTTCAAAGGTTGCTGCTCGTTGACAGTATCATTGGGCTTATATGAGGTTGGAGCCCCGAGGGAATAGTCGGGTGTGGCCATATTCACACCGTCTGAGCCGTGTAAGACGGGTTGGCAAACATCCTAGAGCTCTGGGATGAGCCAAACTGCTGGACGAGGCTTTCGCGACCCGGTGGACGACCTCTAACCTGATGATAGTTGTCTATCTTTGATTCAGTTTTTCTCTCAAGACCATGGGGAACGAAACTGTTTAAGTTTGCCCGTGCCTGGAACCGCCCTGGCGCCATCATACGTGTTCTATTCCCACTGGGGATAAGACCCTTGAGGCGCAGACTGCTCGGTTACAGATAAGGCAGATTTTAAGCGTTGTGTATTGTCTTGGGCATTGTGTGTTGCTAGCCCCCTCTATGCAGCGCGCCGGAACTGTCCCTCCAGAAGATGGTACACCAAACTCCCTTCGCACCGAAGGGTCCAAGCAGGGCTCCTGCAATAAAGATTTCGCAGCGGACCGTCCGACGGGCAGGAATCTCCGAGCCCGTTTGGGTCCCCACCCGCTCGGTGGAGAGTCCTGAGGGGTAGATCATTTCCATCCCTGCGCCCACAGCCCCAAGCCTGGCTCAATGCATCAAACAACAGACCTGCCAACGGCCGAGCGACTCTCATGGCGCGAGGAGGTTGTCACTCTACGGTTAAAGTTGACCGTAGGGCGACTGAGTAGCAGTATTTTTATTTTATGCTTGCTGCTATGTATCAAGGTGGCAGTCGAAGTGTGCTGTTCTTCTCACAAACAAGCAGACCTAGAAGAGCAAGTCAGCGTTGAGTGATGGGCCCGATTTTCGACCAGGTGAGGCTTTCTGGCAAGGTGATATTAATAGAATACATCAAGGTTACCACGGGTGCTTGGTGAATACACGTACTTCGTACTGTGCGGTGCTGTGCTCGGTAACTTGATGTCGATCATGAATCCTGTGGTCACCTGGTCCTTCTCGATATCGCGGGGTAAGACGGGAAGGCATCCATCTGCGGGCTCACAGACCCTGGAAAAGTCCAAATCTCGTCCTCGTATTGCCGACGTATTGGGCGTGCCGAAATGCCGGTGGACGGTCTGCATAACGTATTGGTCAGAGGATGAAGTGATGATTGATTAACTGGCTTGGTGAGCATAAATGGCACTACAGCACGCGAGTAAAGTGATTTCTCTCTCATGAATAAGGCTTCCCGTGTTTCCATGCAATAGTCGAAGGGTTCCAGAGGGTATGTGATCCCGGGCTCAAGCTTATTGAGCATTTCCTCATTTCCAAACTGGTTACCTGGAATATTTGGTTCTCCTGCTTTGGCGTGGCCCCTTTGCAAGCTGTTTGTTAATACCTGCCCCTTCTTCATGAGATCTTTGTCGAGCTAAGTGAGCATCCGAAATGACGACGCCAACCACGTAGAAGGTGAAAGACTCTGGCTTTGGTGGTCAAGGGGAGATTGCGTGCTGATTGCCAGAGACAGAGACACCGAGGGGCAGTTGTAGGTACACAAACAAGAGAGGACGAGAACAGATCGAGAGGCGAAAGCTTCTGCAGCATATTCTTAAGGAGACTCAAGTGGTTGCTGGATTCCACAAGCGCAGTCCGTCTGAGGTCCATGCATGCCGTAAAATCGGATCAGCTTGATCCAGAGCGCATCATCGTCGCCGCTCACTCGCAATTGCAGAATCTTTGCGCATTTTGCCATCGCATCCCAATGAGAAATTGCAAGTCTCCTCCACGTCTAGAACACAAGAGCCGCACCCTTCGTCTTCTTGTCACCACTGTACAGAAATCAAAGTCAGTCTCCCGAACCTCTTGACCGAAGTGGAAGTTGTGATATGGACGTACCCCAACTCGAAGTGCTTGCATCGCTTGAGCGATAACTGTGCCTTGGTCTTGCATATCGTGCACTCCAATCTCAATACCACCTTCTTGGTTGTCTTGGCCTTCTTGTGGAACACAGGCTTCGTTTGACCACCATAACCGGACTGCTTGCGGTCGTATCGGCGCTTTCCTTGGGCGAATAGCGAGGCCTGTAGAGAGACTGTGTGAGTATCCAGACGAGCGAGTCTCGTGATCGATTGGAGGGGAATCTCGTACTTTGCCGGCCTTGTATTGGGTGACTTTGTGTTGAGTGTGCTTCTTGCAAGCCTTGCCCTTGCAATAGGTGCGGCGGGTCTTTGGGACGTTGACCTGGTACAGAGAAACCGAGTCAGCGCATTCGGGACACTTGAAGTTGTTCGCTGTCCAAAAAAAATGTCTTCGGGCAGCTTCCTCAATTTTCTATCATGAACCAAAGCCCCTCACTTCAGCGGCCGTGTCTCAATTCAACCCTGCCTCTGGCAAATCCTCCCTCTGCGCCGCTCAATTCTTCAGGATACGCCATTCCATCTGTTGGCCGGCCATTTCTTCCTCGCTCCCCGTCTCGCTCATGCTGTCTAACCAGGGTGTTGCGCAGATTTCGAAGATAGGGTGGCTGAATGACTTACCATCTTGACGGTTTGCTGGCAATGTCCTTGCAAGAAGAATGATGAGTTGTCGTTGACGAACAATCGAATCGCAATTCGACAAGATTGAGCCCGCAGCCAAATGCCAAGACGCACAGTGCGAAAATGTGGGCGATTGCTTTGGGCAGGTGCTCCGAGCCCGATCCTCTTCAGCGGGGCGGATTTGCCCTTCTGGAGCCTTTGCTCGACCGAACTCATATCATGTACCACAGGGAGCTCTTCAGAACTACGCGTCACTCCCACGGCGACATTCTTCAGCTTCGGCCTCGCATCGAGGTCAGGCCGTTCATTGGAAACAAGTGGTACGTGAAAAAATGGCAAAGGTCGCGTTTGAGGACCTTTCCGGCACTTCCACCCCGGTCACATCAAATCCTTATGATGGTTTGATCATTGCGTGCCATGGTGACCCGGTTAGCTGTGCCGCCGTTCGTCCACTATCTCGCAGCTAACTATCCGAGCAGCAATTGATTCAAGAACGCTATGCGATTCATCGGCTAACTAGGAATGCGCAACAAAAAGAGAAAATACTTGGCGATGACTTCAAAGGCTGGGTCCTTGACGAGCATCTTGTCAAGCTCGATGGCCCACAAAAGGATGCTTCCTACATAGACCCTCGACACTGCCTCGTATTCTGGGGAAGACCGCCTCAGAAAGTCAAGACGTTGATAGATGTCATACAGTCCAAGCTGAAGGATGCCGCTCCAGGTAATTCCACGCGCTTCGTTTCTGGGTTCTCGCCGCTCACGATCTAGACCTTTGGCTGATGCCGCTTGAAAATCTACACATTACGGTCATGGAGGTTGCTCACTCGAAATCCGAAGAGGAAATCGATGGTCAGATCAAGAAACTGAAGGACCACTGCAAATCCATAGCCGATCACACGTGCTCCCATCGTTCAAGACTTGTCAAGCCTCTTCTGAGCTATGACTCGGCGGCCCTGGCACTTAGTTGGGTTCCTGCCGCTGGAGAAGCACCTTCGAACGGCCGAACCGCTGAGGATGACAAATATACATACCACCATTTGCGCCGAGACACCTATGCCGCCATTTCAGATGCCGGTATCGAGGTCGGCTCCAGATACGTGATACCTTCTGCCCATCTCACCATTGCGCGATTCAATTCGCCCAACGTCTTTGGTGGCAACCCTCTGGATGAGAGTGCCGCCCTCGATCTCAAGAAGCGCAAGCATTGGATCAAGGAGCTCGAAATGATCAACCAGTGGCTGGAAGCGGAATATTGGCCTCAGGAAGGCCAACCGATCAAACCCGGAGGCCAGTGGGTAGTTGGCGAAGAAAAAGGCCTTGACTTTCGCAATGGCACATTGTGGTACGGTGGGGGATCTACCGTCTATCTGGGTGAAGGGTTCGTCTATGGCGAGGAAAATGATCCGAATGGCATCGCTACATGAAGCCTGGCCCCCTACAGCTTATATCCAACGGCATCCCTGTCGCATCTGGTTAAGTGAGGCATGCGTTATACTCACATTGGGTTGTTTGGACCGCCTTCTGTCAGCTCTCTGTTTTGCGATCGGCCAGTGCGCATTTCTGGTCCAGCATGGGATCTCGGATATGCATTTCCGCCGTACCCCAATGCTGCCACCTATTCTGTGACGCTGAGCATGCGCTGTGTGTGCCTGGGTACTCTTTGATCGCATGTTCAATTTGATTTCGATTAACATGCATGACTGCCCTCGACTTCCTTGGGATCTGTGGCTCCTTGCCAAGACCGAAGATCTATACATGGTCGCATGAGAAGCAATTGTTCGTTGTTTTCGCACTGGATTTCATCCAGCTTCATCCAGTTGTTTTCAATGAAGCAAGTCAACATTTTCAACATTCTTCAGCCATCTCAGACCCCTCTGAGACAATCCAGGGATTCAATCGAGTCGCTCAACTCCAATGTCCGGGTGATCGGCCAGCATCTTCTGTGCCGAGTACTTGCACATCAACCGAAGGAGAAGAAACGCACCATTTTGTCAATCCACAGCTTCCCGGAAACATCCTACCAGTTCCGCCATGTCATGAAACCGCTTTGCTTTGGCTCTTCGACTGATCTGACAGTATCATTAGTGAAGGGCAAAGAACGAATATATCTCATGCACTTCGTCGACTGTCTGGCCTAGATTTTTAAGCTACATTCCCCCGAATGTCATAGATACCGATGCCGACGGTGTCGGCGCGCCAGACTCCCTTGAGTTGTGGATTTTTGACATCTTGTGCTTTTGAGAGAGATGCCGACCACAACCGCAAGCGGGGAGAGGAAAGGGAAAGGTCAAAGTCAGAATATGATCCTGACGGGTGCGAATAACGTCCTCAGCATAGGATGGCGGATCGAATGGCAGTGAATTTTACAAAGCCCCAACTATAGAGGTGGTGAAGGATTCCAGGCATGATGCCTCCGAGGAAAGCCCGCAAGGCTTTGTGAAGAATATTCGGAGGTTCATTGAAGGATGAAAGTGAATGCAGCCATTAGTTTGCCGAGAAGCAGGTGAGTTCCAATAACATGACTCGCAGCTCCTCCCGCCAAACCCCGCGACATTGCAACTGCTGATCTGTTGGAACTAGAGGAAGACTAACATGTCCACAGGTTTGCAAGGCGCCAGGCAGGCAGGTCTTTTAGTAAGCCAGCCTACGCAGCCCTGGCCGACGTGCTTGCAAGGTGGAAATCAGTTACTGTGGCCAGCTCCACAAGCGAGGCGCCACCCGAGACTCGTGCCTGCAAGGGCTTCGTGCGAGCGCCGCCTATGAGCGAGGCCCGCTCCCTTTAATGCAGCTTCCGTTTCAAGGCAGCGTGCTAGGTACCTGCAGCCCACTGCTGGTGAACGTGGTCCCTGCCATGATGTTGGCGCATGAGTTCGTTTGCTGTGCAAGGTTCAAGTCGCTCACAGCCAGCGTACATTCTTGGCCACCCTGCAAAAGGACCTCCTCATTATTCGGTGCCAGTGGTACTCCGCGTCCCTGTCGTTCCTTTAAGACGGCGATTTCTGAGGCGAGGTCCGCAACCACTTCCTTGAGCAGGCCCACCCGTCTGCCCTGAGATAGATACGACTGCCACAGGTCTCGATGTCGGAGGTGGAGCGCCACAATCTCGTTTTGGAGACCTTGGATGTATTCCTCCTTACGTTGCCGGTATGCCTGCTGGGATTCGCGGTTTTGTGCTCGTCGCCGCTGGATGTGGTAAGATGACTACTCGGCCTACATGGGATCTGACCGGGTTACTCACCAATTGGGTGGCTTCGTCGACCTCACTCATGCGAGCCTTGCGTCTTCGCTGCGATGACAGGGAATCGTCCTCGGCACCCCAGAGTACGCCATCCTCGACTCCACCGATCGTCGCCGTTTCTGACTCTGATTGACCCGATGCTGATGCTGGCTTTGCATACTGGAGAATGTCCTGAGACAAAAGGGCGTCAAACGTAGTCCAATCCATCTGTTGCTTGGTGCATGGTCAGCCCGTGAAGATGGTCACAGAACGAAGGGAGGATGTTCACGATCTTACAGATTTTGACCATGCCGTCGCCAAGCTGGTGTTGCTTGTTTGTAATCGTTCATGCTGGGAGGTCATGGCTTTATCCGTGGCGGTCGACCTTGACAAGAGGGACTACAGATGTCAGGGAAGGAGTTTCTGGCTTCAAAGTGGCGCCCATACCTGCCCCTAGCCCTCAAATCACTATATCTCTCACTCCATCTCAAGGTAGGCGCAAGGGAAAGTCGACTCTCATACCGTCCCCGCGGCGAATGGCATCCACGCCGACTCGATAGAAGCATTCATGCACTCTCGCTTAGCACTCCTCTTTGAGATGGTGCAGGTTCCCAAGTGAGCATGGCTCCAAGCCACCGATGCACGAGGGCTGCAAGGCATTTGCGGCTGTCCCCCAGCGGCTAACGGCGTGGAAGTTTATTGGCAGGCCCGCGCAGGGGGGTTGTATGCACGATGTAATCGCACACGCTCTGTGGCGTCCCTCCCATCATCCGATAGACCCTTAAATCGTTAAAGACGGCCCCTTCGCTGCGCGGTTCCAGCTGGCCCTGTTGTCTACAGTTCCCGACCCATGGACCCATTGAGAAGCAGCGAACATCATGTATCAGCAGCCCCACGGATCGCGGGACTTGCCGGCAACTCTGAGGAATTACACATCCATGGGGGCGAGAAGGAGCCAGTCCAGGCCCCCCCGGATGCAATGGGCAGAGTCTTCCCGTTTCTCGATTAGAAGTGGTCGCGGTCTGAATACTCTAAGATTGATCTGTTCTACCAGACCATATACCGTCCTCCGCTCGCACGATGATGCCGAAAGGGCTCTCCTTGCCGTCCGCCATCCGACCCGACCGGCGGTTCCAGGTTCTCCTTCGAGAGCACGACACCAAGACTCATGGGCCAAGACAAAGTCCCGACGCATAATAAGCACAAGACATATAGGCGCCCGGAATTTCACCGCACATCCCAATACGCGGACGGCATGGCAAACTGCAGTATCGTGTCGGTTGCCCTCGCGAAGGGGCTGCGGCTTGTGTTTATGCCTACTATTGTTGTATGTTGTCTTACGATATGGACTATGTACTGGGGCCACCAACAGATCCCTCTTCAGGCGCTACAACTCGCGACCCGAAGAACCTCGTGGGCACACGGCAGGACCATGCACCCAGTCGCCCCCAAAGCGATATCAGACCCAGAAGTTCCCGGCATTGGGTTCTTCACGTGGATCGCACTCACAAGTCAAGATCTGGACAGGGGTTGGGAGGGCGAGGGCGAGGGCGACCGGCATTTGATCTTTTCTTGCCATTGCTCTCGAACAATCTCGATCAGGACTGAGTGGCCTAGCTGATTGAATTTACAGACTTCGATTTGCTTCTTTCAATCGATTGCGAGTTTCGGGATCCGCGCCTATCGAAAAGGACCTCGGAGACCTCAGCAGTCTCGCCCTGGCTCCATTCCTCCATTCACCAAGCTATTCACTTCCGATACTCGTGCGGCCAGGGCTTTCCGTCGGTTCCTATCGCCTAGCAGCGCATTCGTAAGCTGAGCCTCGTCCTCTGAATTCCGATGATTGCTGATACTCTTCCGCGCCGCGCAGGAATCTACAAGTACACGGGGTTCAAAGGTGTGGTCAAGCAAGGCCGGCGAGTGAGTTTGGGGTGCTGGGCATCCTTGTATCGGACGCTTGAGCTCAAGGGTCGCCCGTGAGATCTGAAGCCAGCAGAGCCTTCATAACTTCACAGGACGTGTCACAGAAGGGAACGTGGGCGTGAGCGCTAAGACATCCATACATACCTGCTCGCTGCACACAATTGTCCCTAGCCTTCATCACCCTATACTTCCTATAATAGCCATAGCAGTACCGAGTAATTATACCCTACGATTTGCTCAAGCGAGGCTCCCGTGGCCGTCCAATCACGCCCTCGGAATCTTGGCTGACCGGCCCGGCTGGTGCTGTTCCGCTGAACCTCGGCATCTTCGCCGTCGGTTCGAGCAGCAACAGCAACGGCTCGTCGTTCCTCTAATCAATTAATTTATCTTGACCGTAATCCGTTTCGACCGTGGTCCCATTTGTTCCTTTATTCCTTTGTGTATTCTGTATAGCGTGATTGACTGCCCGGTCTCAGCTGCGCGCAGGACTGGATATACATTTACAAACATTATCTCGGGATCTTCTGCGACCCATCACCTCGACGCAGCTCTCCCTCCGCTTCGGCGATAGACGTCAACGACACACGACCATCGTTCCAGGCGCCATCCTCATATCTTCTACCTCACTCCCCCAACACACCATGTCCAAGACGTTCAGCCCCGCCGACGTGGCGAAGCACACCGCCACGGCCAGCGACGGCCAGTACATCATCATCGACAGCACGGTGTACGACGTGACGAACTTCATCGACGAGCACCCTGGCGGGGCGAAGATCTTGAAAAGAGTCTGCGGCAAGGATGCGAGCAAACAATTCTGGAAGGTAAGGGACCAGGGAGCGAGCGCTCGCCGGGATGTCATTGCACGGGCTGAGCTGAGCTGACCCGGCCACATACAGTACCACAACGAGTCCGTCCTCAAGAAGTATGCCCCTAAGCTGAAGATTGGCACGGTCGGCGAGAAAGCAAAGTTGTAGGACTGCCCTCGATTGTGGGGGGAAGTTGTTTTGCGCCAAGGAGTAAAGAATGGGATAAACGAAAACCCACACTCGAAGACAGAAGAAGGGAGGCCATTCTAGGGCAGGCGCGTCCAGGTATCGAGAAAGATGAGCGCCGGAGACCGGTGGTGATCGATACTATGCAGAGTTCACCGCGAAGAGTAAAGACGGGCAATGGTCCGTGGATGTTGATAGAAGAATCAATTCCCGGATCCGACTCGACGTCTTGCGGCCGCCTCGCTGAGGATGTGTTGAGGCGCGACAGTACATACATACACATACACCTCCTATAGACACACACTGACGGTGCAATCGAGTAGAATCGCAGCCGGTCAGTCTATTGCATTGAGTGCGACAACCAGAGCGTCCCGCTCATCGCGCCAAGCCTCAATCGCGTCGGTTCCTCAGAATTTTTCCCTTTTGTGATCCCACGATTTATTTCTTTCCACCGCTTCCCAGATTGATTCGTACAGTCGGCTACTCTACGTTCCTATGTAGTCCTGTCTTGGGCCACAGCTGCTGAATTAACAGTCTATACTCGGTAGGCGTCTAGAACAAAGAACGACCACAACAAAATGTCAAACGCCCCACCCCCGGCGGCGACGGCGGCGTCACACAGCTGCAAAGTCATCCTCGCCAACACCATCGCCAAAGTCTTGGTGTCCGAGATCCGAGCCGGATTAGCGGTGCTGAACGACCAACGCCAGCACCAACACCAACACCAACACCAACACCAAGATGTACTTCAACCACAACCACAACCGCCTCATCTACTAGGAATCCTGGCAAACGCCGACCCGGCCGCTGAGACCTACGCCCGCTGGACGGAGAAAACGTGCCACGACCTCGGCTTCGCGTACACGCTGCTCCACGTGGAAAAGGATTCGGTCGAGGAAACCATCCTGGCCGCAAACGCCGACCCGCGCTACGACGGCCTCATTGTGTACTACCCCATCTACGGCGGCAGGCAGGACCAGTACCTCCAGAACGTGGTCTCGGTGGACAAGGACGTCGAGGGTCTGTCGCACCTGTACATCTTCAATATGTATCAGAACGTACGGTTTCTCGACGCCCCCCAGCCCGACGGTCTAGGCCCCGCCAGGAAGAGTATCCTCCCGTGCACGCCCCTCGCGGTGATCAAGATCCTCGAGTACCTGCACATCTACAACCCCATCCTGCCGTACGGGGACCGCCTGTTCGGACGCACCATCTGCGTGGTCAACCGGTCCGAGGTCGTCGGGAGGCCTCTCGCGGCCTTGCTCGCCAACGACGGCGCCTGCGTCTACAGCGTCGACGTGTCGGGCGTACAGCAGTTCACGCGCGGCGAGGGGATCCGGAAACGCAAGCACGAGGTCGTCGACAAGGAAGGGTGGACCATCGACAATTGCGCGCCCCTCTGTGACGTCGTGATCACGGGCGTCCCGGGCGAGGCGTATAAGTTTCCGTGTCACCTGTTAAAAGAGGGGGCCGTGTGTATCAACTTTTCGAGTGAGAAGGTATGGTTATCTCATCCACCTCGTGTCGGGTCCTATCCTGTGCTGTGCTATCCCGTCTAGTTCGCGTTGCTTCGCTCGTTTGACCGCTTTTTCTTCCTCTCCCCATTCTGGGCTGACTTTCCGGGCTAGAACTTTCCTCCCGAAGTCAAGGAAAAAGCATCCATCTATGTTCCGGCCATTGGCAAAGTCACCATCGTCGTCCTGCTGCGCAATTTGCTCCGCATCGTACAAAATCGGCAGGCACAACTGCAGAATGAACTAACGCAGCGGTCCGACGGGGAATCTTCCCTTCTACCGAACGCAAAGACACAAACGCAACTGGAGCTGGCGCATGCGAGGACGGATCCGCCGACGGCGACGATGAATGGGGCGGCTTCGTAACGTATGGCGCTGACATCTAATAACAACTCGCATGCGCTGTTGTGCATAACCGAGCTCCCAGAGTCGTTTGTCGAGCATTCACAGAATTTCTGATTGTTACGATCTTACACATGTGAATGATATTAACCCTGCCCGGACCACGGCGCTCAGTTTCACCCACGACGGCCATCATCAGCCGTGCTAAGGTACTTGGGGCCAACTGGTCATCTCAGACAACTACCATCAGTCGTGCTAAGTTACTTGCGGCCAACTACGATGCGATATGGCAGTGAACGCTCCCGCCGTGTCTGGGCGTTGAAGAACGGGTAATCTCACACCAGCAAAAGTGATGTGGGCCAATTAGAGCGCTCGACAAAGTTGGATTGGGTCAGGTCAGGCGATTAGAACTGCAAGAATGTTCACCAGCAAAGTCGAAAAAGGATCATCTCGTCCAGTTTTGCCTACCTCTTAATCAGTCTCAAGTCGTCATGGTGTCAAGCACTGTTTGAGGTAACACCCTCTTCCATCGGCGGGAAACAACTTGCGTACCACGCGTCACCATTGCCTGGTCTCATACCATGAAGCTGGAGAAAGCGATCCAGGATTCCTTGACACCGCGACACCGACTCCACGTTTGCTCTTCTGGAGAGATCGCAAAAGCGCCCCGTGAACCAGTTTTGATCATATTCCGCTCTTGCAGCACAAGGGGGTGATGAATGCTCGGCCATGGCGCCGGTCCAGACCACCCATAACAGAAGCCGTGAAGGGCCATCACTATCTAGGTGTTGCAACACTGCATTTATCTGCACGCTGGTGGTGTACACCATGACCAATTGCCTGAGCTTCTCAAGCATGATCGGATCCCACGTAAATAGCCTCATGTTCTCAGTCATGGCAACGCCCTCGATGCCAGCGAGCTCCCGAAGCCAGTAGACGGCGCACAGACTCGCAGCTGCCGTCTCGAGTCTCTGCATTGCCGATCCTGTCGTGTCCAAGCCATGGGGACGGTGGAGAAGGTCCTCGACGTCGAGCTGCGCGTAAAGATTGATAAGTCTCCCAACGGTAAGTATTGTTTTTGAAATGGCGTAGAACCACGTCAAGGAGGTATTCACGGAGCCATGCATGCGCATCAGCATGATAAGGTCCAGAATCTCTTGTGTATCGAGGTAGAGGAGGCGAATACCCCCCAGGAGCCAAGGATCGAGATTTCGGTCTGCGTCGGGCCTCGAGAACGGAACAATGGGCGAGACCTGCTTCCAGAGCGGCAAGAACTGCTGTTCAACCCACTCGTTGTGACTCAGGTCCAGCGACGTGCTCGACAGTGCCATGACAGCATGCTGGATTTCAAAGTATACAACGCTGCTAAAATAATGGATGTTGAAGGACGAACGTGCGGAGAGGACTTCACGGTGAGATTCGAAAATATCCTTCAACACGGCCACATGATGCTGGAAGGCGAGCCGATCGCCTAGGGCGCTGTCAGGCCAGAGGAGGATCAACAGGGCGCGGTATAGGCGGACGACGTCGATCTGAGACGAGGTCATGTATTGTCTGAGTGAGGCGACCGCCTGGCGGCGGAACTCGTGTGCGGCATGGAGGAATTCGGGTTGCAACGTGAACATGTATCGGTTGGCGGCGATGCGTGCCAGGTAGCTATGTATCGCGACACTGTCGTACAGATAGGCCTTGCTCTCGTTGACCCACGTGGTGGTGAAGCCGGCGTCTCTGGCAGAAGCGTTCTCTTTCGGCGTCATGCGCAGCTCCAGCTCTCTGATGGACGGGATCACGCAGTCCCTTTGGAATCTCAGCAGAGAATGGACCGTGGCCGTCAGGTGCACGGGGAGCGCGGCGAATGGATCTGAATTGCCGTTCAGGAGGACGACATCGATGAGCGGCGGAAGGGTTCGAATTGTGCTCGACAGGCCGGCAGCAGCGGCGGCGGTAGCGACGGTGGTTGGTCGAGGCGTCGCGTCAAAGGCAGACGCAGGCTGGAACGCTGGCGGCCGAGAGGATCCTGAACTCCGATCGGCAGCGTCATGAAACTTGGAGGATTCGCGTAGTCGGCGAGCCTCCTGTCCTTTCTTCCAGCGGCGGTAGCCATGGACATGACGCGTCACCTGCTGGCGGTGGGGCAGCGTACTTAGACCGCTGGCATCGACGTTGACGAAGGAGAAGTCACCCTGGAAGACCAGATCAGAGGACATGATCTGGAGGAGCTGCGGAGGCGACTCCTCTTCCTCAGCTGCGATCCAGCATGCCACGCCAGGCGATAGTGTGTAGGACTGTACGCCGGTGAAGGATTGCCGGAAGGATGAAGACGGAGAGTCGGATATGCAAGCGAGAAGCTGGCTGGCTGGCCGATCACCTTCCTTCAGCAATTGCCTAAAACGACGAATGTCTTCTGGGCAAAGGCATCTGTGGAAGCGTCGATGTACGACCGTCCCCAAGGCATCAGCATGGGGCATGAGCACGAGCATGACCTCAAGGGCCAGTCACCCCGGCCAACGGCCAGCGTCTGCGAGACTTGGTGGCATCTCATTTCTACGCCTTATACGAACACCAAGCCTCTCTAGTCCTGCCGAGGATGGGACCAACTGCCCCTTGCGGGCTAATGCTCGAGCCTTTTCGCCCTACGCTCGCCGACGCTCGCCGCTGGCACTTGCTTCCTCAAGAGGGAACACACACACACAGCCTAATGCCCAAGCATGGGGGAAGAAACAAGATTCGACCACATCCAATCGACAAATAGGCATGGTGCAAGGGGGCGTGAAGGGCGACTAGCTTAGTCACCTGCCCCTACATGTACTTATGTGCTTATATCCTGGGGATCTGCCGCCAAAGATCGGGATGTTCAAGATCTTGCATATGAGGCGAGGTACGTCTTCTAGAAAGCCAAAACATGCTTTCACGCGGATCAGAGCCACGATTTTCAGGTCCTGTACGAGCCATGCATGCTTGCCGGAGGAACACAGTACATCCTCGAAGTTGGCTCGCCCCTCAGGGACAATGCAGATACACTCCAGGATGCGACGCATGCCTCCCACTCAGCAAGGATTAATGGAAGAGCTCAACGTCGGTGGTTCAATTACGCAGTCAATAGACTGAATAGTCGGTTTGTTTGGGCTATAAAGATTGAGGATCCCTTTCCCCATACCTAAAGGTGGAAGTATTCCTCTTCCCACACGGGCCTGGATCGTTGTGTTCCCCTTGGCTTCCAACTTCACGCAAACCGCAAGATGCTAGCAGATTGCCATCTAACTCCTCTCATCGTATAATACACATGCTGGACTTGCAGCCAAATTCGTCAATCATAAGAGTACTGGAACTCAACGCGAAATCTCCGAGATCACACTTCGGCTCAAGGAGAATTCAGCAAATCTTCAAACCCGGGGAGATTCTCGTACGCTGGCAACTGGAACATGTTGACGACGGCGGTTTCAGGATTCGAATTCGTGTTCAGAATCTGACCCTGACTCTCCCATAACAAGCCATTTGCATGGCTGGATGGCTTCAAGGAGAACGAAAACGCGTCAAATTGGTCGAACTCTGCCAAGCTGCTGGACACCCTTTGGTGTGGAAAGTTGAGGTTGCTGCTGTTGTTGTCAAGGTCTCCGTCGGATTGGGTGGAAAATGCAGCTATTTGCGCATTCAGCTCAGCGATTCGACCCTTCAGCTTCGTCACCGCTTCGGACTGCTGAGAATAAGACTCTAGCAGCTTGCGATGCTTGTCGCCAATGACCTCCAGAGTTGCCTTTAGGTTCCGGACGTGTCGTTCTTTGCGCTCGCGAAACGCACGTTGAGAGGCGCGGTTCTGTGCCCGTCGTCGCTGCATTTAGGCCCAAGTTAGGAAAATCCAGTACAGATGTGTGCAGAGGAGAGGCATGCAGAGAAGAAGAACGAGCCAGGCGTACCATCTTAGTATTTGATTTGGGCGACCGGTCTGAATCCGTCGACGTCGATGTCACGGGATGGTCGGTGGGCGACATCACGACATCGTCGAATATCGATCCGTCCGCCGAGATACTCCCGCCGCCCAGGCTCATGGCATGAGAGTACGAACCAGGCATACCATCGTGCTGGAGACCGTCCAAGAGCTAATACCGACTGTCAGCACTGGCGCATGTCATCGAAATTGCTCCACGCTGACTTACGTGGAAGTCGTCGAAATTTGCCATCTCCTCGAAATACATGCCCGACGTCTCGAAGAGCGATCCATCCAGGGTATTGTCAACAAGTGGAACATTCATTCTGAGTCGTGTGGCAAAAGAGTCGGTGGGTAGTTCTCTTGTTCCCAGGACGAGGCTGACGATCGATCGCTGGGGCTCGACCAGATGTTTTGAAGCTCGGGAGAATGCTTCGAGATCGAGAACATGAACACGGGTCTCGAAGCGTGGCTGATTGCCGCTTTACATAACAAACCCGTATGCCTGGCTCTTGCGAAGTCCTGGTTGTCGGAAAACTGTTGTACACACACCCCCGCGGAATGTTGGTCGAAGGTCCCCTGCAAGCCACATGCGTGCTAGGGGCTGCCGCTGAGACAGCTTCTGCCCAGGTCTTGGCCGTCGCGAGCACGAATCACGACGTCGGTATGCAATTCTGCATGTGGAATGGCTTGATATCGTGCCGCAACGTCGCATGTTAGCTTTTCATGCAGGGCCAGAAACCGTCGGCGGGCTAATTGTAAGTTTACCACGGTGACATACTGCATATTTGGAATGCCTTGCGCTTGGCATGAAGACCACGGCGAGACATTAATTATCATTGCTGGTATCCTCGTTACGGGCTACCCGGGCACTCGTCCTTAGGCAGTTCGAAGGTCGAGTAAGTATTATGGAGGATGGAGAATGGAGGACTGTGTTTATGGTAAGCAACCAGCAACTACTCTAATCTGTTAACTCTCTACTCCGTGCCGGCAGTCTCCACCACAAACGCTTGCTAACGCAGCCCAGCCACGCCCCTCAGAGTCACAGTCATAGTTGCAAAGATCCAGTAGGGAAGACGGAGTATCATATCGCAGTGATGAATCGTGTAGCCCTACCGCCGGTCACCGGTGGGCAAGTCGCCCCTACGCGTACTCACTGGATGCTCCCTGAAGAGCATCGCCCGGTGGCTTCTAGAAGGTGAATCCGTCCCTAACGTGCCGAGAACCGACGTATGCTGCTCAAGCTTTACAGTGTCCTTGGAGGGCCATCAACGGGACTGAATGCGACCTGCATGCACACCACACCCGCGCGGCTTCTAGAAACGCAGTAGACGTTCGAAACCGAGCACCAGAGCCAGCGCCGCCGGAGCCGCCAGAGCCACCGGACTGACGTATATTACATTGCCGTCCAAATGGCCACTGCCCCCGGCTGAAATGGAACAACGCAACTGATGAGCTACAGTAGCCACTGCAGCCAACTCCTCTAGGTGTGGATGCAGATGCATAGAGATCTGTCGATATAGAACATGCAGTTAGAAATCCGCGACGGTGGCACCGGCGCGATGAAGTCACCGGAGTTTGTCTCACTCTGAGTAATTGCTAGTTACTGTGTTTAGTACCTAATCACCTACTATTATGCCCTGTACATCTGCGTGGCCCCCCGAAAGAAACCGGTAGCTGGGGGCGGAAAATGCATGCATCATGCTTAGAATATTCATTTCCTGGTTATCGCGCTTCATCTCACTGCCCTCCTGATATTCTATCCTATGCTGGATACCAAGACGGACTTCAGCACCGGGGGGAAATGTTCTGGAAACTCCAGCCTCCCGAGTCCCCATTACAGTATAGAGTACACAGTAGAATCCCTCTCCCTTCTCCCGGCAGAAGTTTGTTACTGCAATTAGTTGAAACTGACTTTTTCATCGCCATCGCCATCGCCATCGCCATGCCCGACAGAGGCATTCGCGCGGACTCGGACATTGGGCCTGTGTCTGTCGTGGGAAGCAGAGCATGTTCGGCATCGCCGACACCAACGCCGCTTGATTAATTCCTCGATGTTTGGCAACGCTGTGGTGGGACCTGTCGCACAGAGTACGAGTTACGGAGTTCTATGTCAATAATTACTCATAGTACATACCTACTACCTAGTTACTCTACTCTGTACTCTGTCTTCCGTCCTTCCTTACGCTTGTCTGTAGCGGGGTTGGCCAAAATGGTTCGCCTCGCCTCCTCACTCTCCCAGACATGACGCCCAAACACATGCGCGCCTCCCACGCATGCAAACTTCTTCTGGACGGGCGCCCACCGGGATCATCCCTGTTATGAACAGGGAGCTAAGAGGTCAAAGATCTAGGCACGAATCGCCATGGTTCTTACATAGTCTTTTTGGCCATCCCCAGGGACTGTGGACCTCTTCCTGACAATCCTCCGCTCTTAGTAAGTATTCGTACCCGTACATGGACGTGCCATGCGATGCGGTGCTGTTTCTGGGAGCCTGGGTTTGGATTTTTGCTTCGGATGCGCCGCCCATGCCACAGTCACTACCAGTTGCATGTGTCGTGCCGGTTGGGCCAAGAATCAACCAATACCCCTTGACCTTAATACCCTTTGACCTGATACGGCACACTCGGCTTGGGAGGGGGGCTAACGGGCCAAGGGGCCCATTTTCCCAATCGAGGAATTCGCGTAGGTCCCGCCCCCTCGAGCTGCTGACTTAGTAGGATAGTACTCGAGCTATCCTAGAGTACTGGACTTCAGTCCCTGGAGTTCATCAAGTCGGCACACACAGAAGCTTTGCCAGCTCAGTGGCTTCTTCACATCACTTACTTCACATGCAGGGGGCCAACGGCATGTCGAGGAGCCGCACGGCCTACTCGTACTTTGACTAGAGCGTCTTCATTTCTGGGTCGTCGTATATAACAAGTCACGCACGGCTCGGCCTGGTACAGATGTCGGCCTGACGCCATATCAGCCAGCCAAGTCACTCGGACTGCCTGAAGGAGAAGTTGCCGAGCGATTCCAATCTTCCAATCTGTCGTTGTGGCCTGGTTGGACCTTGGCATTTGCCTCAAAGACACTCAATCACCGAGTACCTTGGGTGGTGTAATTATTGTATAATCGACGAAATCGCGCATTAATTCTGTATTATGCCTGTCCGAAGTACAAGCAGTTCCCTCAACTATTGCCCGCCCGAACTCTCCCACCGACTGCTTGGTTAAGTCAGGTCAGGTAGGTTCAAGGCCCAAGTCTGATAACTCTCATTGATACTCCCTACTCGAGACAACGTGGGTAGGAATCAGTCCATCTACCTATCGGCTTGCAAAGCGAACAAATGTCCCTTTTCCTATGCATGCAAGATACTGCATCTGTGATTACGTTGCCGTGGTCGAGGGACTGTAACTGAAAGAGCGTGGCCCATTCCGAGACGAGGACGGCGCCGTAAGTACTGTACATAGTAAATGATGGACTGGCGCGGGCAGATACATACACATGCCTTGGCTTGCTTTTGCTGCCCTGATGGCCCGGCGGGAAGCTAATATGCTGCTCCTCCTCAGCCTCTTGTGCCTAGTCCCGAAGAGTCGCTTCATCGCCTTGAGCCTATTGGGCAGGCACATGGATAAAGAAGGGCATGGGAAAGTAAGGGGGCAGCATAACACGGTACTTCAGATATGCCGCTCGTGATGGTCGAGCCAAGGTTGGTGCTAAGGGCAGGGTTAGGCGAGGCGAAGAATCCGCCTTCACAGGGACTGCATGGTACACAGTAATTAACCAAGTTGACCCAAAGTTTGTAGGTGGCTTGGAGGGGGCATGTGGACGTACATACATAATTCTGGCCGTCGAGCTGTCCCTCTCGCATTTGCACGCATGCATCCATCGGACGCACGAAATCGAGCTATCCTGAAGCAGAAAGACCTCGGGTTCATTGGCGTCCAGTCGTCGCAGCCGGGGGGTTGGGGGGATACGAGGTACACCTCGCCACTCTGCTAATTAATCGACATGATGAGATCCAAGATGCAACCGACGTTTGATTCAGCCCAGAGACGGGAACAGCATTGGAAGGACGTGATTGTTCGCCCTCAGCCATCCGCCGCCATCTCCGACCGAAAGCATCTCTCAAGTCAGACCAGAAAGAGCGCCGTGTCCTGCCACCCTGCCCCCGAGTGGGCAGCGTCGTCAAACCCAACGGTCCTCTACTGCTTCTGTCTAAAATGGACGAGATACGAGGGTTGACTGGCGCTGATCGCCAGGAAACGATATAGACATGGAGAACATGGGCTTTCGCAATCTTTGTTCTTCCATCTCGGACCAAAAGGTAGTCAAGGTCATGGTTGTTGATGCTAACCTGGAACGAAGTTCAGGTCGAGGCCGTGATATTTGACGACCAACAACGCCGGGGGCAAGGAAAGCAAACATGGGAACAAGAGAAGAAGACGACTGGATGCGTACACAGGTAGGTAGATAGGTAGCTACATAGGGAGGCATTCACGCCCATCTCAAATCTTACTCTGCGCCTTGCCCTCCCCTCTCGGCACCTTCCTCTCCACGCCCAGGCTTTCCAGGTCCTTCTTCTTGTAATAATGCGGCGCCACCTCGATCAGCCACTCCGGCTTGAGCGGCATGCAACTGCGCATGTACTCTTTGCTGGTGAGCACCAATTCATGGTAAATAACCCACTTGGGCCGCGACTCGATCAGCACGCCCGACGGGTGGATGTAGACGACCTGCCCGTTCTTGACCGTGCGATAACTCTGCCCGTCTCTCTGCAGGCGCGCCGAGTGGGGGAAGAACCCGGCGGTGATGGCCTTCTGGATGGGCTCAATGTTGCTGGCCCCGCCGCACGATTTGGATGCGTCGACTTCTACACGATCGCACAGCCGGGCGAGTTGGTCGCGGACGTCACGCGCGCGTGTCAGACTGCGTTGCTGTAGAAAGTTCTCCTTGGCCCACACGAAGCTGTAGTCGCTGTCGACCCACTCGTTGAAGATGTTCAGCAGCGACAGGTGGTCGCCGCCGTCTTTGTTGGTGAAGCGCGCGCGCGCACTGTCTGCGTGGATCTTTTTGTCTTTGGGCCGGAAGAACAGCGCCGACGCCTCGCCCAGCATGGCGATGATGGACAGCACCTCGTCCACACACCCGTACTTGTCCGCCGCGAGGATGGCGCGCGCCAGCATCGGATCGGTCGGGAACTCGGCCATCTGCCGGCCGATCTTGGTCAGCTCGCCGGCGTTGTTGAGCGCCCCGAGCGCATACAACTGTTCCACAGCGCGCACGATCGTGTCCGTCGAGGGTGGGTCCATGAAGTCAAAGTCTAGCAGGTCGTTGATGCCCAGGGACTTGAGCAGCAGGATCACGCCCGAGAGGTTCGTCCGCTGGATCTCGGGCGTCGTGTTCTCGTCGAGTTCGTTCTTGTACGCCTGCGACGTGTACAGGCGGAAGCACTTGCCGGGGCCGACGCGGCCTGCGCGACCGGCCCGCTGGCCCGCGGAGGCGCGCGAGCACGGCACCACGACGAGGGACTCCATCCCGGTGCGCGGGTTGTATTGGTTTTCCTTGACGAAGCCGGGATCGATGACGTAGACGATCCCGTCGATGGTCAGGGACGTTTCTGCAATGTTGGTGGCGAGAACAACCTTCCTGGCCCCGGCGGGCGTGGGCTCGAAGATCTTGGCCTGTAGATCGGTCGGGAGATTGGCGTAGATGGGACAGATGATCATCTCTTTGACCTTGCTGCCAAGTTTGCGCGCCGTCTCTTGCAGGCTGGCTTCCATGGCTTCGATCTCCTCTTGGCCGGTCAGGAACACGAGGATGTCGCCTGCCCCTTGCGTGATGTGGATCTGAAACACCGTCGTGATGGCCGCCGCGAGATAATTAGCCTCGGGTTGGGCCGTGTAATGCACGTCGACGGCATATCTCCTCCCGGGGATGTTGAAGATGGGTGCGTCGTCAAAGTACTTCTGAAACTTGCGGGCATCCATGGTCGCCGACGAGATGAGGAGCTTGAGGTCCGGTCTGGCGCGGGCGATGTCCTTGAGCAGGCCGCACGCAATGTCGGTGGAGACGGTGCGTTCGTGGGCCTCGTCAATCATGAGCGCCGAATATTGCGAGAGTTCCGGGTCGGTGAGGAGTTCTCGCAGGAGCATGCCGTCGGTCATGTACTTCAGCACGGTCTTGTCGCTGGTGTTGTCTTCGAAACGGATGGCATAGCCAACTTCGTTCCCCAGCCGCTTGCCCATCTCTTCTGCCACCCTGGCCGCGACGGACATCGCGGCCACTCTTCGCGGTTGGGTACAACCGATCTTCATACCGCCTTTCGTAAATCCCGCTTCGTGCAGGTACTGGGGCAGCTGAGTGGTCTTTCCGCTACCGGTCTCGCCGACTATAATCAAGACCTGATGGTCTCTCACAGCCTGAATGATCTCATCTCGGAATTGGTAAATGGGCAGACTCTTCCTCGTCTCTTCGATGCTCTTGGCTTTGGCCTCCGCTGCATTGAGCCGCTGTTCCATTTCCCTCCGCTCCTTGGTCATCCCTTTGTCTCCTTCCAGCTTGTCAGCCAGGATGAACTTCATTTGCTGGCTTTCATCAAAAACGTAGCCGTAGTCGCCTTCGTCGACATATTCGGACTTCTTGATCTGGGCCTCGGCTCGTTTAGTTTGCTCTCGTTCCCATTCTTCGTGCTCGGTGACATATCGTTCTCGGCCGGCCTCGTCGCGGTCGACGTAGCGTTGATATAGCGCTTGCTCCTTCTTCCGCCTGTCGATTTTTCCCTTCTCCGTAATGTAGTCTTCCGGTAAGGCGTAGCCGTCCAAGTGGTCATCAATGGCCAGTCTCTCCTCGGCGATGCGCAGAATCTCCTTATTGCGCGCGAATTCCTCCTTCTCCCGTCGTGACAGGTCCGGGTTGTCCCTCAACTCCTGCTGCTCCTCGGCGACCTGTTTGCGCAGCAGAGCCAATCTCTCGGCCTCCCGCTTCTTGAGATAATCTTGCCGGGACCGAAGTCTGAGGTCGGGCATGGCAGCATCTCTCGCGGAGACATCGTCTGCTAGCGCTCGCCGCTGCGCCGTGGCACTGTCCTTGGCAGCGGACCTGTCTTCAACGATTTTCTTCGCTCTCTCTTCATCCTTCTTTGCCAGCCGCTTCGCGAATTCGTCTCGCTCTTTCGCATCGCGTTCTCGGTCCCTCTGGGCTTTCTCCTCTTCTGTTTCTGGTGGCGGTGTGGGAGTTCTGGCTCGATGCGACGCTGACCCATCAGACAATTTCACCCGTTTTGACGAGGATTCTGGGAAATCCGCCTGCGCACCCTGGTCCCCATCCGCGTCGTCCTCCTCGGCAACCTCTTCGTCGCCCCAGCGGTCCTCGAAATCGTCATCATCGCGGCGGCGACGGTGGGCAGCGCTCCTCTTGTGCGACTTTATTCGTGGTTCGCTGGACTGTTCAGACATGTCGAGGAAGATTGAGTGGGTTCGAGGAGGTTCACCTGAGGGTCACAGTTGCGTCGATGGTCCTGCGCCGGCGCTTATCTGCCTCGATAGTCTCGCGGTCCGTGATTGAGGTCTATGGATTGAGAGAATGAAGATCCCACGACCTAGGCACCGTTGGAAACGAGTCCGCCAATGTTGAGGCTGTCGCCAACGAATGAAAAGATAAAAGTTTCTCCGCACCGAACTTGAGGGGGCGTGGTTACATAAGCAGCAAGGCTACGACGCCAACGAGGCCGAGGTCAGTTGTTTGGGAAAGTCGGTGATTGAGAGTAATTGCTTGTATTTCTATTGGCGGTGGTAGGCTAGTTCTAGGGTTCCATTCAAACATCAAGCTAGATATAACATCTATTCATCATCGTCATTCACATCATCAACGCCTCTTAACCATGCCGATCTCGCATCGACAGCTTCCTTTCTCACATCACGCTTCCCGTCGTCTAGTATATTTCTCAGGCCGTGCAAGACCTCCCGCTTCAACGCAAGAAGAGGATTCGCTCGTGACCCGCCGGCGGAAATGTACTTGGGCATCAGTGTGAGACACCGAGTAGCGAGCCGGCGGCTCCTGGGGTGGTTTTCCTGTATCGTGAACGCCCCTCCCTTCTCCGGCTCTGCTTTGAGCGTCTTGCTCTTCTTGGCCGTGGCGACGGCAATGAGCCGTTTGACGAGAGCAGGGATGTGACCGCTATCCACCAATGCCGAAGGATTGCTGGATATGACCACAGCAAGTGTCTCCAGTGTCGCTATCTTGACTGTTTGGTCTGTTATGTCCAGGGACTGTAGCAGGAGAGGCAGGAGAGTGGGCAGCTCTGGCATGACGATCTCGGACGGGACAGACGTCAAGATGCCACTTAGAGCTATCAAGTAGTTCTCCTTTTCAAGCGGCGAATCCGACGTTCTGAACCTCTCGGCGATCAGTGGCGTTAAAGTCTGAAAAACACGCTGCGGGACGAGCAGCCTGATTTGGGCCCCATTTTCCTTCGATAAAATATCGTCCGGTGACAAGATAGTTGCGAATCCCAGGGCTGCCTTCTGAGTGACCGAGCGAGGGTATTGGCTGGGACTAAGCAGCTCAACAAGCCGGCTGAGGTATTCGTTCGTCTTCGGAGACAGTCGCAATATGAGTGCTTTGAATAGCACGAAAACTAGACGGACGTCGAAATCATGTGGCTCAGTTATGTCCATCGATTCGTCCTTGAGACTTGACAGCTTTTGTGACAGGATATCTTCAACAAATCCAAGACCAGGTGTCTGTATATGCTTGTTGATATAAAGAGCCACCTGCGCCAGCAGACTCTGTGTTACTGCAGGGTTCGGGGATGTTGTCGCGAATGATAGCAGATCGTTTATGTTTCGAGGCACCTGGTCCTTTGCCAGTATTGACGACTGAGTGTTTCTGGGTAATGCGGCTAGCAGCCATGTCATCAAGATCGTTCTCTGGGGCTGTTCGACCATTTTTGATAGGATTTCGGGCTCAGAGCCACCTGATGCTCCAGCGAACAAAGAGTATAAGCCGTCAGCTGTCTTTTGAATCGACTCGGCTGAAGAATGTCGGACGATCATATTCATGATTCGACCCAGTAGATCAAGGACACTCTCGTCTGCCAGAGGTCCTGCCGTGGTCTGCGATATTCTCCGAGAGAGCCCAACGACCACGCGGTCAAAGTATGACTCAAGACTCACATTCTGCTTCGAGACCGACCGATTAAGCACAAACAGAACTGCTCCGAGGATAGCGCGAGTGTAGGGAAAAGGTGACGGCTGGGTCGAGCCAAAGAGGAGTTCCAGCTTGTTGAGCAGCCGTCTCATTAGCGTTTCCAATAATTGTCTTTCAAGGCTGATCTCGGCCAAGCCTTCGAGAACAGCGCCATAATCGCCCGAGTGTGCTTCGATTTCCGAGTCTGGTAATCGGGCCATGAACGCAGGGAAAGTGATGTCGGAGATCAGGGCAGGCTTGAACTGAGATATCTCAGCCAGTGCAGTCATGGCCCTCTTTTTTAGTTCATCTCGACCGTGTGACTCCTCTTTGAGAACGATGTCATCGAAGTACTGGACAATCAGTCCAATTTCGTCGTCAGAGAGGACCGAGTTCATCTTTGAGACTAGGAGCAGCCCAGTGGCTGCGGTTAATCGAAACGACACCTCTTCTTTGACAGTTCCCATCAGCGCTTGGCTATACAGAGCCACAAAGCTGTCCTTGAATTGGCCCACCAAATTTTCTCGCCCTTCAGTATTTTTCTGACTAGGGGCCGACCATGACCCATACACTTCGATGGAAGCCTCGAACAGTTGGTTTGCAATCTCCAGTATTGCTCGTTGCTGGACAAGACCCTGCGAGGACTGATAGATGGTGAGAAGTGACGGCCCAATAGCCTTGATCACGGTCTCAAACGCCAGGAATGAGGCTGATGATACAGCTTTGAGGATGTCACCGGACGCCTTTGCCTGGCGTGCTGCGGGCTCCTGAAGGTGCTCCAGGCATTCTTTGTTCACAGGCTTCAAATACTGAAGGAGAGGTGACGAAGGGGCGTTGTGTATGCTTTTGGGACTCGTGCTCAAACCGGCTGCAATAGCTTTGAGAACACGCAGTGCTTCTTCGGCCAGTTCGGGCTCCTGAGCTTGTAGCACTTCGAACTTGACTGCATCCCAGAGAGGTATCGAGAATTGACTGAGCCTTTCGGGGTCGTAGTTGTTCGCACATGCAGCCAGGACCTGCAAGCAATCCCTCTTGACGGTGGAAGAAGTGGAATCAAGACGGTCCAACATATTAGGAAACGTGTACGGTGCGAGTGCTCCGGTGGATGCGAGACACTCGCGCAGACGATCTTTGAGATCTTGAGCGGTGATGCCATAGGGATCGTTCGGAGGTGGTCGGAACGTGATAGGGAAATAGGCATACACAGAGTCGAACATGGTCTGTTCGTGGCCCTGAAGATCCCATTCCACCATGAGAACTCTGAGCATAGAGAAGATCAGCATCAAATTTCGCGGGTCTTTCTCCCCTGCAACCAGCTCGGTGATCCCAGTGAGTGACTCATCCTTCATTTCCCTTACGGCTATCCAAGTAAGTGGCATGTCCGTGTGGTTCTCGGGGCATCCTGACCTTTACGATGATGATCCAATAGCTCATTCAGCAGCTGTAGAACGCGATATCTGCCAGCCTGATTGCGAGACTGCAAGTCGGCAAAGTGTTCGAAAATTCTGCTCCAAATCAGCCAGGCCCAAGCTCATGACCTGCTGCCAGACAACCTTGAACCATGTGCAGGCAAGTCCCTGGACAGCTGTCGCGTGGTGGTCCGCACTCACGCTCTCACAACTGTTTGAGCCATGTCCGAGGTGAACCGGTCCAAGCTCTGAAGCTTAGACAGGCCCTCGATTGCTCCTCCATCTTCAATGCGATCACACAAGAACTGACACAGAACTTGGATCTGTTGACGAGAAAGGTACTTCGGAGAGAGGGCGCCTATGACGGCGACAAGGTACGAAATGGCTCGGGCGCGAATCTTCTCGTCATCATCGTTGATGTACTCGCCCAACGACTGGACAAGCTCGATCAACGTGGCCTGGCGGGTCTCGAGTTCTTTCTCGTCAGTACTCGAAACAGTTTTAGTCGCAGGATTTGCGGGCTTACTCTGGGCTGTCGATTTCGCGATATTCGCGGCTTCCTGCTTGTCATTTTCGACTGCATGCACGTAATTCCGCGTGTCGGACAGCGCCATGATACATGTTGGTTACTGTACACGGTAGCTTTAAATGTGCCTCCAAATGAATTCCAGATCACTAATTGCGTGGCTGCCACTGGTGCCCCTCCAACTCCGAAAATTCCCTCGCCAAACCTTCCCCTCTCGTTGCCCTCAACGCGCCTTGTATGTACGCGACCGCTTTTTCCGCTTTCCCACAACTCAAACCAACTTCACAGAAGTATTAATGAATCGGGAGTCTGAGGGCTCGGCTACTGCATGAGGCAGTGTACATTGAATATCTGCTGGACTTCCATGGCATCATCACAGCTACGTGACCTCTCATCCTTCATCGCCTCTTGAAATGTTTTCAGAACACCCCTGTAACCAAGATCTCGGCTCACCATCTCCCTCATTTACACCTGACAAGAACCATCACAAGAGTTGGGGGTTTTCTACGACGTTGCTCATTGGGTATCGATTGGCTGGGCCAATTGCAGTTGCAGCGGTCGGATGCACCTCGCAGACGATCCGCAACTCTCAGCAAATAAAGTGCATCCATCTCGGAAGCTTGCTCCTTTTATGTCCAGTGTCCGTCTTCCACCACTATGATGCCTTTGATGCGACAGTACTCGTTGCAATCTCTCGCCTCCACCCTTACATCTGAGACGAATTGTGCATTCGCTTGGAATGGCGGATGAGAAGATGCTCAGTCGATATGCCTGCGATTACTGTTGGAAGAAGAAACTCCGGTGCTCGCGTGAGAAGCCCAAATGCAAGAATTGCAGCTTCTGGACCAGTGGCTGTGTTTATTCTCGGGAGCCATCCGAACGCAAGCATACTCCAACAAAGGGCCCTCATAGTCAACAACGCCAGGATGAAAACTCGGCGTCGACACCCGCCTCGTCCCAGATTCCTCAAGAGACAGTGAGGGGTGACAACTCATCTAGGTCGTGCGATGGAGCTCTGTCAAGTATCGCGTCAACATTTTCCCAAGCTCGGCACTTCCTAGAGCACAACCAGGAGCATCGCGACTCCGATTTGACGGCTCATAGCACGGAGATGCTCTCTGAGCTATATAACGACTTTGAGCACTCCACGTATGATTATGACAAGATCAAAGCTGCGGTTAGGAAGATGAGACGGGAACTCGAACCCTTTTTCGTCCCCACTGAGCCCGTCGGGCAGGTGTTTCTTCAGTGTAAGCCCGGTTTGTGCCCACCGCAACGCATACGCTGAACTGATCCTTCCAGGCTTCCTTGCCGGCGTGATTCGAGGGTACCCGCTTCTGAGCCAGCCTTCACAAGAAACATTGTTAGACTTGGTTTTCCGGCCTTCCTCAGTAGAGGAGCGAGGGTGGGTGTTGATATTCAATACTATTCTTGCAACGGCATCGACACAGGCTCCCAACCTTTCGGAGTATACATTCCATCTGCGATGGAACGCTTGGTTAGCTGCGGACGAAGCAAGCCTGTTTTTGGAACCCACGATACTCAACATTCAGGCACTGACGATTTTTGCTGCTCATGGACAAGATCTTGTGACGCCGAGTCTTTGTTGGAATCTGATAAGCCACGCTTGTCGCATGGTTCAAACTGTCAAGCTGCCCTTCCCCTCCAAAAACGCACCTCAGAACAGCAAGATCTATTCCCGCAATTTATGTCTCTTTTGGAGTCTTTTCATCGTCGACAAGTCATTGTCACTCTCATTCGGGTGCCCGCCAATACTTCCTTCGACACTGTACCGCAACGTCACCCTCCCTTCGGCTGAGCAACTCTCCGAGTATAGGCCGCACTTACCCAGCGCGGACCATGGCAGCGACCTTCCGTCACATGTAGAATTCTTTGGCGCCTTCTATTTCGTCCAATGCACGAAACTTGCCATGATAATGGGCGACATTTTGCATCATTTCCTGGACGATCGCAGCCACGGAGGCCACTTAGATCTGAAGACGAAACTCGATGGATGGATCGCCGTCGTGCAGCAGGTGAGAACCGGTCTGAAATTAGGAGCAGGGATTGCTACTGACGCTGGTGAAGAACCAATTACTGCACACTGACCTCGCAGATGCGACCGACCCGGCAAGAGTCTCTATCAGGCTAGGCTTCACTTATCTAAAGTACCAATATCATCACCTTGTTGTGCTTCTGACAAGGGGTGATAAATCCTGTCGCGAGATCTGCCTCAATTCTGCAAGGGCATCCGTAATGCTGCTGAAAGGGTTAGTTGCACATTCGGAAGAAGTCTTCAATGGCATTATCTGGTATGGCCTTGCTCTTATGTTGACACATTCGATCTTGACTTTCACCTAGGCAGCAGCTGTATATGCCCTTCACTCCCTTCTTTGTCCTGTTTGGTGAAGTCATAACGAACCCGACAGCGAAGACTGGTGTGGATGACCTTCAACTGCTCCGGCAGACGGTGCTATACTTTCTCGAATTTCAGAAGTACCACGCCTCCGCCGTAAAGCTGGAGAAAGTAGCCGAGACGTTCACGAAGACTGCCGAAGCCTACGTGCGCCACGTCTTCAGGAAGCAGTGTGACATTGGGAATGTTACACACCTCCAACCCAACAAACAGGAGGTACTGCCTGCACCATTGACATATCTCGTCAATTCATCCAAGGCTAGCCAAGCACAAACAGTGGCGCCGGCCGGCTCTGATCAGACGAGTCGGATTTCTGGCCCCACTGACCCGATGGACTACCAACTTCCCTTGGACGAGACAAGTTCACTAAACCCGAGCTCACTCTTCCAGTTATTTTCCTATCAGGGAGATGATGCGGCATCGTTGGAACAGCTCGACATCACCAATGACCCTCCAGAGAGTATGCAAGGCTTGCAACACCACACTGCCACTAATTCCGACGACCAGGCCCATGGCGCCTGGCAAGTGCCTGAAACAGGCCAGTATGTGTCGCTGAGGGACGTCGAGATGAACGGCAGATACCAGTTTTCCAATTGCACGTTTGACTGGTTTGCGCTCGAGAACTATAAACTGTGAAGATGTAGCAACTCTTCGCGGCATCATACCACAAAGGCCATGTTGAAAAGCTTGATCTGGGTTCAAGTTGCTAGTATCTTGCCCTCGTGCTGCGTAATCCAATCTTTTCCGACCCCTTTCCCGGGGAAGCCTTGCTAGCGATGGGCATCCGACAATCCGCATGTAAAGAATTTTGATTGAATTCCGTACGCTGTCACGTCTGTACATGTGATAGCAAATCTGTAGTACAGTTACACGAGACTCTTGCTACCTTGGAAGGCCTCGCTGTCCCGTCATCTCCTTTTCGATCCTTGTAGGCGAAACTCTGGGACGGTACTCCAATTGTCACCCTTTGGGGGCTAAAGCGGCTGACGGTGGCTGAGCAGGCCAGCCCATCAAATGTCCAGGCGTTGTTTCTCAACCGACATCAAAAAGTCTTCGCGTCGCAATATTTTCCCAAGGAAGTCATTATTCACGATTTTCACGTCCGACATGATGGAATCGCTGCTGGAGAAATTGCTTCGTCACCACAAATCAGCATTTTCTACAATAGACAACTCGCCCCCCATCGAGGACTCCTATTTGCAGTACAAGACTTCCAACATCCAAGCAATCTACAAGGACTTGTACCCATTGCCCGGCTCCAATCCAGCAGACAAAGATGCACTCGTCCGGAAGCGCATGGAGGTGGCCAAGTCGGCGGCTGCGCTCGAACGGGAGAAAAAATCCTTCACGGCTATCAATGAGCGGGCAGCTGAGGAACGTGTAGCAGCTGGTGTGGAAGTGCGCGACTTTGCACAAGACGGAAATGCGAAATGCGACTCAGGATGGCCACCGACTGGGTAAAGCGCAAGGAGGCGTTGGCGACCTTCTACACGGCAGCTTTCCTACTGACACGATGTGTTGGTCGTAGCGAGTTCGCTACAACACACTCCGTGGGGCATACATATTCATTCCACCAGCTCATGCCGATTCCCCAACGATGATGGCGATGTCGGGGGAACGCAAACTCTACGGCGCGACTTGTGACACTCAGCGAGATACACAGCTCCGGTCGTGCCACCTTCCCGCCACATAATCACTACCTGCGTCTCACCTGTCCGTGGCTGGCGGCAGCAGTGTGATGAATCTCTATCACGAGGTTCGAGTTGATGTCGATGGACACCAGAGGGTCCTTGATTCCAATGTCACCGGTGACTATCTTCAGTTGACACGACGGCACTGCAAACGTGAGTGAGGGTGATAACTATGGGCTATGGTCCCATACCAGCATCGCTTCGATCCTCCCTTCGTGCCTGTTCGAAGTATCATACTCAAGGACGGACGAAACAGTCGCTGTCAAAAGATGATACGACCAAAGCTTTATTAGCACGATCACAAATCCGGGGAAATGCCTTCCAGTCCAAAAAAACCATGGGAGTCCAAGAAATGGAGCTCTCTAGGCTATCCCATCAGCAAGCATCCCAACCGGACCTACCACTACCCGACCCACACTAACTTCGATTTCAACACCGGCACGTACAAGGCCCATCCTTCCTATTCTAACGATAGAGCGGCCCGAGACCGCGAAGCCGCTAGGTCCGCAGGCCGAGATTTCGCATACTCGGGCAAAGACCCACGACACGAGAGTTCGAGGAATCATGGACCGAGAATAAATGACCAGGCTGCGAGGGCTCTCGAGGCTGCATGTTCTGTGGGACAGGACTTTGCCTACTCAGCGAAGAGTTCGCGGCGTTGGGACTCGAAGACCGGGAGATGAGGGCATGCGGCAAAGCGGTTGAACTCGATCTTCGAGTCGAGATTTATAGCCCTTGTGCCAGTAGTGTAACATACCGTGGTGAGCTATACCCGTGCTGCAGAGTCTCTTCAAAGTGCCAGAAGCGCTTGCTTTGCCTCTCTCAGTTCTTCCGTCCGCTATTGTGAGTCTCTCCGTAGTGACAACTACATGGTCGTCTGTGTGTTGATGGCCACTCACGAACCACAGTGATACTGTTCTCGCCTCTGCCTCACCAGACACGGAGTGACAGACAGACAGACAGGTACCAATGCCTGGAAGAGCATAAAGAGATCCCTTTCATCTTTCCAGCTTCGCGTCTCTCTTTTCTTCTCTCCATACCTTTCGACCCGATAGTATTGAGGACCGGATATCCAACGACTCGGTCTGAATCTCCCACAACCACAATCACCCACAATGTCCAATCCCCAGCGCCTCTCCTTCTTCTACCATACCCTTCACTCTCAGCCTCCCAGTTCCGCGACTCCTTCATACGCAGCCACGGTTCAACTGAATCCTACCCTCGACAACCTCACGGCCGCGCAGAACCGCCATGCAGCGGGGATCGCGGCTCGCGATTTCGCCTACCCGACCTGGCATCCTCACCACTACAAGTGAAATCAAGCAGAGCCGGAACCAGCGTCACGCCGGACTCGTCCCAGGAGAGGGGAGAGGATACGGCGGAGCTTTGGAGAGAGACCCTCAGTTCTTTATGTTCTTGAATCTGAATCTGCATTGTAAGCGACAGGGAACAGTCGTCAGCGCAACGCAGGCTTATGCAAATGAGAACGAATCAGAGGGCGGAGGCTTGTAATTATTGTATCAGCAGTGTCACATACCTCAGCTGGGTGTCAGCTGGATGCGGCGGATGAACAGATAACTGGTTGTCGGCTTGTATTTGAGTCCGGATACAAAGATGTAGCTTCCGCTTGCAGAGAGATCCAAAGTTGGCGCTCGAGCATAGATCTAGATTTACCCTTGGAGAAAGCACAAGAAACGTCGAGCTGATGTCGAGGATTACTCTTGTCTGTCCTTCCTCGAGATCATGCATATAAGCTTGACGAGGCCGTCGATGCTATTGAAGGCTAAGGATTGGGCCGGGAGAGGGCGCGACTCCACGACAGGAAGGAGTCCGACAACTCAGACTTGTCAGTTTCCCTGGCGTTTGCGTGCGTCTCGGAGCTCTCTCATGCCTTGAATATCTGAGAGTCCGTCCCCTGTGTTGATGCCTTCTGAGTGAAAGGTAGAGTTTGTGTCTGTATATGCTTTCACCTTTGATGGCGCTCGTGAAAAGCAGTTCCACGATTGTCTTTTTGAACGGTATTTCCCTGTGATTGACCAATCCAGACTCCTTCTCAATCAAGCTATGGTCGAGGAGGATGCCGAAGGTGAAGCTGTCGGAAGTGAGGTCGACAACACTGCCGTGACGGCCATCTGTGGTTCCCATAGCTTTGTCTTTATGTGGTGGCCTCTTTCCCCTTGGACGATCTATCCGACCTCACCATGGCAAAAGAAGTGAATACAAACATCCGCAGTGTGTGACAATCATGAAAATGCCACACAAGGCTCGTTCGTTCTGCATGGCCGCGCTTTCGTCCCACGAACCCTCCTCCTGCTAGGCACAGCCATCCCGCGGATCATCCACAACGACATCCACATAGTCCTATATCACATCACGCCATACCATACCCCCGTAATCTCCAGTAAAACCAATCGGACAGCAGACGTCGGACGGCGCAGCACACTCAAGCCCTCCATGTCGGACAGATCCCACGGGTACGACGACGAGTACGGCTACAAGAGCCGCGACCGGGTCTCCAGAGGCAACTCGAATTACTACCGCAAGGAGAAGAAATACCACGACGACAGCTACCACAAAGACCGCGCCCACCAGTGGACCAAATACAGCAACCAAGGCGAGGCGTTCGACCGCGCCTCGACCAAGGGCGTCAAAAAGGAATACAAGCAGTTATGGCCGCGGGCAGGCGACTCCAAGGAGTTCAAGGACTATCTCCGCACCGAGCGGACCGGGTTCTTCGACCCCCCTTCCCGCCGGAGCCGCGAAGATCGAAGTCGCAAAGAGGCGACGCGAGATAACCGCCGCGCTGATCGGGATCGTCGCTCGAACCGCATCGTGGTCGAGGACTTCGGGTATCCGTCGAACAACCTCCTCCGGCGGGACTATAGGACCGCGAAGAACGAGCGAGACGATCCCTAGCCGAGTGAGGGTTGGAAGTCGCGGTCGCGAGGATATGAGACGACGGGATCGTTACAGGACTAGCTATGTATGTATGTAGCTAGGCCTGCCCTAGCGTATCAGCCAGCCGTCTGAAGGGCCCTGGACTTTGCACAGCCAGAGCAAAGCAGACCAGAATAGACGCAGGAGGAGCGGAGCGTTGATCGCCCTGACCTGACGGGCATTGGTTGCGCTACCTCATTCGTGTCCATTCCCACTCATTGGAGCTGAAAGGAAATTGTGGCATCTTGGAACCATGAATTAGTAGGCGCCTACACATGCATGCATCGGCGTTGAGCTTGGCCTGGATCGGATCGGACTGGACTGAATTGAAATCCAAGCTCCTGCGGCAGGAGGTTTCGAGCGACGTTGGCTGGATTGGATTCGATAGGACTGACTGGATTGCCGAGCATGTGAATGTTTTGATGATAGATACCCCACTATTTGACCCATGGAAGGCTTGAATGATACCTTACCTAGAAGTTCAAACTCAAGTTCAGCTTCGTACTCAGCTTCGCGGTTATTGCGCAGTTTGGATTGAATTGGGTGAATGTGCGACTCCTCACCTTCACTTACCCGTCCGAGTGCACTTCCTCCCCCATCTTCTCTACATTGGGGCATAGCATCGGGTGACGAACACACACACCGCTGAAGCTGTCATACATACAAACCACACTACTCTGCAGGGTAGAACGGGCCGAGGTGCAACGCGCCAGGCGGGTTGGAAATGCGACGCTCATACAGTCAAGCACGGACACACATAGAGACCGATAGACAGATGTTGAGCAAAGTGGTCAGTTAGTCCCTGCTTTCTCAGCGGTCGTGAGCGGTGCACGCTTCGTTGTGGTGTTGTCCGACGCTGACGGCGCTCACGGTGGTTCGTATACGAAGTGTGGCAGAAGGGACTGCCTATTCTAGAATGAATTGTATTCCGAAACTGCCGTGTAGGGTTTCTTTCAAAACTTGAAAAAAAATTCTCTGGAAGTTGGGACGGTCGTGCGGCTTTCTGGGTAAGAAAAAGGGGCACGGCGATGATGTCATTGCGAGGCTGGACCATCAGCCTTCCCCATCCACAGAACACGCAGTAGAAAGTACATTTAGTATTCACATAGCTTGTACTGTAAAGATGGCGCAGAAGAGAGAGTCCTACAAACAAGGTCACAGGTCCATGATACGTAAGAATACGCAAGGATACGTAAATCAGTTCTACCCCATTGCGTCGCATTGCCATGAAGGCGTTGAATCACGTTGACATCAGATTCTGTCTATGTCGGAGGATTTCTCATCTATAACTCATCCTTTGTTGGTACATCAGGCTGTAAAGGCCGTCCACTGTCTGCCAAGAGATCGATGCCTTTCTTCTTCCGCCACTTCTCCCACACGGCATGAAAGTCCTTCTCCATGCCGCTCTCCATCTGGTCAGGCAGCACGACCACGTACTGGACGTAAAGGTTCCCGAACTCGGGGGCATCGTGGTCGTGTTCGTGCACATGTCCGCCGTGGTAGATGGGCATGCCCTCGCCTTTAACCGTCTCGGTGTGCCCTGGCTGGACGACCTGGCCACGGTTACGCGAGAGCTGCACGACATGCCCGTCGAGATGGGTGAGGTTGCGGGTCCACTCGCCCATCCAGGCCTCCCGGAGGGAGAGCACTTCTTTCCAGTAGAGGTCGTCGTCCTTGCGGCGGAAGAACGTCCCGTCTGTCCGCTCTTGTTCGTTCTCGCTCATTGTTGGCTCCAGCTCCGTGACGTAGACGTACAGGTTCCCGGCCACGTGGTCAGGATGCTCGTCTGCCTCGCTCTCGAACACTAATCGGTGGTTCTTGGGGATGCCTTTGTCAATGACGGCCGTAAGGGTCGTGGGCCCGCGAACGACTTTGTTCCCCCCGCACACTTTACACTTATGTTTGATGATCTTGCCATGGCCGCCGCATTGATCGCAGGGGCCCTGCTGTTGCTGGAAGATGCCAGGCGCGAGCTGGAATCGCTGCATGATGATCCCGTGGCCATGACACTTGTGGCACGTCTCGACTTGTCCATCGGCCGAGCCTGAGCCTTCGCACTCCTCACAGATCTGCTGCTTCTCGATGGTAAACTCGGTTTCCCGGCCCGTGTAGAAGTCACGGAGCGGAACTTGTAGCCGCACTTCCATGTCTGGGCCTCGGCGGACGCCGCTGTTCGCGCGGCCGAAGTGGCCTGAGCCGCCGAAAAACCGCGAGAACAAGTCGAACGGATCGTGGGTGTGGCCTCCCCCGCCACCACCGCGTTTGTGGTTCTCCAGCCCTTCATGCCCGTATTGGTCGTAGATCTTCCGCGTCGTCGTATCGGAGAGGGCTTCGTACGCTTCGGTGACTTCGAGGAATTTCTTCTCATCCCCCGTGGCTTTGTCGGGGTGGTACTTTTTGGAGAGTTTGCGGTACGCGGTCTTGAGATCTCGATCTGAGGCGGACTTGTCGAGGCCCAGCACTTTGTACAGGTCTTCCGCGGCGAGGCAGCATGTGAGGAAGGCAAAGACGGGGAGGAGATGAGCGAGGAGTTGGAGGAGGAGCATATTGGGCGATGAGCGCCCCTCCAGGGGCAATGGACGAGGATTCGGTGTCGCTATCCAGTGAGTTTTAGGAGCCCTTAAACATGGTTCCACGCGGATAAGGGATTGACGCGATGGCAACAGGCCTTGCACTGGAATGGCCAACTTGTTGCGGTGGGTCTCATAGATCGATGTTATCGACTTGTGGAATACAAGCCAGCATGTCAATATCGCGACAGCATCATTTGGCCGCAATGTACACCGTAGTATGCGTCATGGCTCGCCGTAGTAAGAAGTGCACTTTGTGACTTCCAGGGCCGATCTCATTTCTTTGTGAACAATGATTTCTGCTGCAAGAAGACTATTGAGACATCGCCGACAGATATCAGCTGAAGCTCATGTGTGTGTGCTGCATCTTACGAGCTGAGCCTGAGGAGTACTTCCCTCCCTAATGTGGCAGCAGCCGCGCCGAACTGAGACATGGCTTTAGCTGTGTTCCTTTGTTGATACCCTCACTCACCGCTCCCTCAGAGCTGTCTTTAAGTGAAAGGCAAGTCTTCCACCACAGGGAACAAGGCTACGAGCGGTGTGGAAGCTGGATGCTAGACCAATACTGCTGAAGACTTGTTTGCTAAGTATCTATTGGCAAGAGGCTTTGAAGCCGCTGAACAAGATGCAGATCAGCGGCTTTTCTCACAACGTGCCTGCTTCAAAAGAATTGAAAACATCCAGAATCTGGTAGCAACAAGTGACCAAGTTGAGAGACGTGCTTTCCACAGTGGCGTCGAAGCACCCATCTGTGCTTCGGGATCTGTTTGACATTTTTGATAGGTGTGTCGCGCACATGAGTTGACTGCTGCGAGGCATATGACTTCTGCCAGACGTCGCATCCGGGAACTGTCACATTCCATGACGGCTGCAGGGCTACTGTTGCTGTACAATCTCATCGGTGCCGGCACCTCATGAGATGCGGTTTGTTGTCGCAATTTGAGAATCATCTTCGTCATTGAGGTGACGGCGCGATCGAGGGACACGAACTCATGCCTAGTGCCGCTGATGCGCCAGGTACCTCCAGTCAAGTGGGATCACAAGAGCTGTCAAAGTATCTGAGAAGCCTTCTTGCGACAAGTTCCACGCAACGCTCTGCGCTACCTGCTTGCCACTTCGCGGCTCCGGACAACACAAAAAGTCTTCATAAACCCTGCCCTTCTCACACAATAACCGTTGACTTCTCCAACCCACAAGCAATCTCTTCATACAGCTTCAATATGCACGCTCACAGAATCACCACTGCTGGAGCTCTGGTTTTTTTGCTGGGCTGCCAGCTGCTCGTCGCCGCTCTCCCCGTCTTCGACTACGTGTGGACTAGAATCAATACTGAGCGCTACTTCGCTGCCATCGAGGACTGCAATGGCAACGAAAAGGACTGCCACTGGCCAGGGTAAATCTCTTATATCATTCACGAGGAGCCTGGGGTCAGAAGCTAACATGCGTGGCCAGATTCTCTAACCAAGTGGTCGGCTCGCACGAACAGCTTGCCCCGGCGGTGAGGGCCTCCGCGGCTGTGTATCCACTTGAGATACAGCCACTCCCTGCCGCCATCGCTACTGCTGTCAAAGACGCTCTCGCCACTCCCTCACCGTGCAGCCATCAGGTCCCACAAACCACGACCACACCGGTTCCCGACTTGTGGCTGGAGCCTCAACGCCGCGACGTCGCTCTAGACGACATCCCGAAGAGCCTCAAGTCTCTCGAGAGCACCTACCACAGCACGCAGGCTCCTGGGGCGGCCGTGATGGAGCCCTGCGCGGGCGGGATTGGGCCCCAGTGTAGACCCGGCTTCATCATGCTCGATCGAGGGCTATGTCTATGCTTGCGCCCTAGCAATTCCAACACCAAGATCTAGTGAGGTTGGTTGTGTTTCCGAGGTTCTGGGTTGGACCAAGCGGGATGGATGTTGGCGAGGTACAGTTATCCCGCTCCCGTTCCCGCTCTCGGCGTCACCACCGTGTGTGACTGTCATCCACCTCAGCTCACCGCCATTGCTCACTGGTAGACCACCACCACGACCGCCTCGTCGACGACTTTATGCACAGAAAAGGGAACAAATGGCTAGGTAGATCACCAACTACTACTGCGACTGCTGTTTGTTTTATCGGTTCGACCGCCGTTCAACAAGACTCGCGGAAGGCTTTCATTGGCACGAGAGGATGACAGCGGTAGGAGGCTCTCATTGCGAGGAGAAGATGACAGCGCCGGACAGAGACTCATTCCTGCAAACTTGTACTCGTACTCTTAGGTGTTTGTACTTTTACACTTTCCCCTTTTTTCCTCAATGGGTATCTCGCAAGAACCTTGCCCAGCTAGCTTGGTGGCATCAAACTTCCAAACTCAGCCTCAATCACAATTAAATCCATAGTACGGAGTCTCTCGGCATGTAATCTTCAGCTCATGCCAGGCTAATCCGGTGGCAAGGTTTGTTGTACTGTATGTATTGCGTACTCTACTTGGCGAAGCCGACGGCGAGAGAGAATCAACATCACTTTTTGGTATGCCTTGCCCTTCGTTGCTGGAGTGCTTCAACTATCGCATCGCGCCAACGCATACGGAGTGGGCGAAGATTAAGGGTTGAAAATCCTGAAAGTTCTTCCCCGCTCGACATTTGCGGGATGTATATGCTCCGTTACGATGGCGCTTTCTCTATCTCTGGTTGTACAAGGAAGGAGGGGAATACCTTCACGTTCGGTTGTATCTCGTTCTACTGTTCAAGCGGAGCGTTGATACCGCGACTCTGCTTGTCCACCAGTGTCGCAATCGACCCCTGAGCAGCAGGCCATATACTGGTTCCGGTCTGAGAATTCAGATGCCGGAGCATGTCGTCCATGGTCATTGAGCCGACTTTCCGCACCGCCAGGCGCAAGTACGCCACGACTTGAGCGACCTTGACCCAGTCGACGTCCTCGTCCGCGCGGAACAGATTTCTCCAAATGGCGCTCGCGAGCACAGCGTCGCCCTTGACGAGCCCTTCGTCGTACGAGACGAGAATCCCGCGCCACTGCAGGAGCAGATCCTTCAGGTATCGACTGCGGATCCCCTGGGCACTGAGGTTGTGGAGCATCACCATCTTGTCCTCAGCCTCTCGGGAGAAGTGCTCAATCAGATAGCGGTGGTAATTCTGGAATTCCGACTCTGACTCCAGCACCGCGCGGAGTTGTGTCACGATCACGTAGAGGTGCAGAAACGTAATCTGCGACCATGTGGAGAAGGTGGGCGGAAGGTTCAACGCCGTGAACCACCACGCGTGCTTGTTCTCCGGGAGCGGCTGCCCCAGCTCTGCTCCCTCCTGCGATGCCTCTTTCGCAGGCCCTTTGCCCGTCAGGATGTTCATGCGTTGGTCTTGCGGGATGGTGTAGTCAGCCTGTGCGGCGCAGGATTTGAATAGCGCCTCGGTCTGCCCGTAGATGGTGTAGGTCTTGGTGGCGGCGGGGACGGTGCGCTGGAGTGTCTGGGCTAGACGGGCGGGGATGTTCAACTTGCTTGGTTGGGAAGAGAGCGACGATTGGATCTGGCGTTGCATTTGTGAGACGCTTGTGCCGTGGGAGGGTTGCGCAGAGGATTTGTCTTGTCCTTCTTGCGGCGGCGGTGAGTGCGATTCGGGTTCTGGAGGCGGCGGAGGGGCCGTCACGTTGGACGTCACGGTCGAAACAGTGGTTGGAAGAGCCTGCTGCCCTGCTGGTTGTGACGCTGGGGGAGATTCGAATTCGTTGTTGGGGGCAGGAGGAGCGGTAACATTGGTGGTTATGGTCGCAGCGGTGGTGGGAGGGACAGCTGGCTGCTCCGTCGGAGCTTGATAGGTTGAGCGCGAAGCCTGTTGCTGCCATTTCGTTGATGCTGTTGACAGATATTGCCGCCTCGGACGAATCTGGCTATGAGCTCGAGCTGCCTGAGCACCGGAATTAGTTGGGTTTTCTGCAGCGTTCACGCTCTATGAGACGCACTTTTGTCTCGGTTTTGGCAGTCTGTCGCAGCGCACGAAGGCAGCACGAGCAGAGATTAAATGAGCTCATCTTGGACCGTAGTCGTAGAGGGGACGGCGACGGGTTTCAGAGAAGGCTTGTTCCAGCGTTGTCTAGCTTGAGGATGCCCGAATTTCGTACTCGCGTCATTGAATATCGAGCGCGTCATTCGATTTGCGGAGCTGAAACTTCGTTGATTACGTAAAAAGGGCTTGGTGAGTTTGCAGCATTTGTTTGACTTCCCCTTTTCGTCCTGATGGCAACTGCTCTAAAAATGGATTTGCTGACCGAGTCTCACCCTTGCCTCTCTGGTTCCTAAGCTGAAGCTTTGCACAGCTAAGTGCTTACCGAAGCTTGTGTCTGAGGGACCCTCCGATTCAATCGCTTAACGCTCGCCGCCCCAAAGCTGAAATCTAACCTTTCTGCGCCCCCGCCGCCGGTGCCCGTACCAGGATTCCACTTTGTGGTGCCTGCCCGTTCGATCTGCCAGTGTTGACCCCAAGTCTCGTCGGCATCATGATGTGAGTCTAATTAGAGGGTAGGCACGTTGGCAATACGTCGATCAACCGTGTCAATCAAGAGCTCCCGTGGCACAAAGTGGTTTTGCCTGCCGAATTACTGACGAGGCGCTACTCCAGGTTAATCTTTATCAGTGGCATGTGGCTGAGGAAGATGCTCGACCGGGGTCTAGCCATCTCATTCTGGGTAGTGCTTACGGCTTCAGCAGATTGCGAAGTGAACAGCCTCTCCCCGGGCGGGCTGATGGAGTTTGTATAACTGATTAACTTCCCTTCCGTCTCTCACTGACACCCTCTCTGCGCTGCGTCTTAATACTTTTTCGAGCGACCAAGTTTATTTTCCTGCACAATCGCAGCCATGTCTTCCCTTTTCCTTCCCGTCGCTCTTTCCCTGCTCGCCAGATCTGTCGTTGCATCTCCAGTTGCAGTCGTGACTGGCACGGCCTTACCTCCTAATATCGCGCAGCAGGCCGGCGGTGGACTGCCGAACCAACCTGGCACACCCAAGATCTCCAACAATGCCATCGACAGCTTTCACTTGGCAAACTTCTTGGAGAACCTCGAATCGAATTTCTTCCAGGAGGGTTTGATGAACTACACACGATGGGGAACCGGCGATCAGGTGAATGGGGTCAGCAACATGGCAGTTGTATCTCGCATTGCCGCCCAAGAGGAGGTTCATGTCGCGTCCATTGTTGGTCTGCTGGAAGGAAACGGTGCCCCCGGTGTCGCGCCTTGCCAATACGATTTCCCGATTACAGATGAGACAAGCTTTCTGGCCCTCGCCAGCATCATTACAAACGTCGGTATCGGCGCCCTGCAGGATCTTGCGGACGGCCTTTCCACCACCGACCCCGGACTCGAAGCCACCGTCGCCTCCATCATCCCCGTGGAAGCAAGACATGATGCCTTCTTCCGTCTCTTCGCACAGGAGGTACCAAATCCCACAACCTTCGAGACCAGGATCAGCGGCATCTGGGCCTTCAACCTGGCTTTGGATTTCATCATCCCCGGCTCCTGCCACGACTTGCCTTCCTTCATCACTTCCCTACCCATATTCCCCGACTTGGGCATCATCGGCTACGGAGGCCCATCTTTCGCAACTCCCAACAGCCCTGGCAAGCTGATCTTCCAGGTCGGACAACCCAACATGCTGCCCCAGGGATGGAACTCAGGCCCATTGTACATGGCGTGGGTCAACCAGGACAACCTCCCCGCCTACACTCCTGTAACCGTGCAGGGCAATGAATTGCACGCCGACGTCCACCCAGGCATGTTTGGAGTTGCATACGCCGCTTTGACGAACCAGAACACGGCAACAAACATCAACGATCTGACCAAGGCAACGCTGGCCGGACCTCTACCTGTTCCTCTTGGTAGCTAAAGTTGATACGATCAAAGATACATGAGTGTTCACGAGGGCTTGCTGGCGGCGCCAAGGAGTTTATAAGGTACTGGGATCTGCTGGATCATCAGGATGTAGCCAGTGCAGGCACCTAGGTTGGTCGGGTGACAGAAGGACTTTGTATGCATAAGCCACGCGGGTGGAATCCATTCACAAAACGTTTTTAATGCGACTTGTTTCTACGTGCCTCGCATCTCAAGCCTTGGCTGCCGTCGCCCAATGCTTTGTACTGTGATCTCTCTGCCACTGGGTATTTGCAGGAGTATTTTCCTACAGGGTTTCGGTGAGGCCTTCATCAGCCTAGATCATGGCAAGTACGAGGTAGTCACAGATGCTGCGGGTAACCAGTGGCAGATTCTGCACGGCAAGGACCAGTAAGTCACTATTTTCGAACAAGACGTACCCAGCAACAGTCTGCACCAGAATGGCATGGAATCTGTCCAGCGCTGGAGGCTCCGGAATGACTTCGGCCGGGAACTTGACGTCGGCCACGGCGGAGGAAATCGCTTCACCAACCTAAGATGCAGCCAGTCGCCCACTGGAAACATGGACAAGCATGATATCCGGGTTCAGAAACAGTCCGGGCGAAGGGCTGGGAGAAGGGTACGAGGCTAAATGAGGTGGATGGTAAGATGAAGCAGGGGTTGAAGATGCAAACTCCGAAGTGAGGTGAAGCAAACGATGTTTGTAGTAGAAGTGTTTACCGTCTTCATCTCTTAGCTGACATTCTACAGTCTGGTTTTCGTACCTGGATAACGATCATCTTGTGGCGTATTCGTACCTGCGTCTCTGGCCAACGTTTTCTTCGGAGGGTTCTCTGAGTACCGAGTATGGCCGCCACAGATATGTACCGGGAGTCGTATCTTCAGTCCTCGATTTCGGACATTGGCGGCCCCTTGCTGTCATTCTACAGGGGATTTGGCACAGTTCTGTCTCTTCATTAGGATCTATAGTAGTTTTATACGGGTGAGAGGAGTACATAGAGTTTGAGTCAAGGTTGACTGAATGTAAGTTGGAGGTGAGTGGAGACTGAAGGGCGAACTAAAGTGGCTTAATTAGGTGGGGCGCACATGAGGTCAGGGCAGTTTCACTCATCTCTCAATGTTCAGATGTTGTTAACAATCCACGACTTTCATCCATCGTTACCTCGAGTCTGTACCTCTAGATAGAATAACAAACGCAATCTTGCTCATCAGCTCGCAGCAAGGACACATCTCGCGTGCTCAATTTATAGCGCCGCGCTGCCACTCTTGACCTACCAGAGGTTGCTTTGACTGACATGTGCACCGGAAACGATGCGGCAGCTACCGGATCAATCTGATGGCGTCGCTGATAAGGCAGTGAGAGTTCCAGCGACCGGCTAATTCACCGTTGTCGACCGTCATTCAAACATGCCTGAAATCTTGTTCATCGACGTACAAGACAAATCCGGACGCAATCGAAATGTCGTCCGGCGGCATGCTGCTGAAGACGCTCATCGCAAAAAGCGTATGACCGATGTTTTCCGCCATCAAAACCAAGTAGTTCGCCAGAAACCACTGACGCTTCGACCCTCAGCCCGGCCCCGGCAACCACAACAGGCTGACACGACCGTGGAGGAGGAGACGGAAGACGAGCTCCGGCGAGCGCAGGATGTGGCGTCTGATCGACAGCCCAACAAGACATCAGCACGAAAGTCCAGGCAGTTACGAGATCCCAAGGCCGCCCTGACGCTTCGTTGGCGGGTTGGCAACCCGACCGCGATCAAGCCTCCTACGGATGATCTGAAGATAGAGTTTGTACTCAGTGAATCTTTCAACTGGATGATGGGTCAATATACCAGTTCCTGGTCCTCATTAGTTCAACGCGACCCAAAAGTCTTTGACCTCAATGGTGAAGTGGAAATCCTCCGGGAAGCGTTCTACATTGTTTCCGACCTCCTGGAAGTGCGTAAGACGGCTGCTGCATTTACAGTCCTCAAGCATACCCTCGATTCTATTCCAGCTGTCTTTCGAGATCCACATCCGGAGTTACTGTTCACCCTTGTGGAACTTGCCTATGGTATCAACATGGCCGGGGCAACTGATCTCCACGCTCAAATCAGGCCCCACGTCGCCGAGTTGGCTTCGACAATCATGGGGAAAATGCACCCACTCACGATCTTGTTGAGATCCGAGTTCGATGCTGTATTGCAGACCCACGTCACCGAACTTGTATTCAAGTGCATTATCGACGCAATGTCGAAGACCTTCGGTAAGGTCGCTTATCAGACACTGGTCCAGCAGATGGGCCGGTCGCAATTTTACGCTCGTACCGGCCGCGGCGATGAGGCGCAGAAGCTGATCGCCGAGATACAGGAGCAATGGAAGCATCAATACGGAACCGACTCCGCTCTGGCCCGGCTGGCAGAGCTTGAGCTTTGCCTAATGCGGCTGCAAAGCTCTTCAAATCCAGAACCAGCGCTGGAGGCTCAGGCCAACAACGCAATGCTAAGGGTTGAGATAATGGCCGGGATATACTCGAATAAGTTTACAGACAAGGCAGCCAACCATCCACGAGTCGGAGACCAATCTCCGCGGAAAATGGCCCTTGCGCAGTGGTTTCTTCAGCACAAGCGCTATTCCTTTGCATTGCACTGTTACGAAGGCGCAAAGAGGAGTAGCAAGGACGGTGACCCGGATGAGGTTGCCACGAGGCCTCTAGCAGACCTCATCGCTGATACGGTGGCTGGTGCCCTTGCCAATATGTTGTGGCGGCCTGGTAATTTGTTGATCCTTGCATCACAGGCTCCAATGCAAGAAAGCATGCTGGCAATATCCTAGCACAATGCGGTCGTTCTCGTGTACGTGCCTGGACCATTTCGCGCACGAGATCGCCCCCCACACGACCACGAGAACGACATATTTCACGTACGAAGTCGCTGAAGGGACATTATCGATGACCCGTTACCGGCCTTACCATCTTCATTGGCGAATTAGATGTGGCTGCTTATCCCATGGCTTGTTTGAGAGCGGCTGCAATCAACTGGTGGGCGTCCGGTAGTCATGTTGTGACTGGACACAAAATTCACGACCACCGTCGACTTTGCCTGTCATGATCTGTCATGTTTGCAGACGGGCGTCTGCATTGCAGCGTACCTGCAGGATGAGTCTCCGCTTCGTGTGGTACAGATCGGGAGGGGCGGTTTCGGACAACTTCTCAAACTCTGCTCCTTCGACGCCCTTGCGTGTCTCTCTCTGGTTTTGGACCGTTCAAAGCAATATTGCCAGATCAGAGCCTCCCTCAAAGGCAGCCGCAGCAACTGGATATGGCGGCAAAGGAACCAAGGTTGTTGGCTTGAGCCTCGGCTCCTAGTCTGGTATCAACTTGTGTAGCCGTGATTTGGCGCAGAGGTGCACCGCTACCTCGCCGCTGCTGGGGACCGGTGCCAACCGCGTCTCATCCGCGTCTACATGGACCTCTCCGATATCAAAATCTAATTTCGGGCAAAATTCGAAGCCGCATGTCATTCAGGAACATTGCCATGTCAGTGTAAAGTCGAGTCCTTTGTGGGCACCACCGTTGCAAGGAATGAAGAGGTTGTCATCAGGACTGATCTAAGGTAAAGCCAATCTAGACGCCCCGATTCAGAGCCAGGAGCTGCGAACGGTCCTACGCAGCCGCTCCCGCCTTGACCATGCTGCGTTTCAACTGATCCCCACCATCCTTCGCCTACAGCCTCAAGCAAGTCGCCTTCTCGAATATGACAGCAATGAAGCGTGGCATTTTGAAATACATCCGCCAAGGGAGCGGGCAACAGCTTCCGCGCGAAATTGCGGTATAGTGCGACTCCGCCATCCACGATGCAAGATTTTCAACGGACGGAAATGGAGGGCTATTGCATATGAGGCGCGCTCAACCATTATTTCAGTGACCCTCCATTGATTTGGCGAGCAAGAGCTATAAGATGGTGTGTAGAAGTTTGACAGAGAGCTTTCTCTCGAGGCAGCTTTAGGGTAAGGGCTTGGAGTGAGAAGGTTCTGTATGCAATGGGGAGCGTTCTGGTCACTCTTTTCGTCAGCCTTGCAGGCCTTGGCCTGACATTTGCAGAGCAGCATCCAGGTTGGTCCTTCAGCTGTTGCAAGCTGGGTTATGGCTGACGAACAGCAAGCTGTGCACAATCGACTTGTTCGTCGCTGTGACAACGAGACTCACCCCTGGTTCTATGGGAATGATACCAATCCCGAGCCAGCTTGGGGCAGCGGCTATCTCACCTCAGAACAACCGCAGCAGACTGAAATCCCACCTCCTTTCCCCTGTGGGAGTGAGTCATGCCGGCCGGGGGACGGACCAAATACGACCGCTGGTAACGACAGTTCACCACAATTCACTTTCAGTCCAGAGCAAACCTCGCTTGCGACGGCACCGTCTTGGTCAAATATAACCGCCGTCCATGGCACCGGTCAAACCCTCAGCCCTACAATCACCTCGGCACCTTTCGCCAACAGTACGTCGACTGGCACCAACGCAGCGGGATTGCCAACCACTTCGTCAATTGGAAACTCGACAATCGCTTCGGATGGAAACACTGGGTCAGTCGTTTCGCCGGAATCGAATTCTGCTTCGTCGAATAGAACGACAGCCTCAGATGCTCCTAGCAATTTGCCGATGACTGTCATGACGATGAGATCGACAACCACAATTTGGTCCGTTCCCGGTTCGAATTTCACCTACAACGGCACCAACCCTCCCTGGGGCACTGGCGAATCTACGGACAGACCATTGTGGACCAATACATCATCGCCACCTCCGGGCTATACCTCACCCTCAGAAACTGACACTTTGCCCGAGTTTGAAAACACGGTTATTACGGTTACCATCGACTACACGCCAGCCCCAATAACCCCGTCCCCTGTAACTCCATCGCCTGAAGAATTTACAGTGACAGCCACTCTGCCTGATAGGAGAAACCACACTCTTCCTGGAAGCTCCAACACGGGGACAGTACGTTCAAACCGCACAGGCGCATCGACCGGCCCAATCTCACCGCAGTCAGGGTCACTCACTATGACCGTTGTGGTGGAAAGCAACACGACCAGGGTCTTCGCGCCCGGCGAAAATTCAGCATCGTTCACCGGCTGGTCCAATTCTTCCCTCGTCTCAGCGGCGTCCAATGCGATCCCAACGGACAGCTCGACCCAACAGCTAGCCAATACCGCGACCGCAGACTCATCTCCGTCGCCCACGGCCTCGTCGGCCAGCGAGTCAACCACGTCATCTCCTTCCGAATCAGCTTCGTCAACTCTGACCAATGCCACGGTATTCAGTTCCAGTCCGACAGCCGACAACTCGACATCGACAGCAACAAGCAATAGCGCGATAACGATAACATCCGCGGCAGGTGGGAATCCAGGCGATATACCTCCTGGTGTGCCGACGTCGCTATTCTGGCCCAACGGTACACATTCTACGCCATGCTCACTGACGGCTTCGAACGTCTGGCAGGATTGGAACTGGACAATCCCAACCGGTGCGTCATTCACAGCCCCTTCCAGTCCTCAGGGTCCAGCAGACACCTTCAGCGTCACTTCTGTTCCCTTTCCCTTTCCCTCCGGCATCACCAGCGCCACAGCTTCCGAAACGCTGAACAACACAGCGACGCCCTCCACTGGGACGTGGTTTGCAGTGACGACCCTCAGTAACGGAAGTGTGGCCACCACCTTCTCGACGCAATTCGGAACGGCGCCTGTAGCCTCCGATAGGGGCCCGAATGATCCAGGTCACGGTGGCAATGGTGCCAGCACCAACGCAGGTAGCAGTACTCTGGACCACCATATTGTGATTCCGCCCAGGAGGCAAGCTAGATGGGCTTCTGCTATGTGAGGAGCCCGCCGCGTACCGAGACAGGACATGAAGGCTCGAGCTTGCACGATGATGAGCTGCCCACTTTGGGGGACAGCGAGGACACGCTAATACTATGTGGCCTCGCTCGGATGAGATCTATTTACTGTACGTGTACCGTGTTTCCTCTTGCTTTGCGGGAAGTGTGAAAGGACTAGGTAATACCAAGCATTGAATGACCCGAAGATCTGGTGTTCATTTTGCGCGCTACTGTAAGGAGCTCTTTGCAGCTGTCCGCCTCTCTGATTCTCATCGTTCCGACTTCGGTCACTTAGCTTGTAGTTAAGTGCCTTTGTGGCTGATCTCAATCATGTTGGGCCGAAGTGTCGGTCGTAGCCACCTGTAGTTTGTCGCTGAACTATTCCAATCTTCCTCTTTGTTCGTTCGAAGATTGCATTGCTGGACATTCTGGAAAAGAGATGGGGATTGAGCAGGCGGCCTCGAGCTCTCGCCCATAGTCTCTGATCGGGCCTGTCGTCCTTACAGTACGGCGAAAGTCTGTGCTGGCCCAGTAGTTTATGAGTGGGTTCGAGGTTCGATTGCGCAGCCCACGGCAAGCAGATGTCCAGGTCTGCCTGCGCGCCTGGGGACTAATAGGGCGAGCGTAAGGAGAGCGCGTAATATTGCTGCAGAGTTTTATGCCGGATCGTTTCTAGGCGTCCATCAGAAGAATAGGGCTTGGAGGGAGGAGAACAATAGGCCAGCCACCTTCATTCTGATTCAATAGGTGTAAGAGGAGCACTGCTGATGCCTGATGTTGCGGGTGTGGCAGCGTACTCGCCCGAGCGCAGGCCTGAGGATTTCATGCTGGCGAGAGATTGATTTGTCCATTCGGCGATCGAAGCTGCTGGGCCACCAACAATTGCAACGGACTGTAGTTCATTATCCTTTCCGAGAACTGTCCCTTGATATCGAGACTCTTCGCCTGTCTTGCTGTGGCGCTTCTTGAGTGCTGCTCAGCGACACGCGGTCAGTCAGTGACTTGTCACTTCGCCTTCAAACTGCCTTGTCGCTCACCAAAGCCTCACAGAGACAAAAACGCGACGTTTCTCAAGACTTACCAGCGAGATAATCCTCCTGATCATCCAAAGCTGCTGCAATTTCCTCGACATTCGCCTCATCGCCAAACCCTGCGATCCGTCGAATCTCCTTGTTAACCGGCCCATGCGCCCAGTTCACAAACGCTTCGACGCCGCGAAGATCCTCGAACGGCACCCACACTCCTTCCGAAATCTCCACATCATCCCTCAGGCTCTCCTCCGCGGTACTCATCTGCGGGTACAGCGCGCCCGCCTGACTCAGCGCGAGTCTCACATCCTGAATCGTGGGCACGAAGGTGTTGTGAAGGTTGAAGGCGTTTTGAGCCGTTGAAGAGGCGAGTAGCAACAGATACCGCGCTGCGAGATCGGTCACCGTGTCGATCACGGCAGGTTTCGCGTAGCTGAAGCCCGCGGCGCGCAGGATTTGAATGACTGCAGGGCGTAAGAGCGCGGTGTGCAAGTCGGCGGAAGTCATCGTGACTGCCTTTGCCTGATCCTCAAAGTGTGTTTCCAGGAAAGGAGAAGAAGGAGAAAAGCCAGAAGGTCGCAAGCAGCCAGGACGCCTCGATCAACGATGCCCCAGTATCAAAGTCTGGAGCCTGGGAAAAAGTGGTCGATTACACTGGATGGGAAGAAGTACGAGTTTTATCCTGTGCAGGCCACGCCGTGCACATCCTTCCTGACACTCAAATTGCGGCCTGGGGCGTTGCTGCAATGGCCTGCGACCTCTAGAGCAACGATTCCATATCCCAAGGCGTCGTCAGAGAAAGAAGCTGAGATCGATGCAGATCGGCAAGATGGCGTGGAAGAAGATGCGATTGACGCCGACGAATCGCTGCCACAGCCGGACCATCGCGCGCCTATTGCGCCTGTTCCACCTAGGCCGCAAAGCCCCAATCAAGGCCTCCAGGCCGCGGCTATCGACAGCCCGACGCCACGTCTGGCGCCTGACGTGCCTGAGGCGCCCAATGATGACGCTCCGTCCAAGGCTCAACAGACGCCCGGAAATGGCAGAAACAAAGCCGCGGGGAAGCCTAAACGCCCCCCGGCAGCGGCTCCCCCCAAATCTCGCCGCCTACACACTCCATCGCATCGTCAACAGCGCGAGGCAAAGTCCATCCTCAAATCTGGTCGTTCTGGCGGCATCAGGAAGTCGACTCCCGCCAAAGGCAGGCGCAGGTCCGTCGTCGTCGATCCGGAGGTGCATGTACACTTCATCAACGACACTCCTAGCTCGCAGAACTCCAACGGAGAGAATGAGTCCCCCTTCACCTCGTCTGATATCGACTCTGTGATAGACTCCGACGGCGACGAAGACATGTCCGACGCCGCTTCTTCTGCAAAGGAGAAGCGCCCCAACCTCAAACTCAGCTTCTCCCGGAAACCTTCGGTCCAAGCAGGGGGAATACAGCCCGCGCCTGTGCAAACCCCGGCTCCTCAGAGTGCAACCGCGAGGACACCCAGCATCAAGCTCAAACTCCCAGGCAAGAGCACTCCTCTCCCGGTCGCCGACGATGGGGCCAAGCCAAAGAAGAAAAAGAAGAATGCGGCGGATAACATTGAAGCCGCACCCGGTTCGAATAAGAAGCGCAAGCGCGAATCCATAAAGGAGCAAGACGACGATGAAGGCGGTCGACCAGCTCCGTCCCAACCAAACAAAATTCCCACAATTCGCACCCTCAAGTTCAAAACACCGGCGCAGACGGCACAGGCGTCAGCCCCCAAGGCCACAGGACCCGCAAACCTGCTATTCAAGGTCAAGGGCAAAATACCCAAGCGGACACCGGGCGTCGGTTACGACTCGGAACTCGAGAGCGAGTATGAGAATGACAAGAAGGAGACGACGGTCGGTCGAGAAAAGGATCCCGTGATCCACGAAGGCTTCATACTGCGCATGCAGCCCGGTGAGGATTGCGATTACCTGCGCAAGTCGATTGAAGATGGCAAGGCAGGCGAGATTCTTTCAAAAGGCGGGGCGGCCATCAACTTGAGGATGCTTGATACACTGGGTCGCAGAGGCATCTTGCAGATCAAGGATCACAAGTATGCAACTTCTTTGGTGGATCTGCCATGCATCCTCGAGGGCATGAAGTCTTGGGACAAGAAAGGGTGGATCAAGAGTATCGACATTTGTCAGATGCTGCTGGTGCTGGGACGGTGCAAGGACGAAGAAGAAGCGAGGAACTATCCGCTACCCGCGGACGTCGACCCAAAGTCATATCAATATGCCCATGGCATCACCGCGCCGATGAAATGGGTTCGGAAGAGACGTTTTGCACGAACAAAAAGAGCACGCGTGGATGATATCGAGGCTGTTGAACGAAGGGTCCATGCTCTGCTCGAGGCCGACAAGGCAGCAGTCAACACGAAGTATCAGCTTCTTGACCACGACCCGCGCCTCGACGAGCATGGATACAGCACCGATATGGAGGAGGAGGAAGAAGAAGACGACGAGGACGAGGACGCAGAAGCCGAACCCGATAGCTACTTCGGCTACCACCCCGGTGCTTATAATGTGTCGACACCAATGACTACCGAAACACCCGTGCAAGAGGAGATTGACCAAGATGATTTTGCCGCTCTTGAGCGGATGTTCTATGACGAGGATAAAGGCCCGGCAGCAGAACCCACCGCGCAAGCTCCGAACACCACTTTACATCCTCCAGAGGTGGGAGCAGACTCCTCCTTCGGCGTCACCAGCACAAGCGCCACCCCGTCTGCCACCGCCGACCATACCCCGGCGGGCGAAGCTTCTTCCGACGAAGATGAAGACGACGCAGGAGAAGACGACGAAGACCGCGACGATGACGAGAAGGAAGGTGACGAAAGTAAGCGTCAAGCGCTCGAGAGGATCGAGGACATGACGAACAAGATTGCGGAACAACGAGAGTTGCTGAAGAAGACCACCAACGCAATCCTGAAGAAGAAGCTAGCCAGGAGGATCCAGGATCTGGAGGACGACGTGGCGATGATGAAGAAGAATGCGGGCTTGAGTGAGAACGAGGATGATGAGTGATGGGGTTTTAGATGCCAATGGCGCGAGTGAAGCAAGGCGATAGATTATTGTGACAAGGCTACAGAGAAGAATCGAGTATGTGCTCCTCATTACCGGCTCATGGAGGGTTGTGACATCTTTTTCTGCCGGCTGCATCGTGCTCCCGCTTAGCCCGGCAAGAGGGTAGCAGAGAGACAGTATTCATTGACAGCAGGGTCAAACGTATGTATTTATTCGTCTGATTCATTCACACGATCCGAGCCTCCCTTCCCACGCAAGCGAATGATGTGTCCCCTATGTACATGCAGTACATTTATGTAGTATGGAGTTCCGAGTACATCAATCTTGCGAGGCCAGGGGGGATCATACTTACCATCAATACTCGTGGGCGCGCAGAGGACCTGAGATAGTACTCGTATCGTCGTAATTGACGTCCTCCCTCGTATTTCTGACCACGTTGATCAAGTTCAGTGGCACAGTTTTCTCCATGCTCGGTGCGTGGTGCGTGGTGCTCAGTGCTCGGTGCTCGTCCGGAGTACGAGTACGAGTACGAGCAGGAGGAGTAGGAGTTACCTTGTAGCTGGTCGATGATTCATCAAATGCTCCGTGATCGGGCTTCGAGATCGCCACATCGTAGTGATCGCTGAGCACACAGTACGGAGTTTCGCTACGCTGTGAGTACGTACTCCTCCCCGCGTAGAGTGTTCTCATTCTCATCGCGGTGCATGTGGATTTGTTTTCCAACCGTCCTATGAGTACCAGTGCTTGTACTCCGTACTCGTCTGGGGAGGATGACGAGAAGCGCTCGTTGAGAGAAGTGAGAGGCGCTCGTACGGACTGCCACCCAACACCAAAATGGAATTTGAATTCTGACCTTGTGTGTTCCAAGAGCAGTCTCAAGCTAGATAGATGTACAAGATACCACGCACGGTGGACATGATTTTCTTTCCAAAGCCTTGATCCAACCGAGTGCGTTTGGAGCATTTGCGTCGACAGCCCCTGGCACTCACCCGGAGAATAGTAGGGGCGTTCGGGGGCGTTTGCTACCTCGTCGCTATCCAAGCTCTACGAAGTAGTAGGTCAATCCCCCCGCTCTCTCAACGTTATACCCAATCTCGTAAAGTCGTAAGATATCATCGCTCCTGGGAAAATTCTGTTTGTCATCTTCCAGCTTCGAGCTGGGAAGGCGTAGGTTGGGCTTCCGGCGCCGGTTGCGGTGGTGGCGGCTCTGTCGGTCGACTGCGGCCAGGTATTCTCAGTCCGAACCTCGATCTCCAGGATTGTTGTTGGGTCTCTGCTCCGTCTTGGCTAGCTGCCGTGTTGGAGCTGGGTAATCTTTGCCCTCGTTGCCGGCGCGCTTGGTCTTGTTCCTGCTGACCTCTCCGCTCGGCACGCACCACCAGTGGAAACCCGTGGCGGTCCCGATCATGGTAGACAATGCTCATAAACCTGCCTGGGATGACCATGGCCGGCCTCCGGCCGGGCCGACCGTTTCCAATAATTGAGAATGTCGTGGGGGGTGGCTGAATGTTCGCTGGGTTGACTTCGGCACCTTCAGCTCGAGGTTTGGGGACATAATAATCGGCCTTGCACAGAGGACAACAGGCCCGCCGCGATGTCAACCAAGGATCAACACAGGAGGCGTGGAAGGCGTGGCCACATGTCAGTCCGCGGATATCGTCGTCATCATCAATGGTGTCGATGCATATCGCGCAAGCGTCTCCCGGGTCTGGGAGTTGCTCTGCGGGAATGGCGGTCTGGATACGCTCTTCATCTTCCTCGTCTTCGTCCTCAGTAGCGACCTTTTGTAAGGGAGTATCCGGTGTAGCAGTGGATTGAGCGGATTTGGGCCGGACGGGTGTTGTTGGCGCACTGTCCGGAGTACTCTTCTCTCCTCCCACTACTTCTGGAGTGCCGTGCTCAGCCGGCTTCTCGCCGTCCGTCGTGTTCGTCGGCATGGGAGCCAGCTCTCGAGCCTCGATCTCCTTCGAGTCCTTGGAATCCCGCTGGACATTGTGTAAACTGGCAGGCCGTGATGCAGTATTGATTCCTCCTGCGGTAGGCAAGCCTTCATCGGCACGATTGGAGCGCCATGCCTTGTACTTGATCAGGGGGAACTTTTCATTGACCTCTTCAATCGTCATCAGCTTCTTTTCCCGTCTGCGCCGATGTTGTCGAGGCATGGTTGTGAGATCTACGCCATCGGGGTCTTCGCCATTCATGCGGGCTCGATTACGCTGATTGTATCTGAAACAATATTTCACACCAACGATGATCCTAGGAGGGAAATGGTCAGCTGGCGGTACGCTGTAAAGACTAGTCGAGGCTCACCATAAGTTGGTAAAGACTACACCAAAGCCCAGGGCCACGAAAAAGAGCAGTGGCGAACTCGGCCCAGACCCTCCATTATTGGTGCTGCTTGCAGTAGCAGTCGCCGCCGTGGAAGTTGCTGATGAAGTCGCCATCTTAGATGAGATATGACGGTAGGGAGTCAGCGGAGAGTTCGGAACCGGAAAGGCGCAGACGCCAGCATCAACGGAGACTGATTTTTATTCCAGGCAGTCGCTGATCGCTGGTGACATGGAGGACGCCCGAAGCAAACGGGTCGTGATAAGCTGAAGTTGAGAAACGGGGAGTGGCAATCGATGCCGCTGGATCTGGAGTGACGGCTCTGCAACAAAGCGACGGCCCAAGGGGGGTGGAGTTAAGGTTGTTTTTCAGGCGCGCAGCTGGCGGACCGAGCGTCGATGGATCTCTGCTGCTGGTCTGGATCTCGCGCAGGAGGCGACGAGGCGTGTGGTGATGGACGAGATGTTTCAAGGGGGAAACGACCTCTGCTTCAAGGAAAACGGGAGCGCAATCGGTGATAGGGCGGCCGGACGTGAGATCAAGGGCCGAGGATGAGTGATAAAGATACAAGTGAAGGTCCAGACAGATTGAAGACGGGATGCAAGTGAAGATCAACCTCGTTCTGCACCACCAGTGGCCGTTCAATTGACCTCTTGAGATAGAAAGGTTGGAGTGGAAGTGGCCGTGCTTCAGACCCCGATGGATTGCAGCCAGAGGCAGAGAGGCTGGCGTGGGCGGCGTGGGCGGCGCGGTCAAGCGCTGTGCTGCCAGCTTTGGCTCGGGGAAAACCAGGTTTAGTTAAAGCGAGCTAGGCCTGAGATGGCGCACAGTCAGGCTTCACCTCCGATCCTCGCGGCACGGTCGGATAGACACCAAGACTGGACTCGCAATAATGGTCCAAGCTGTTTCCTGGAATTTCACACCCAGTCATCAAGTAGCTGTCTGCTTCTGCTTTGCTTCTGCTTCTGCTTCTGCTTCTACACCTGCACATGCGCCCTGCATCTGCTCTGATGTACTCCCGCTGCATAATGCCTCGAAACCCTGCGTCGCTCACCATCACTCCACAGCTGCAGTTTCACCGCGGACTTCTCCTCAAGAGAAACAGCGCCTTCCAACCTCGCGAATCACAGTCTTTCCCCCGCCCCCCAGCTGGCGACGCTTGCGCGCTTTCACCGGCTGCCCGCTTGCTTGTCTCTCGCCTCCCCCTCTCGAGATGCAGTTGTCCAGAAATAAGGTTAACTGGATCGGTGGGGGATCACTTGATCATGCGAGCTTTCATGTCGTCCAAATGAGCATCGACTTACGAAACAAAGAGTGTGCAAGTGTCGATATCTATCGAATCACAAGCAGTTGACGGTCCTCGGTAAAGTCTAGAAATACTAGAAGATTTGAGTCGCGACCATGATGTCAGACTACACCAAGTCCGAGCAGCGCGGTGCAGTCTTTGTGTGTTGATGTCTCCCACAAGCAGGACCTTGCCCGGTGCTAAATTATTAGACTCTGAGCAGGAGCATGAGCACCTCACCTATGCGAACTACAACCACGAGCACAGCGATAGCACGTACCAGTTTAGCAGGACTGGACTTGCCTACCAAGCTCAAGTTACATCCACAAGCAATATCCATTCGAGAAACTGCAATCAACGCCTCAACGGCCGTGGAGTTAATCAGTACCTAGGGTGACTGTTCTCTCGTGTTAGTATCGACGGGAAACCTTCCGACGAGGTACCCCTATGCTGCTGTAATATAGAGCGAGGAGAGGAGCAGCGTCGTGTCGCGGCTGAGCTCCTGTCAATGAATTGGGCCGCACCCCTGAAGCACCAGGATCGCCAGGACAAGCACACGCTGTTGTATCTGAGGCTGGCGCTGTTGTCAGCGACCATCAATTGTCGGACTATTTAAGTATTGAAGCAGGCAGTCCTCATAAGGACATCAGAAAAGAAGCACAAGCCCTGCTAACCCAGCATTGATTTCCCTTTCTCTCCTCCAGCGCCATGCAAGTCATTGTGTACAAAAGAAAATCCTCGGCTTCGTCAGAAGCAAATCCCATAAACTGGCTCATAATCACATATACACGTAAACAGACAAAACGAAAATAAAATTCAGCGCTGAGATGTCGTCTGTGGGCCCAACGGACTGCCCTGAGGCTTCGGAGTCTGCTCCTCTTCGGGATTGATCGTCTTGGTCGCTACTGGCGTCAGCATCTCGATATCGGCGACAGTTGTTCCTGGTTTCTGTGGGAAAATGACTGGAGGCGTAATTTGGCCACTCGCTGAACGTCCAGTCTCCTGTTCAGGATGCGAGTGCTGCGAGATGCTTCTCTCCAGCCTCTTCCGTGGTTGGATCTCGGTCAACGCTACCGCACTTGGTTCCTCGGGTATCCTCAGATTCTCCATGCGTTCTTCCAATATCTCTAGTGACCTCCTGAGGCTGTCAGGCTCTGTTCCTCTGTCTTCACCCATAGATATGACGCTGCCACGGCTGTTGGTCCGCATCATTTCAATTCCGAGCTTTGACGATGGTCTCGGGGGTTTCCCCATGGGGGACCGAGCCCGTACCTGTACGTCTCCGAGTTCCTCGTCTTCGTCGTCGCCTTCCTCGGCTGCGGCGCTGGGATTGTCCATTTTGCTCTCCCTCAACTCGCGTCGCTGTCTTACAGCCTCGGATGATTTCTGACGTCGTGGTGTCCGTAGGCCATACCCACCCATATCTTCAATGGAAGCACTGGCAGGTGCGGATTCTGTGTGGATAAGGTGGGGATACCCGCTCTGGATATAGGGCCGCTGGCTGACGACGATATCGTCAGAGATACCTAGCCCGGCCTTTGCCCACTCTTCCGTGGCGGCTCGAGAGACGATGACAGGGATATCATCGTTCTTCAGAGAATCCAAGTCGCTGAAAAATCCACCACTGCTAATGGAGTCTCCTCGGCTTGACCCTCGGTAGGATGAGTCAGGCATTGTTGGCGCAAGGCTTGACGCAACAGAAATGGGGCTGTCTTGGCTCGTCATAGACTCAATTCGCGTATTGAGATGGGGGATGGTCAAAGGCATGGCAGGCTTGAAATCCTTAGGAGCTGGTCTCCAGGCACAGTACTTAGCCAGCATCTCAGTCAGTTTCTGAGTGGTTGGGGGCTTCTGCATGAGCGTATCAAAATGATGGACTTCGGGCAGATCTTTTAGGTAACCGGTGATGCAGACAATCGGAGTGCCAGTATTGGCGCTCTTCGTATCTCGGATCATGCGAGCCACATCGACGCCACTAATAAGGGGCAACTTGAACTCCATGAAGATAATGTCAAACTGGATCTGGCTGACAGCCAGCCGCAAAGCGTCCGGACCGTTGGTCGCGGTGATGGTGCGACATCGCAGTTTCTCAAAGAGCCGTTCCATTACCAGTCTCGAGACCGGATGATCCTCACATATCAACACGTCCAAAGGCCGGTATGTAGGACCGTCCAGAAAATTGATTTGTGAGAGTCTTCTCGAGCTTTGACGGCGTCGTTGCACTTTCAGCAGCGCCTTAGCTTGGGCCGACTCATTATCCGAAGATGAAGGTGAAACGTCCCGAACAAGTAACTGACTCTTGCGCTTGTGATGACCGGGCACGAAGGGCTCTCGTTGGACACCCTGTCCGTCACTTTCTTGCGAGCCAACAGTCTGTGATCTGGTGCGTCCATTGACGCCTGCAGATCTTGGTGGTGGAGGCATCGCTTTGGCCGGCGAGATTGACGGCATGCGAACAGGTTTAATGGGAGAAGAAGTCGCCTGCTGCCCATATTTGATGGCGTCTTGGGGAATATCAAAGAAGCTGCTCGGAGCCAGAGAACTGCTTCCTTGCGATGACCCAGACGTCTTACGGCGGTCATGATGTTGCGCGGTAGAGAACTGAACCAACAGCGGGGACGATGGCTGCGAGGGCCGGCTAGGGGATGAGTTGGAGGTCGCCAAGCTCGATGGCGAGCCGGGTCTGTGACCTTTGCTCAGAGAGAGCGCACGCTTCACGGGCATAGGCATCATCGGACTGCCCTCAAGCGAAGGTCCAGGGGAGCCGATTGCCGGGCTGTTAGCGGCGGACATTGCTGCCTGCGAATGAGCATAACCTCTAGCTTGTGCTTGCATCGCTTCCTTCCTCATTTTTTCTACTATATCCTTGTTGGCTTTCTCCAATACTGGCAGGTTCTTGAAATTGAAGTTGCCAAAGTCATCTGCAAGGACAGGCTCACTCAGCCTTCTGCTGCGCGAATCGCGCATGACATGAGGGGGGATGTGGAGTGGCATGAGGCCGCGTTTAGCAGAATTGGCCTGCGTCCTGACACGGAAAAGTGCATCATGCGGACGGCTGGAGTTGTCAGATCCATTTGGCATGGGCCCAGATGGGGATATTTGGTCCTCCAGCTCCTCAGGAAACGATGATAGGGTGGCACCACGCGAGTCGAAATACTCGGTGTCTTCTGGGTGTTCGGGGTTCGGTATGAATTGAGCCTCGTCTTCCAGCAGTGTCTCCCAGTTGATGTCCGCAAACCAAGGGTGTGCCTGAATCTCGCAGCCGCCACTTGGGTATTTCTCGTCCTTATTGGCCCCCAGTCTTTCCCTCGGATCCAGTTGGATCAATTTGTTGATTAGGTCTTTGGCCTCCGGACTGACTTCAATCTCTTCGTCGTCCTCGGGCCAGGCAATTCTCCGGTTGACGATATTGTCAAACACCTGCTCCGGCGTATCTGCATTGAACGGTGGAAAGCCATAGAGGAACTCGAACATGATACAACCCAAAGACCACCAATCACACATTTCGTCTTGGACGGCGCCATTAATTGTTTCGGGAGCCAGATAATCTGGAGTGCCAACGAAGCGGCGATCGCTCTCATCCGGCTCGAAGAGTGGCGGTCCCAAGATCTGAGAAGACAGCGGTAGAGCGGCGGGAGCTTGGGAAATGTTGCTCATGGATTGTGACAAAGGGAAAAGGTCAGGTGAAGCACTACCCTGGCTGTAAGCCTCTTCTTCGATTTTCCGCGGAAACACCTGAGGTGGAGATTCAATGTCCTCCTGTACACCAAGTTTCTTGAAAAGTTGATGGAGGTCGAAGCTCGAACCACTGCCGCTGTCACTACGATAGCCTGAATTCCTGAGGGATGTTTCTCGGCTGAGAGAGCTCTCACGATTCAAATTGAAGTAGGAGGGTTGGTCCATACCGCCGGTGAAAGCAGGTGTCATGAGTGGCGTTGGTGCGGGTGAGTGAGGCCCTTGGTAGTCGAAGGACGTCGACCTAGACGTGGGACCAGAACCCGACCCTGGCTGTGTGAAGGGGCCGTGCTTCAGAAGGTCCGGTACCGCTTCTTCAGGCTGTTTCAGTGCACGTTTCTGGCGACCAACAAGACCCATGCGAGACAGACCGAAGTCGGTGAGTTTCAAATGACCTTTCGAATCGATGAGAAGATTGTCCGGCTTCAGGTCACGGTGAACAATCCCGCGCGAGTGCAAATGCTCTACCCCGAGCACGACTTCTGCGACATATTTCTTTGCCCAGTCTTCGCTTAGTCCACCCAGAATCTTGACCAGCGACGCACAATCCCCTCCGTTCAGGTATTCCATGACCAGGTAGAGGTAATCCTTGCTAGAAAAAGTCCAGTATAGCTTGGCGACAAAGTCACTCTCGCCTTGCCACATCATGATGGCGCGCTCAGCTTTGACATTGGTGACTTGGTTTTTGGCAACCATGTCGGACTTGCGTAGCACTTTGATGGCGAAGTACTCACCGGTACTCTTTTTCTTAGCAAGATAGACGCTACCGAAAGCTCCTCTGCTGATCGGTTTGATCACCTCAAAATCCTTGATTGAAGGTGGCTGAGCTCGAGGTTGCTGCGGATGAGAGATGGAGTTGAGTCTCGGCGACGAAGGCGTCTTGAGGTCAGAGGAATGCATCGACGACTGCCTCCTATGCAGAATGGGAGCGTTGCCTGAAGTCACAAATTCACCCGCCGTCAACAATGGCGACACCACAGGAGAGTGGGCAATATCGCCGCTGGAAATCCGAGATTTGGTCATTCGAAGTGGTGAAGGTGGCGGGGGTGGATATCGCCCGGGCGAATGTTGACGATTGGGTGAGGCTGAATTGAGGCCATGAAGATGCATGCTTCGCCTCTTCCTGTCTCTCGAATGGGCGGCGCGCCCCTGTTCAGACGCTGAGGCGGGAGAGTCGGATCGCCAATGGGATAAGATGTTGGTGGACGGCAAGCTACCGTCACTGTCGTTTGCATCCTCAATGTACATTGAGCGTCTGTTTGACACGGGTTGCGGCTGAGAAATGAGATTGCTCCGATGTGACTTTGGAGTAGGGCATTCGATCGGACTGCTAGAACCAGTAGAGACCGCCTGAGAGGATGAGCGTCTCGGTTCCCCCGCCATGCCGATGTGAGGCAGGTCACGAGGATTTCTGAGCGCGGAAGCCATGGATTTCAGTCCGACATAGGATGTGTTCCGTGTAGCTTCGGGTTCAAGTTGCTCGACGACTGGCTGTGGTATGGTGGCGGGCTCAGGGTCTTCTCCAGGGCTTTCCAAGATGCCTTCTAACATGGCCCCTTCTTCACATTCACTCTCACTTGAAGACAGTTCCTCTCCAGCCGCAACCCGCTCCGCCTTGATAAGAGCTTCGTTTATGCAAGCATCGACTTCGGCCATGTATTCCTGCCGGATACGCTCCGAATATTCGAGCACGTCTTGATACCGATGGACTGCGTCGACTTTGGCGCGAGCGAGCTTTTCGGTGTCCGCGCTCAGGGCAGCCAACCCGGGCTCATTCTCCAGGCTGCTTGGTGGTTGCCACTGAGTGATCTGGGAGATTCTCGATTCGGATTGTGGAGACTGTGATTTGAAGTCGTCCTCGGTCTCGCTTTTGCTGTCCTTGATGGAAGGGACATTGATCTCCATGGCCGTGTCACATAGGTCGAGGATCAGCTCAACGATGCGGACCAGAGGCCGTCGGACCACAAAAGAACGAGCCCTAGCATGGCCCAGGCCGGCTGTTGAGGGGCTCCGCGACCTTACCGGGCTGGGATTGTGTGACCCCGAGGCGGAAGAGACGGCGGTGGATGGTGTCGGAGACGGGCCAATTGGCATCCCCTTGTACTCGGGCAGCGGAGCAAACGGCGTGTTCTCAGCGGCTGAGCTTCGACCTTGACGAGCCTCGAAGGCGTCCAGCACCTTGACAATAGCGTGTCTATGCTCGGAAAGGTTTTCTTGCACCATCTGCACGTCCATTTCTGCCTTGTGTTCTTGGACGCAAAGATCCGAGTGCTTCTCAAACCACCAGGGGACAATCGATCGCTCACAGACTCGACATAGAACAGGCAACGGTGGCGGATGGTTCTGGGGGTCGTTAGCCCCGGCCTCTGCCAGCTCAGTGAGGTACTTTGCCAGGATTTCTGCGCCCACGCCCAGAGTTTCGACCAATGCTCGAGGAAGGGCGATCTCGATTCGAATGGGTTCTTGGGCTGGCTGTAACATCCACATGGTATGTGACTCTCCTCCAGAGGTCCTGTCGTACACCATGATACCTTGACCTTCCAGCTCCAGAGTTGCTTTTCCCGCATCGTCAGTTTCAAGATTGTCCTCGCTCGGTTCTTGTCCATCGTCGGTCTGCAACATGGTAGCCATGTCGGAGTAAGGGCCAAACTTGACCGCAAACTTGACATTTTGACTTTTCGAATCGTTGGCCTTCAAAGCCTCGATGGCCGCATTGAAGACATCAGGGTCGTCGCTAATGAACTCGGAGATCTTGTGTCCCTGAACGTGGGCTAGATCGGTGCCGACGACGTCGGTCCATGAGGGGCTAACCCAACGTATATGGCCATCTAGACTCAGATCAAGAATGATATTCCGTGTTTGTTCAGCCGCCTCTTTCAGCTCTTGAGTTCCCTCTTGGATATCCTGACTGAATGATCTCTCCATCGCATGCCGAGTGACCTCCCCTCCAAACCCGGCATCACTTTTTATGGCCGTAACAGCCGGTGGCTCGAGATACTGTTGTTCAAAGCCATCCTCTGCCATTACTCCAACCGCACGAGGAGGACTCTTCGATGACAAATGGGTCGTGGAGCCGAGGACCAGGGGAGGGCAGGGTGCTCTATGACTTTTGACCCACCATGGGAGCCAAAAATCAGCCCGTTATCTCGACATCTCTGGCCTAGACAGTGGGTGTTGTAGGCGTCTTTGAGGCAGTCAAGACGGTGAGGGATCTGTGTGCAAACGAGTGTGGTCCGTGTCGAGCGAGGGGGTGATGGCGAGGACAGGATGAACGTAGTGAGAGCGGCGTGATTTGTCTTGCTGGAGGACAAAGACGAAGTCGACTACATCAGGGGTGGAGCGTGACAGGGAACAGGCCAGGAAATGGCAGTCGTGAAAGGTTTCCGTCGTCAACCGTGGTGTTGGATTTTGGTCGAGAGGTGAGTGACAAGTGAACTCTGCTGTGTACTGTGGAAAGCTGCAGTATACGGGTTGGCGGAAATGCCGCGCGGCGGGAGACAGGACGGCTCTAACAGAACAGAGTTTCACAGGGAAATAGAGGAGAATGGTCTGGTATTGGGCGCAGCGTGGTGGTCTGAGAGTGCCGGTGCCAGTGCGAGAGGGCGAGGGCGTCGCTATTCCTACGATGAGAGAAGCGCCGCAGATGCACGGCGGAAACGGTTGCACTTGCCCGTGAGCGTGTGGGAAACTTTACGGGTGGGAAACTTTACGGGAGGGGCGCCCACTGCATCAACGCAAAGTTCCCTTTCTAGGCACCACAGGCATGATTCTTTTAACTGCAGCGCGTCAGCTAATGCACCCCCTAACCAATGACAGGCGGGCCCCTCTCGTCGGCACATTAAACAAAGATCAAGTCAGGTCCTTTTCACCTCGACGCAACTCTCGCTGCAGGCCAGTTCGCGCTGCTCCGGACGTCGACTGCCATACGACCTGCGACGCTTCGACGCCATACCCCAGTCCTTAATGCCGGCTCTATTACAAGCTCCGTCTTGTGGTTGGATCGTTCACGCTCATGCTGACAATTCGTATTCCCTCTGCGCCCTCCCCACTCTTTGCGATCCGACCGTGTGTTGACGGTGTGCTCGGCTCCAAAGCAGGCCAGCTGCTGATCCGCAGACGGGAGTCTAACATCGAACATGCATTCTCAGACACATCATGGACGGGTAACTCATAGGGAGGGGCTCGATTGCGTCGTTGCGCATGACATTACGTCTCTAGATCATGCCCTTGGAAAAAAAAATGTCACTCTGAGAATTCTGGCAGTTATGTGGATGTGGTCACATTTCCCTAACCGCCACGTTGGGCCAGTGCAAGGCGTCCTTGACCCTTTTCCAACCCACTTCATAAGCAAGTGCCATGCCATGTCGAAGGGCCGTGGGCACCGGTCATCGTACCACTGTGCACCCCAGGATTTTCTGTGCACAAGCTTCTCAGACGCGGATGAAACAAATTGTTGGTATGCGGCCCAATCAGCTGTCGATTCGAGGAGTTGTACGACGCACGGCCACGACTCCCCTTGCAACAGGTCCTGACCGCCCCGGATAATGCAGCCCTGGGGGCACGAGGAGAACGTGTGTTCTTCGTTTACCGAGCCTCGCTGGCAAGCCTCGTGGACAGTTTTTGCGCCCGCTTCAGATGGGACAGCAACGACGTCAAGCTCGATTCCCTTTCTTTGCCGCTACACCCATTCATTTCTACCTTGGGTCTTCTCAATCGACGTTTCAGTCCGGACTAAGCTCCAAGCCATCCAAGGAGCAGCTCTGACTTCACGAATGAGGTGACCAGGACCTCAGCTGACCCCTCCTGGTCCGCGTTAAAGTCCAAGGAGGGCGCCAATCATCTCATTCCTCCAAGGCAGCCCTACTGCGTGAGTAACGCATCGCTTGCATCCATTCATGCAGCCAACTCCTCGTGCTCGTTGCGTTCGCCGAACATATTGCGAGCCTTTTTTAGGTACCTGTCCCTGTCCCTGTCCCTTTTCGAGAAGCCGAGAGAAAGCATACTTTGTGACAGCGCTAGAAGCGTCGTGGAAACCTTTCCAACAAGTATCGGAGATGGCAACCGTGGGAATCTTTTCCTGCCAAACATAACAAGTCGCCCGATATCTTTTTCACCTCGTGTTGTTTTGCGGCACGTGCACGAATTCCACGATGACGCTGCTTACAGCATCTCCCTTTTACAGCACGGGTGCTTCGATTCAAGTCCCCTGGACAACCCGGCCACCTACCTGGTTCGAGATAAGTACTCATGTCAACCTCTCTACCAATGGGATCTCAGCCGGCAATTCAGCTCTTACAACCACTTCAAGAGAGGAGTGTTGCACGTCCCTGGCGATCTACCAGGTATCTCTGATAAGCCTAGTCTTGGAGAACAATGTAGCATGTGTGATCTGCCATCCCTTGCTACGAGTCCTTGTACATGCTCGGTCAACACTGAGGTTGCCGCGTCGGAGAAGACTTCTACGTTTGCTTATGTCCCTAGGAATTCGACCTCCATCCTAGGGCGCCTCTGCCGAACCGAGCTACCTCCAACAGACTGACGGGGCCACCCTGTCGGATGCGCAGGAGAATTCTTATGGCCCGCACACGCCCGCACTTCATCGCTCCACTGCTTCATGGGGAAAAGTCCAAAGACGTTCTGTCACGTTGACCGCCTATCAGAATGTACTGACTTAGCGAAAGGAGTCTGCGTACATCAGTGCATGCAGAGGAAAGCCAATTCGCTACCACGATAGCAAGACTGATACTTGATCTGCCGGGGCGGCTGGGTCTCACAACGGGTCTCGGGAGATCCCGAAGACTGTTTCCAGAGACCACAGATAATCCGAGCCAACATAGCTGACGGTGCTGATGATGCCGGCTCTCTTTCCCCCAAGGGATGAGTTCAAGCAAGCCGTAAGTTGCAGATAACGGTCGCCTTCACATGTTGGGCACGAGTTTCATCGAGCCCGTTGATTAGCACTCTCTCCAACACGCGAGGGTCCGTGATCCGTCCGTTCAATGTGAGGCTAAACCTTTCCTACATATCAACGAGCAGGGTCCCCCATGGCAAAGACTGCCCCCTCAGGTGACGAACGAGGAGCAAGGAGCTGCGCTACGACACTCAACGACAAGTGCAAGGCCAGACATGTTATCGTTCTGGCCTTGCAACAGGCCCACTCTTAACAAATTGACCTCCGAGTTAATTATATCCGCATGACACAGCTGCGTCGCAATCGTACTGATTCCTGGTTGTATCCCCCGAGGGATCAAGATACAAATCCTCCGGCAGAACCGGGGGTATGGCTCATCTGTGTTGAGAAGGAATGACTATCCACATGTCTGTCCTCTTGACTTTTGCCACCGTTCGTCCATCAAACTCCACTGGAAGTTCTCGCAATGACTGGTTTTCCGACGATTTGCGCGTTCGAAATCGGTAGGAGGCAGGAGGTAGGAGCAGTTGTCCGAATCCAGGACATTATATTGGGCTGCTCGAAGTAGTTTGTACTATGTAGAAGCATCACACACGTCTATGCTGATCGTACACCTATGCCTACCGGCCGGAAATGAGATCTAGCCATGTATACATCTATCCGGTGTGTAGAGTGTCGGATCCACGCATCAAGCAAAGACATGAGAGAGAAGAGTGAGCGCCGTGGCTATGCAAATCCCAAGGGCGTCCCGCACGCCCCAAAAACCAGCCAAAGTCTAGTTATACATCAACCTTGACTTCTGCGTCCGACTGACCCTCATTCTGCTGCTGCTTCTCCTTCCGCTTCTTCCCCTCGACAATCAGGCCCTGTTCGGTCTCCAGGCCGACATTCAGGTCATACCCCTTGATGAGCAGGCTTGCCGCGAGACATACCCCGCCCAGGGCAGCCATGACGATATACACGGTGCGCAAGCTATCCGTGTACGCGGTCCTCAGCTGCAACTTGCCCAGTCCCGACTCGGTGTGCTTGATGATCTCGACCAGGGCGGCGGCGTCCTTGGCAAGTTCGCTGGCCTGGCCCGCGTAGGCCGGGTAGGCCTTGAGATTGTTGACCATTTCGTTCTGGAAGATGACGCCCCCGATGGCGACGCCCAGCGCCTGGCCGAACGAGCGGAAGAAGACGAACATGGCGACCGCGAACGCCATGTCCTTGTTACTGCTCGCGGCCTGGACCTGGAATTGCAGGCCGGGGAACAAGATGCCGAGGCCGATGCCCGAGACGAGGTCGATGAAGATCCACTGCGGGATCTTGGTGTCTACTTTCAGCAGGACGAGGAGGCCCAGGCCCAGCGTCGACGTGGCCCACCCGGACCAGATCGCCCAGCGGTAGGACGCGAACTTGGTGATCATCAGGCCCGTGACCACGGCCATGGGCGCCACGGTGAAGGTCGCAGGGAACAGCGCCACGCCCGCAATGATCGGCTTGTACCCCTTGACAGCCTCGAAGTACAACGGCTGGTAGTACAGCAGGCACCAGAGAATCATGCCGTGGATCGTGGTCGTCATGTACCCGATGTTGACGGTCCGGTTGCCGAACACGGCGAGGCGAAGTAAGGGCTCGGGCGCAACGTATGCCTCGTAGAGGCAGAATCCAATGAGCCCGAGAGCGCCGACGAGGAGAGGGACGAGCGTCCGCCACGACGACCAGCTGTACATTACGCCACCCCAGGTCAGGGGGATCAGGAAGCTGGTCATGCTCCCCACGAAGATGACGGTCCCGATCCAATCGACACGACGGAGCTTGGCGGCGATGCTTTGCGGGATAACGTTGAGTCGGAGGAATAAGGGAACCATGACGGCGCCAATGCCAATGAACGGCAAGTTGAGCCAGAAGATCCAGCGCCATTGCACCAAGGCGAAGGCGCCGCCGATGACGGGCCCGGAGACGCTGCCGATCGACCACATCGCCGCGATGATGCCGGCCCACTGACCTCGGTATCTGAGGGGGACGAGGTCCGTGACCACGATCTCCGTCATGGCAATGATGCCTGCGTTAATGTCAGTCAATTCAACGTGTCTAGCCAGGTACAGGGCATAGGTGACGAATGAAGAACATACCACCACCTCCAATTCCCTGGATACTCCTCCCTGCCAACAAGACGCCGAAGTCGTTCGCCAAGGCCGCCATCATGACGCCGACGAAGAAGAAGGCAATGCTCACCATGATCACCGGCATGCGTCCAAAGATATGGCTGAAGCTCGCAAAGTTGGGTTGGAAGACTGTCGAAGCCAAAAGGAAGGATGTGCCTGCCCAGAAGGCTTCAATGGCCGTGCCGTTGAGTTTCTTCGCGATGACGGGAAGGGCCACGCTGATTGACGTCCCGTCCAATGCGACCATGAGGGTCAAGACGGCGAGGGCGGCGAAGGCCAATATGAAGCGTGTCGAGATTGTGAATTCCGTGGCCGGCTTAGGAGAGTCATCATCGTTCTCAACTCCGACTTTTCGCGAGGTGATGGATGAGGACGAGGAAGTTGTCTGCGATGGTTGCGCCTCCATTCCGGATTGTGTCTTTTTTATCATTGCGGCCACGGGAGGCGGGATGTCCGTCGTAGACATCCTGGGACGAAAGCTTGGGTTGGAGGTTCGGATTTAAAGACGACGGTTTGCTCGAACAAATGCAATGGTACTCTATCCAGCACTCGCAGTGGGAGGAAGTTGAGATTCGGAGTACACCAGCAGACTTTAGAAGGACAAAGAATACAGCAACTGGTCTCTGGAGGAGCACTCTGTTGGTTGAGCAGAATGCAACAGACGCAGTCAAAGGGGGCTGTGATATACCTTTTGATACTCACGAAGTTCACATCCCAACATGATGCCATCATTAATCATGAATCATGCTGCCTGTTTTCGGACCAAAATCCAGAGTGCACCCGGTGCATCAAAGCCATCTCGAACCACCGGTATCTTTCGACGAGGCTGAATGGAGGGAGCTTAGACGGACGACTGATTGGCGGAATCGTATGTGAAGTGGGTGGTCGACTGGCCGGCGGACGAACATCAGCCCGTTCTTTACCAACATGTCTTTGCGCGATATTGCTAAATCTTGCCAAAGTCAAATCTATGGCGGCATCCGAAGGGCAGCACGGACACCCGGATGGGTTTGACTCTTTGACCCATCGACGACGCTAGCGGAGATATCGATAACGTGGTCGCCTTGGGCCGCTCTCGGAATGAAGCAACTCAAGTCAGAATCGCTTGTTCCACGTGCGACGTACTTGCATTATCTAATATCTCGTGTCTAGCAAGAGCAGATACGACGTCCAGTGCGACGCCAGGGCTCGAGTCGAAGCATCGCGCGGGAGGTCTTTGTCTCGAGATTCTGAGACTCAACGCTCTTTGCTTTCGGGCCAAAGTTCTCAAGCCGCATCTCTCATGTTACAAAACCGCGCAGTTGCAACAAAACACAAGCCTTCGCGTCATAAACACTAACGGGTTCGAAGCCTCGCTAGGCGAGCGGAAAGTTGTAGACGAAGTAAACGCGGGATTCCCGAAAGACGGTGATTCATACCACGTTGAAAAGTGGGTTTGAAGCCGAAATTGATACAATGCCCTTTTTAACGTGCGTTACAGCGAGCGGAGGAATAGTTCCTCCGACCCGCACGTGACGCGATAACGCACGGCAGGATACTTGATGGGAGGTTACTCCGTTATCCCTTGTTGGCTACCAGGCAGCATGCCGTTACTATTCAGTGCTTGATAATCTACTGGGCCTTGGGTCTGACCAAATCCACGAAGAGATAGGGGCATCTCATACACATCCGTTTGAGGCATATCAAGGACCGCTGGTCTCAAACACGCGGATATGCCTGCAGGGTGAACTTTGCACCGAACAAATTTCAATCTTCTCACAGAGTGCCAGCTCCCGACACAGTACAAAGGGTCGGCAAATACTCCATCATCACACTGGTGTGGCCGCGAATTCCGCACCAAATCCTAAGCCAAACGTTGCCGGGTTCGAGCTTCGACCGCGCCAGCTCTTCTGTGCACTCTTCTTCTGTGTTGGATGTGCTGTTTCGGCTTCCACATTCGACTTCTTTCGTGTCACAGCCTTAGGTTCTTGATCCGTCACGTCGACGAATGCCGGACGATCTTTGTAGCTCCCTTTCCGTTTCTTGGTTTCTGGAGCTGGTGACTCGCTCAAATGAGCCTCGTTGGACTGGGTTATGTGGATCGGCTGCTGCGTGGGATCAGTGATTTTACGAGTGAAGGGTCCCACGACGCGCATTGGTGGCTGCGTTGGGTCGTCGGTTGTATTGTTTGAGAAGCACATGGTCAATCAATGTACGCGGCAGAGAACGACTGGGTTTTCGTGGACGATGCTCGGGACAACGGACGACTCTGAGGCTTCCGGAAGGTATAAGTTGATGAGACACCTGTAGAGGAAATGCCATCTTGTTAGATTTACTTGCCGACAGATAAGGGATAAGGCTGTTGAAGTGATGGCGCGCTCTTTCTGGAGGACGTCAACGCTGAAAATAGCACACCCGAATACGACAGCGCCCGGCAACAGGTGATGGGAGTCCTGAAGGATGCGGGGATGATACACGTGCTCGATAATGAGCAGAGGCAACCTCCCGTGTCTCCTTCATCTCGAAGATAAATATAGCAGAGCATGGGGTGAGTTCACAGGGGGATTGAGGGGGGGACCTTGACTGGAGTGTCTGGCTCTAGCAAAAGCTCGGGCTCGACCCCACTTTTACTCCGCAAACACATCCCTCTCATTCTCCCTTCACTTCCTTCTGAGAATCGGGTGTCTGCTAAGAGATCGCTTAGATCGTCTTTCCCTCCATGCTTGTTTCTCGTAGCTTGGTGCTTCACCGTCCACGGGCCGCCTCCTGTGCCGGGTGTAGAAGATGAATGCAACTGAAGACTACCTGTGATGATCGCTCCAACTATCCTACTGAGATGGACAATGAGCCAGTGCCAGCAGTCATGCAACATTGACGTCTGACAGTCGACGCGGGCAACCTTGCAGCTTTCCCTCGAACATGGCATTATCGTTCCCACGCCTCCGTCCTGCAGATAGCACAATGAAAGGTAGCTGCCCACGTATCTTTGAGTGTATACGGCTGTTGCATTGGGACTTTTCAGCAATTGCTGGCACTGGATTTGCCTCGCCAAGACCACACCAAAATATGTATTCCACTGACTCGAGAGCTCAGCTTACCGAGGTCTTCCCCAGGCTCGACTGGTCTCCATGCGGAGAGCCGTGAGAACCCGCAGAGCTGCAGCACCTCGGACGCTGGCTCCTCTTCAGATCAAGATGCACAATTGAGCCAACATCTCGCAGTGGCAACCTCGGCCAGGCGCGGTGGCCGTCGAATTGCTAACACCGAGTGCTAGGCTCCTTTTCTCAGCGTCGCGACTTGGCATCGTTCAGTCTCAAGGATCTGTGAAGTCTCTTTAAGATGCTCATTATTCGGCAAGGTTGATCAGGTTTCCGAGCCCTTGTTGTCTTTCTGTCACAGTCAAGCATGAGTTCTCGAAACATGATTAGCCCGTTCTGCCCATTTGGGCCTGACGAAAGCATCACGATACCGATACTCATGACCAAGTACAATCCGGATAGCGTGCCAGCAGAAAAAGTTGTCCATGTCGATACCATTGCAAACAAGAGTCTCACTTATGGCGGTCTTCGCGAAGAAGCCGCCAAATGCGCGTGGGGATTGAAACATAACTTGGGCATGAAGGAGGGGGACAAGCTGCTCGTCCTCGTCCCCAATTCAGTAAGTTTACCACGCCAGAGGAAACCCTGTACTCATTGACCTGCTTGCTTGTAGACCGATTTTGTCATTCTTGCTCACGCAACACTCTGGCTGGGGGCGGTCTTTTCGTACGTATGCCCATGAAATCGGAGCGAGAAGGACTTCTGACAGGGTCCTGTTGAGAATAGGCCTCTCAATCCAGCCTCCCTGGCAAAGGACATTGCTCATGCACTTGAACTGGTCCGCCCCAGCCATATTGCGATCTACCCCAACAAACTTGAGGCTGTCAACGCAGCGCTACTGCAGGTGGGTTGGGAGGGAACAGCACGCCCGACAGTTTTCACGGTACTTGAAAGGTCCGCAGGTCTTGCTCTAGTGTGTACAATTCCCAATCCTCGCCGAGGCCATTGAATCTAACCGAGACAGTTCCCCGATGATATCGCCGGCCGAAGTGCAGGAGACAGGCTCCCAATCTTCGAACTGGCGGGGAGAAGCGCGAAAAGTGTCACGGCCATGATTGTGTTTTCATCTGGGACAACCGGGAAGATAAAAGGCGTCCAACTGTCGCATTACAACATTGTTTCCAATCTGGTACAGACGCGCATATCGATGCCTTCCTTGGCAAATCATACCTCTCGCGAAGTTTTCTTTCCTCCTTGTAAGCTGAACTTGCCTCAGTTGGCGCCCAATCCCTGTCTGTGCTAACAGGGTATCGTCAGATTGCCACGTTTACGGGCTTGGGGTTGTAGTCCTTTGCGGCATGTGGCTGGGGTCATTCAGTTGTGCTATACCGGCTTTCGACTTGGACCTGTTCTGCCGCAAGATGGCAGAATACAAAGCGACATGGGCCCATATAGTGCCTCCCGTCGCCATTGCACTTGCCAGCTCGGACATAGCCGCCAAGTACGACCTGTCGTCGCTAAAGCTCATTCTCATTTCCGCAGCCCCGACGAAGAGAGATCTGCAGATGAAGTTGAAGGCGAGATTTGGTTCAGACACAAAGATCATACAAGGTGAGCATTTAGCCCCTAAATACCGCATTCAATTGACACACAGGCAGGTTACGGCATGTCAGAATGCAGCCCAACAGTGCTTCTCCAAAGTCCCATGGACAATGAAGACAACATTGGAACAGCAGGGAAACCAGTGGCCGGGACGTAAGTCTAAGCTTTCCTATTTCCTATCCGACGCGTTGCAAGTGGTTCTGCCAGTGCTCACCCCATGTGAATACAGGGAACTCCGCCTGGTCGATCCCGTAACACTCAAAGACGTTGCATCGGGCGAAGAAGGCGAACTCTGGATAAGAGGCCCGCAGACAATGATGTGAGTCCCTGTCCCAGGTCTCGGCAGTACTCAGTCTCTCATACCTGCCTGCCCCAGAGGATATTACAACAACGAAGAGGCCACCCGCGAAACATATGTCGGCGACTGGCTCCGGACCGGCGACATCATGCGTGTCGATGAGAATGGCAACTTCTGGGTCACCGATCGGTTGAAGGAGGTATGTGCACAACCCCAACACGCGGCTGAAAGGGAACCTACTAACCCAAGAGGGCCAGTTGATCAAATATAAAGGGTAAACTACCTAGAATTTCAGCTGTAGCGGAGTGTGGGCTACCCTATAACTAACGCCTTCCTTTCTAGCTTCCAGGTCCCGCCCTCGGAACTCGAGGACCTCCTCCTCAAACACCCCTCCGTCGTCGACGCGGCCGTCACCTCGATCTACTCGGACGAACAAGCCACCGAGTTACCGATTGCATACGTGACGCTCCCGCCTGCGACCCCGGCTTCTCAGAAGCAGCAGCTTTTGACCGATATCCGTGCGTGGGCGGACCAACAGGTCGCGGGCTACAAAAAGCTGCGCGGCGGCGTGTTCGAGCTGAACCCCTTGCCCAAAACGCCGAGTGGGAAGATTTTGAGGAGAGAGTTGCCGTGCAAAAAGAAGGAGGCGGAGGCGAGGGCCGCAAAGCTGTGATGACAGCGTGGGAGTCTTTCATGATACACGATACTACGTACAGTACCTAGAGCACATGTTGCAATGGACGGAATAGACCGCGGACCAGGGAAGTTCGTAACGTTTCGGTTTCTGGTTTTCAGAGAGGACCTCTAACTCTGACTCTGAGACAGTGTCTGACCCTCACTCTCAGCCGAGCCACACCTTGTCCATCACTAAGTACATACTATATAATTAGATGCGTCAGTGTGCATGTCCATTGGCATGACCGTTGGCCACACTCCGGACCTTCATGAAGACGACATCAACCTCCTCCCCTCTCTTGACCTCCAACTTGACGGGAAGAGCCTCCCCGGCCGCGCCCTTTAACACCGCCGTGTCCACGAGCCCTCCGTTGAGATAGACGGCCCAAGTCCCCTCCGGGAGCTGTTTCGCCACGGCCTCAACGGTCACCTTCTCCAGCGGGGACAGGCGTCCCTCAAAGTCCCACCCTTTGACGGTGAGGATGAGGGCGTGGTTCTCCGTGTCCCATTGCCCGCGGAGGACGCTCACGCCGTGCTCCCGGGACGCGAAATCCAGACCATCCACGTAAGGGGTGCGGGCGAGGGATTCGCGCGTCCATGGCTGTTCGTACATGGTGCGTTGGCCGTCTTTGACATTCAGCCGACTGTACCCGATGGCGGCGTTGCCGCAAAACGGGGACACGTGAGTCCACTTCACGCCCTCGGGGTCTTTGTCCCCGGTGAAGACGAAAGGCTTGTCGTTGCGGGGGTAGTACAGCCCGCCATTCTCCCATGTTGGTTCGAGTTCCGCGTCAGCGTAGGCCAGCAGACCATCGAGGAGGTCTGTCTGGCCGAGCTCGGAGAGCCATTGCGTGACATAGCCGAAGGAGGGCTTCGTGTAGGGGAACGAGGGCGTGGTTTTGGCTGCGATGTCGGCCTTCGCGAGCGCGATGGCCTGCGATAGCTTTTCCGCGTCGGATGTCGATGGCGATTGTGCCGTCAGTTTGCGGTAGTGGTTGGCTATGATGGGCGGTTGGAGGCGCACGCGGCCGTTGACGTTCGTGACGAACCCGGGGATCTGTTTCGGGTAGAGGCTCGTTACGAGATCGTGGTTCCACGCATTCATGAAGGCGCCGGCCCTAAGTATTGTGTAAGTAAAGTGTCGAGTCGAGGATGGTGAGGATGTTGAGCAGTAGATGATCTTACCATGCCGTCCAGTCGACGTCCTGGGGAGGGACGATAACGTCCTGCTTAACCACCCACATGTCAACGAAGAGGCCGTTCTTGGTGACCATGCCTTTCTTGTCCCACGCAGCTTTGTACTTGGTGAGGACTTCGTCGACTTTGTTGGTGCCGTCTCGAGAATCGTTATACCTCATGGCGATGATCTACCAGACGTCAGTTCAACGCACGCAGTAATCGAGAGTGGCAATGGGGCGCAGACGAAACGTACTGGGAACTGATTGCAGACGACAAATACTACGTTCGGCTCACAGCAGACGCCCACCCAGCCATTTCTCTCCATCTCTCTCGTGATGGCTGCCTGGAGGCTGCGGTTGTCGTAGGAAAAGGTCTCGTCGCCTAGGCCAAAAAACATGGGATCCCACTTGAACACAAGGGACTCGGGCTTCTCGAACTCGTCGTCGTCAAAGAGCATGGCGTAAAGGCTCGTCATCAGCAAAAGATGGCCACTGTACATGATGTTCTCCCTCACGACAGGGTCGGCCCACGGCTCTCGGAGCTTCTGCATACTAGGATCGGTGCGGATGCCGCCGAGACTGGTGGTAAACCAGTACGCCCAGACCTCTCGGCGGAGCATCTTGTGAATCAGCTGCCGTAGCAGTGGTTTGAATATGGAGCGCACTGCCGGAAGGCGGTGGTAATGAGCGACTCCGGTGGCATAAGCCATGGTAGCCAGCTGATACCGGTATGCATCAAGGAATTCCTGAAGAGGCTCCTGTGCACCCATTCTGCTCCAATCTCCATCAGGTTGAAACGCGAGGTTGTGGAAGTGGCGAAGGTGGCCGACTTGAGCGGCAGAGAGTTTGGGATACTTGGACAGGTCAAGAGGCAGCGTCTCTGGAGGCTGCTGGGCGATCGATTGAACCATGTTTGCGGAATGCGTCTGTCGTGACTCGCACTGTGGAAGAAAGTGAAGATGATAACGACCTTAGAACCACACCTCGGTTGAGGGGATCGTTTACTTATACCTTGAGCGAGATGGATCTTAGGCCGCCAGCACGGTTAAGGTGGAAACTCTGGGATAGAGCGTGCGAATAACTCCATCTGTTCTTCAGAGCGAACTGATGGTAATACGTGCCCGCTCCCTTTGGGACGGCCAGTCCCGTCTCTTGGACGGCAGCAACACGAGGACGGCTTCACCAGGTTGTCGGATTGCCATTTGCCGTGAACCGAGACTGGTAGCAACATAATTGACGCCGAGATTCACAAACCTTACAGCCGAGAGACTCGGTGGCTCGCTCGACGCCCGCTGCTTGCGGATGGAAAGTAACGATTCTTGGTGGCGTCGTCCAAGTAGGTCGGTTGAGTGTCTGTCACCCAGGCAATCTGGAAAACATAATGTGCTCTCTGTGCCTTACTTCCTCCAGCTTACACAGTATTAGAGAGATTCAGAGAGACATCGGGTGAGTTGCCAGGGTGCGACTAGATTGGCTGTGACCAGCAAGTGACGGATGCGTCACTTTGGCCATCTCAATCTCAGCTCGCCGTGGCGTGACTGCAACCTCGGGGATGGGATTTCTACACAGCTCCATACAGGAACAACCTGTACTCTTGCTTGTCAGATGCCGTGGCTGATTATCAAGTATTTGACGCTTTTCTGCTGCGACAAATCCCGCTACGCCGCTGTCTATAAAGCGAACAAGAGCGACTGCGTCCCAGATGACTGAATTGTGGCTCTTCAATGGTGAATTTCAAGGGCATTGGCCACACAGAGAGGGGATTTCAACGGTCAGTTCAACGATCAAAGTCCAGTTCAAGTTTCCATTGTGCTTGCCATCGTGCAATTTTCCCCCAGCATCCGATCTCTTGGCCTCGAACTTGACTCTTACAGTGTTCCATCGGTGAGGGGCATCGTCTACAGTATTCTCCTTACCCCTACAGTGTCCATACTGTGCATGCGCTAATATTTCTGCTCGTGCTTGTGCTCGTGCCTCTCCGGATCTAGCCCGATCAAGCCCCGAATCCCACAAAATCTGGGCGATCCCGACACGAGGATCTCAAGGGTCTCGACGCCTGGACTGTCGCCTACGTCACCGCACGACGCCCGTGGCGCCCGCACCGTCTGTGCCCGCCTACATTTGTTGCTTACCAACGACGACAGTATTCAAGTTTGAGACGCAATCACTGCGTAACCAACCCTCTCACCACCCCACGGCCAACGCAGCGGTGGTTCTCCAGGAAATGGTTGTCGGCGATGCGGAAGCTGCACATAGACCACTGAATGCAACCGGGAATGTGCGCCCAGTGCGCCCAGCGCAGCCTCGAACCTCGTCGCTCCCCATCAGCCACGGAGGTCGACAACATGTCAAGCCTCCGCCCGCCGATGGTTTCGACGCCGATGTGTCTCCCATCCCCGTGGCGGCCGATGTCGCCCTAGCCGCTCTCGCGACCCTTCCCACACCAATCCTCGTACTCTCCTCTTCGAAGACGGTCATCCTCGCCAATGCAGCGGTGAGAAGGTTACTGGGTATCGATCAGGATAATGTGGGTTCAGGAGCTCCGGACCTACTCAAAGGCAAAACGTTGTCCCAGTTGGGCATTGATATGGTCTCGGATGGTGTCCCTATCTGGGTCAGTTGGGAGAGATTTCTTGACAACCTCGCAGCCAGCTTGCAGCCAACTCAACGCGACAGGGCGACTACCAGACAGCAATTATCGGATATACAAAGTGGAGAGACCACGCCCACTGCCACACGAACTGCAGAGAGGGGAAGGCTGCCCTTTAGGACTCAACCTGAGAAATCCCAAGATACTGTGGTCGACGTGGTAATCTCCAGTCGCCACGATCAACTGCCCTCGCACATTCGTCGAAACAGACAGAACAGGCAGCGATCGCGTATCCAAGCCACGTGCAGAATGATCATCAGCTTATGGCATTTCGAGGACCAACAATTGTTTACCTTAACATTCACAAGTTCAGCCGGGCCTCCTTCTGACCATTCATCCTCCTCCTCGTCTCCGCGGAACATATCCGCTCACTCGACGGGATCCTCACAGTCATCACAGTCGCAAACGCCCCTATCATCTACCACTGACTCGCAAGTCACATCGCCTGCACCTATAGAGCGGACAGATGGCGTTCCGTTTCCTTCAATTGCCCCTCCACCAAAATGCACCACCTCATCCACCCTCACAGACTTTCAGAAGGTCTTAAAAATGAAGAACGCAATGCTGCGCGCCATCGAGATTCCACTCGTCGCCATGTGGAGGGACGAGAGTGTGGTGCTCCCGAATTTGGCGGCCCGGAAGCTGCTCGAAGTCGAGGCGGACCCGATGTCCGAACACTCCTATGATTTTCTGTCCAGACTTCGCCCGTGGACGCCAGATTTCTCCAGAACAATCGATGAGAACGACAATCCCATTGTGGCCCTCTGTCGCGATCAGGAACCCTTTACAAATTGGCAGGTAGGGTTGCTGAATGAAAGGACCGGGGTAAGGTCGAGTTTTGACGTGAGCGGGCATCCTGTCTACGATGAGCGGTCCGGGGAATTCTTGGCTGGCTTGATCGCGTTCAAAGATGTCACCGAATACACAGAACAGATTGCCCATCAAACCGCAGAAAACGAGGAGCAGTTTCGCTTGATATGTGACATGATGCCGCAAATGATATTCACCACGACGCCGGATGGTCTAGTCACCTATTGGTCGCAAAGATGGTACGACTATACTGGTCTCACTCCGGCAGATTCCTTGGGCCTTGGATGGAAACTGCCGTTTCACGAGGAAGACATGCCCGACACTACTCGTAGGTGGCTACATTCGTTGGCAACCGGAGAGGAATATACCACGGAATACCGCTGCAAGGGGATTGACGGCCAATTCAGGTGGATGCTGGGCAGAGCGTTACCCATGCGAGATTACAAGACCGGGAAAATCCTGAAGTGGTTTGGCACCTGTACAGACATCCAAGATATTGTGGATGCAAAAGTCAGCGGACAGAGAGCTCGACAGCAATTGCTGGACGTGCTGAAACACTCGCAGATGACCATGTGGATCATTGACCGAGAACGGACCGTGACGTTCTATGAGGGAGACTTCGTCATGGGCGATCCTGTTCAAGACAGAATCATTGGTTCGCAAGTACTGGACGTGGTGGGCGACTACCTTGCTCCACGAGCTATCGCCAAGTTCAAAGATTCTCTCGCCCGGCTGATGTCAGGGACATCTGACCTGGAGATTCTTGAGAACGAAGTTAATTCCCGCTGGTTCCGATCCAAAATGGTGCCTATGAAAGGCAAAACAGGCCCTAATGGGGTGGAAGATGAGAACTACATCGCTGGAGTGATTGTGATCGGATCCGACGTCACTGGATTACGGCGCAAAGAGCAGGAGAACATCAAGCTGCTTGCGAATGAGGCTGCGGCGAAAGAAGCGAGCAAGATGAAGAGTAGTTTTCTCGCCAACATGTCCCATGAAATCCGGACACCGATTGCTGGCGTTTTGGGCATGAGCGAGTTGCTGATGGACACCACCCTGGATTCCGAACAGAGCGAATTTGCACAGAACATTCAACGGTCGGCCAATTCTCTTCTGACCGTCATCAACGACATTCTGGACTTTTCCAAGATCGAATCCGGCAGACTGGACATCGAAGAAGTGCAATTCAGTTTGGGGGTGGTGCTCCGTGATGTCGCAAAGATGCTGTCGTTCGCCGCCCAACGGAAAGGACTGCAGTTCGGCAGCGATATTCGACTTGGGCCTTCCGAAGACCTCATCTTGCTCGGCGATCCCGGACGGATTCGGCAAATTTTGGTCAACCTCCTGACAAACAGCATAAAATTCACGTCTGAGGGATATGTCAGACTCAGCGCTGACATCCTCAGCCAAAACCTTGACACCGTGACGGTGGAGTTTTGCGTCGAGGACAGTGGTATTGGGATCGAGGAAGAGGTCAAGAAGAGGCTTTTCCGACCCTTCAGCCAAGCCGACTCGAGCACAGCTAGACGGTTTGGTGGTACTGGGCTTGGATTGACGATAAGCAAAAACCTGGTTGATCTGATGCATGGTTCCATTCGCCTCGAGTCCAAACTAGATGCCGGTACCAAAGCGACCTTTTCACTTCCTTTGAAAAGGCCTGAATACCAAGTTGGCTCTCCAACTGCATTCCTCGAGGTTGGCAGTATGCCTGACCGGCTCCAGTCCGACCTGTCCATGTCAATAGGAGATTCGCCAAGGCCAGAGAGTCGACGATTCGAAAGAGGGGCTGCGTTACTTCACTCGGCAGTGGGTATAAATGCACATGACCGATGCGCAGTAGGTATCCCATCCGAGTCAGCAACGCAAAGCATCGAGCCGGAAATCCCTAGAGACCAGATTCATGTTTTGGTCGTGGAAGGTAGATATCCGCCGAAATCTGGGATGAGCCAGCGCTAACTTCAGCCAGACAATCCTGTTAATCAGCAAATCGCGTTGAAATTCATCCAAAGCCTTAAGTTTTCGGTGAAGGCCGTGTGGAACGGCAAGGAGGCGTTGGAATACCTCCTTAAAGCAACCTCCCCGGGTCTCCCCCCGGAGCAGGCCAAGGAATATCCAGTTCCGTCGCTTATTCTCATGGATGTGCAGATGCCAGTCCTGGATGGTTATCATGCTACGCATATGTTGCGGCATCATGCTCCTTTCAAGGATATACAGGCCATTCCCCACATTCCCATTGTGGCAATGACGGCTTCGGCAATTCAAGGCGATCGTGAGAAATGTGAGAAGGCAGGAATGGACGACTACATGGCTAAGCCTGTGAAGCGATCTCTTTTGGAGAAGACGATACTGAAGTGGGTGTCACGGGGTCGTACCCTTCAGGAGCAGCAGGGGTTACCGGGCACTGGCACAGACTTCCCGAAGCCAAACTTTGGAAGACCTTGCACCGAACACTCGTCGACATGCACGCAAGACGATGCTATTGCTACCGAGTTCTATGCCCGTAATGGCACACCAGGTACGCAAGAAGATGCGGATGAGCTTCACGCACAATCACCGGTAGAAGAGTCGCGAGACGTTGAGGGGCGAGCGTTTGCACGCAGATCGAGTATTTCGAGGGCCCTTCTCAAGTCCGAGATCCCAGGTGGCGAGACAGAGGCTGATCTCACAGCAAGACGTGCCGCAGCCGAGGATCAAGCTCGAGCGCTGAGAGATGCAAAGCTGCTGTCAGTGACGGATATAGCACATGGGCGCTCCCGCGTCGCCCCTGTGTTGAGAGTCGACAACGACTACGCACCTGGTCTCCAGGCGCCTAACATGCAGGAAAGTGAATCAACAGCCGGTGCTTCTCCCATGGCCCTGACGGAAGAGAACATGCTTTTACTCAATGCCGCGCAAGACGGTGGTGTGCCGACAACAGAGACGTCTTCCGCCAGTCCTGAATCACAAGGGCTAATCTATCCCGTGGCTGACATACCTGGCCCGCCACCCGAGAGCGCCCTTTCTGCCATCACTTTCCCGCATATTGATGCCGATGCCGATGCCGATGCGGGAGTCTTGGTCTCTTCAATCCCCGAAAAGGCATCACAGGTTCCTGCCGACTCGAGGGGCAGTACGACGACTTCTGATAGTTTGGGACAAACGGCGTCTCAGAGCCGTCGGGATGTTGGCGGACTTGGACCTGAAAGCCGGCACGCCAGCGATTGGAGCTCGAGTACAGCCCGGCCCGAGAAGTCCTGATGATGACGATTTATGTGAATGGTGTACAAAAGCTTTGTATTAGAGGTATAGAGGATGGTACCACGGCCTTCCTTATACATGATCCACGCGGCATGATTCACCATAGGGCCAGGGTACCAATCGGTCTGGAGGTCTTGGGGACCTCGCAGGACAATGCGAACGATGGCGATGGCAGAAGCTAGACGCAAAGGATGAGATGACAGGATGACTACCATAATGACAGCCATCCTTAACCCCACTTCACTCCCAGAGAGAACGTGTACCGGTACGAGTAACTCGAGAACACGCGGCTGAGATGTAACGGCCTGGCGGGGCAGAAAGCGGCACTGCGGCTTGCAGAAGTGTGAACTTAGTGCGTCATAGCTTATCCTACAGAAGAAAGCGCAGGCGCCTACCAGTTGCCTCACTGCTGCCTAACAATAAGATCTATCCAGCCTTACATGGGATAATACTTGGCCGCTGATTAGGCTGTTGCAAGCGAATGCTGTCGTTAGCTGCAGCTGCGGCATGTTCACCTAGCTGCAGCAGCTCCAGGCGGAGTGACCAACCAGTGAAGAGTCGGCGCTGTCACGGGCTGCTGCTGTTCAAACCGCAACCAGGCTTCAGGTTGCATGCCCGTCTCGTGAAACCCAGCCTCATCTTGAAGTGAAATCAAGACCGTAGAGGACTGACTGCCTACCATACGATGCCTCTTTCTGCCAATCCTTTGCCAACCTCGACTTTTGTTCCGTGCCTTGTCCATGAGCCAGAACTACTCGCACCTGCCCGACATCTACTACACTTCAGCTCCGCCTCACGTTCACCATGTCGAATCAGACCATCTTGAGGATCTCGAGAGTACGAGACTGTCGGCGGCAGACTGAGAAATTGTGCTGACACCGGGCAGGAAATCAGGCAGATCCAGCAAGGCAGTGATCTATGTAAGTCAAACCACAAGCAGAGTCTGCGGGCGTGTAACTGACTGTCCCCCGCAGCCATCGCTGTCGCATGCCAGGAACGAGATGTCCGCCATGTCAGAGCCCTGATCATCGGTCCTCACGGGTCACCGTACGAGTACGGCTTCTTCGAGTTCAACGTCAATTTCGGCACGGAATACCCCAGTAAACCTCCCAAAGTCGAGGCCAAAACTACGAATGGAGGACGCACTCGGTTCAACCCCAATATCTATGCCGGTGGGAAGGTCTGCTTGTCGATCCTAGGGACGTGGCACGGCGAGAGGCCGGGTGAAGAGTGGTCTTCGGCACAAGGGCTAGAGTCGATATTGTGGTCGATCCAGAGTCTGATGTCCAACAACCCGTACGAGAATGAGCCTGGGTACGAGAACGCCAAAGGAACAGAGGACAAGAAGATGAACGACCTATACTGTGCCAAGGTATGTGCCTCTTCCGGCGTAGCCTGAGGAACACTGGCTGACCGGTAGCAGATCCGTCATGAGACGCTTCGAATCGCAGTCATCCAAAAGCTCGAAGAAGCGTTGGGCATCCAGCCTGACGGCTCGGTAGCCCTTCCGGCGGCCTCTCTACGGTGGTCTTCAGACGATGACGACGAGGAGGAAGAACAAAGCCCAGGTCTGGTTGAGACGCAGCCGAAGCTGAAATTTGCGCCCTTCAATGACCTCTTCAAGCGAAGGTTTATGTGGTACTTTGAACACTACATGTCGACGATCGAGCAATATAGTTCCAAGAACAAGGATGGTACGGACTTCACCAAGATGCCATTCGAAGGCGGTGGGAACAGCATGGATGGCAAGTTCAAGTACGCCGACTTGGGCAAGCGACTGGTGAGGATAAAAGAAGTGATCCGCGACGAGACCGACAACTGGGCTGTTGAGGGACTGGCCATGAAGAAGAGGGAATCTTCAAAGGCGGCAAGCATTCAGCTACAGTTCGAACAGCTGGCAGACTCCTTGCGGCCGAAGAATCTTCACAACGTCAATGTCGAGCTGGAGAACAACAACCCTTACGTCTGGATTCTAACTTACTTGGGCAGGCCCGGTACGCACCTGGATGGCGGAGTCTTCAAGGTCAGAATCTCGATCAGTCCCCGGTTCCCGGAGGAGCAGCCTCGAGTGCGAGTGGAGACGGCGATATATCATCACAGGGTATCGAAGGATGGTGTGCTCTGCTATTTCCCCCGGGAGTCGCACATGCTGAGGGATCACGTGCTATGTATCGTTGAGGCGCTGGAAGAGGAATCCCCTCCGTATGATCCGAGAACTATTGTGCACCCGGAGGCGACCAGGTTGCTGTGGGGAAGCGAGGATGACAAGAAAAAGTACTACCGTCAATTGAGGAGGTCGGCGCAGAGGACGACAGAGGATGTGATGGAGACATGAGACAGGCGCTGCACAGGGAGTTTACGCAGCATATCTGCTGGGAGACTACTCTTGGCCCAAGTCCAAGCGTGGTCCTCATAGGGAGACGATGAGCACCTTTGCGAGCATCAGTACCTCGGACTGGATGTGGGTGGGAGCGTTTACGCGAAGGTTTCAACAGTTTAGCAAGCATGGAGTTGAGGCACCACGTGACCAGCAACGTGGAGGATTACATAAGTTTGCAGCACGCCACGAGGAACAGGTCGATCCGATTTGGCAAGGCTCCACTTTTCCAGGAACCAGTCACGTGCCAGTCACGCCGCCTCCCCGTCCAACCAATCGTGGCTCTCCACTGTTCGCTTCTCCAAATCCCCTGCATCTCAACTATTTGTGATTCTGTACAGAGTTGACCGCTCTCTTGACGCCGCGGTTGCAAGACCGTCTGCTGACAGAATGCAGCGCCAAAAGTACCCCGGAGAGGTCGACATGACTCCGCGATCATACGGCACGGTGCTCGTCGTCGGAGGCTGTGGCTTTGTCGGGTCCCGGCTGGTAGACCAACTGCTCAACTTTCCCTCCGAGGTCGAGACCAACGGCCACAGCGAGCAGACACCTGCTTCGACGTCGGCGGCTGCAAAAGCACCTCCCTATCCTCCATATGCGCCTCCCTCGGCTCCCATCCAGACGCCGAACCCCGACAAATACCACCCCTCGACCCTCCTGCCCTCGTCCTTCCCATCACTTGGCTCGCGCTACCCGCCCACTAACCTCTCAAGCACACAAGTCCACGTCCTCGACCTAAGATGTACCCAACATATCTTCCCCGGCGCGACATACCATTCGGCAGACATCACAAACCCCGAGGCGATCCTTAACGTCTTTCGAAAGGTCAAACCCGATGTGGTCATAAACACCGCCTCTCCCTCGTGGGAGGCGCCTGCAGACATCCTGCGGAAGGTGAATATCGAGGGGACACGCATCCTGGTGGAAGTCGCAGGCGGGAAGAAGCACGGCGACTGGGGTGGCCACGTCAAAACCTTCATCCACACCTCCAGCGCCAGCGTCGTCCACGATGGCGACTCGGACCTCATCAATGCGAATGAGTTGTATCCTTACGTCTGCCCTAACCCCCGAGAATACTACTCCGAGACCAAAGTCTTCGCCGAGAAGCTCGTGCTCGAGGCAAACGCGAACGAGGAATACTCCGACGGTGGCAAAATGCTGACCTGCGCCATCCGGCCCGCAGGGGTCGTGGGCGAAGGTGATCGTGGCGGCTTCTCCGGCGGCATTCTGAGGACAGCCAGCGTGGCCCCCTCGTGGCAATTGCACATCCAGCTCGGCGACAACGCCAATCTGTTCGACAACACGTACGTCCACAACGTGTGCTTCGGCCTCTTGTGCGCAACGTCCGCCCTCCTCGAGACATACAAGCGCCGACAACAAGGGATGGGTGGCGTGCTGGACTTTGAGAAAGTCGACGGCGAGGCCTTCAACGTGACGAACAATTCGCCCGCCTTTTTCTGGGACTCCTCGCATTACTTGTACTCTCGCTATGGTCGCGACTTGGACCGGTCGCGCATGACCGTCCTGCCCACGTGGTTTGCGTATTATATCGGCGCCGCGGCCGAGGTGTTCAACTGGATGACCGGACGCAAGGGCAAGTTCAACCGGCAGACATTGAAGTACGCGACCATCAATCGGTACTATAATTGTGCGAAGCTGATGGAGAGGACGGCGTACGTGCCCATCGTCCAGCTGGACGAGGGGTTTGCGCGGAGTGTCAAGTGGTTCAAGGAGGACGAGGAACGGCAGATTAGAGAAAAGGGCGGGTGGCAGAAGGAGAGGTAGGGGTGGTGTAGGACTGGTGGAGTCATGGAATACGAGATCCCAGTGGGCGGGAATGCTGAAACACTTGATGGGCATGGTATAGTCTGCGTCTGTCGTCTGTCGTCTGTCGACCCCGTTCTCAGGCCTTAATAATGTGTACGGAGTCCGGGGGATGAACTAGAAGTAAGTGTAGCAGGTGGTACAGTACAGTATTTTTGTACCAGACGCACTGCACTGCCTTGCACAATGAGTCGGTCTATAGATCCCGTATACTCGATACCCGGCGCGGCGCCGTGTACAGAGTATACGCCATATATGGACGACACGGGGTAAAAGTAAGAAGAGTACCTCGTACATGGATATCGTGCTCATGGCATCCACGCCATGAGTGAGTGACTTGAGTACGGCGTATGGAGAGCGGAGAACGGATGTGAGTAAGTGATTCCTTGATCGTCTTACGGAGTACTGTGCTGGAGGAAGGAAGGGTGAGGAATCTCTCTCTCTGTTTCTCTCTCCCCCCCGCCTCCTCTCTCTCTCTCTCTCTCTCTCTCTCTCTCTGTCTGTCTCTCTCTCTCTCTCTCTCTCTCTCTCTCTGTCTCTCTCTCTCTTTGTCTCTCTCTCCCCCTCTGTCTCTCTCTGTCTCGTATGTATAGGGGTGTGTGCGGGTGTACAGTACATGTACCCACAGCGGCCCTGACATCTGGATCCTACACACTCAAGTGGTAGATGTCTAAAGCTCCGAGTCAATGGGATAATGACATTCCACGATCCTACTCGTTACCATACCGCGATACCGGAGTCGTGATGGCAAGCTCGTGCTCTCTCGTCAAGTAGAGAAGGATATAAGTCGAATAGTTCCTCTCGTGGGAAATACGCTCCCTCCACTCGTTACTTCTCACTCACTCGCTCACTCACTCACTCACTCACTTAGCATAGAAAGAGCATTTTACCACCCCCCCTCCTCCTCCTGTTCATCCAGAACCGTCCCACGTTCGCCCTTTGCCCTTTCTCCTTTTGCCTTTTGCCTTTTGCCTTTTGCCCGCCCGTATCATCAAAAGGTATATCATGTCTATCATGTCTATCTATGAAATCCATCGCTTTTGTCATATCATGTCATGTCATGTTACTGTAACAAGGGCCGAGAAATTGGGCTGGTAGGGAGCATGTAGTCACACGGCTACGCTCGCTTAAGAACACAACAACGACAACATCAAACCCAATCCTCACGACCAATGGTGACACCCGCCTTCCAACCGACGTGACAACGATCGGAGGTTTTCAAACGGTTTCCTTCTCTTGGATATTACCATTCTCCTCGCTGGCAGGCCTGCTGCTGCTGCCCTGGCGGATCTGCTCGGTCCCCTTTTCGGATTTCGGACCGGCCTTCTCGGTCAGCGTTTCCACCACCGCGCCGTCGCTGTGGTCTCTGCTCTCTTCCTCGACAGTACCAGCGCCAATGGCCTCCCGCTCACGGTCGGCTTGGTGGACGATGTCGAGCGTGCTGAATCGATGGTGCCGCCACTTTTGCACGGGGATCTGCTCCTGGAAGAACAGCTCCAGCTCCAAGTGGCTGCGGCCCGTGGTCTCGCCAACGCAGGACCAGACATAGAGGAGTGTGATGCACGTGGTCCCCGCGTACACGAACCCCAGCATCGGGCCCAGCCCGCCGTCGTAGTAGATGTACGGGCTCGTGAAGGCGACGACCCACACGGTGAAGAAGAAGGACACGATGGACGCACTCATGATCTTGTTGCGGTTGCGCCCGACAGCCATTTCCGAGGCGATGGTGAATGCGAGCGGCCCGTGGCCGAAGTTGAACGCCACGATGATGATGTACGAGATGACCACGATGGCCGTGCTGTAGCTGGTCTTGGTGTAGGGCCCGGCGCCGAGGCCGCCGATGATGAGGTATGCGAGGAGCATCATGATGGTCGTGACTAGGAGATTCCCCCGGCGAGGCACCTTGTTGCCGAGGACGACGGAGACTCCGACGGCCACGACTTGGAGCGTGTTGGTGATCAGAGAGATGGTGAAGGCCTGTTTGATGCCGATGGATTGCGCGAACACGACGCCGTACGAGTAGAAGAATTGAATGCCGTTGATCTGCTGCGCGATCATTGCACCACACGAGTAGATGAGTTTCCGCCGTTCGATCGAGTCCTTTAGCAGCGATAGCCACGAGGAACTTGCCTCGCGGAGTCGCTCGGTCTCGACCATGTGCACCATGGCTTTGACATCGTCGTCGGGAGTGTAGCCGGGATGGCTGCGGTTGATCTTGACCAGCGCTCCCCTGGCCCTGTCTGGCCGGCCGCGTCGGATGTACCAGACCGGAGACTCGGGGATGAACCACAGGCCGACGAGCATGAGAAGGGGCAGCAGAGCCAGGAGCCCCATGGGGATCCGATAGGAGCCGGTCGACTTGATCGATTCTGTGCCCTTGGTAATGCCCGATCCGACCAGCTGAGAACAGGACTGCATGAACTGGAACATCATCAAGGCCGGACCTCGGATCGCCTGAGGCGCCACCTCGCCGATGTACAGCAGACAGGTTACCGTGAACTGACCGATCCCCAGCCCGATGAGTATTCGGCCGAGGCATATGACTCCCATTGAGCCTTGGTCGGCGCACTGCGTGACGGCGCCTGCAATGATGCATACCGAAGCGCACAGGAAGACTCCCTTTCTGCCAAAGTACTCGTTGATGGGGGCGGAGAGGAGAGCACCGACAAGCTCGCCAACATAGATGATCGACGCCGTCAGGGAGATAAAGGTCGTCGTCAACGCAATGTTCCCATCTTCGTCGTGGGTGGTGCCGTAGTCGTGCACGAATCTCTTCATGCCCAGGACACCGGTGTAATATATCTGGTCGTAGCCATAGCACAATGCGCCGAGGCTGGAGACGGTACAGAAGAAGAGAGCCCATCGGTGCTGACCCCAGTTGATGTTGAACATCTGCATCTTCATGGTTGATGCTCCCAGCCCCTCAGCTGGCCGGTGCAGACAAGAGGAGGCAAGATGGACGAGGACATATGGGTGGAATCATCGTTGTCAATTATAGGATAGGCAGAGCCAATCGTCGGGGTGCTGGTGAAGCAAGAGACAAGATCTACAAATACGGTCACCGCTTGCTTCCAATACTCGCCATTCCGGGCCTGGCCAACCCCAGACAGCTGCGGAGAGTACCGTGGCGTCATTGGAGGATGTGGTGATTAACTTTCGGCAGTGATAGGCGTTGATCCGGGACGGTTAGCTGCAAAGCCGCCGATTGGGATGCCCCTAGGCCAGTAGCCGGGCGCGGGCGCAGGGAACATCGGGGCCTAACCTCTAGTGCGGAGCGGGCCTAAGGAAAGCATTCCCTGCCTGCATTTGCCTTCTTCGAGTATCAGTCTCCAATCGATGAGACATCCTCACCGGAGGCCATGTGAACGGAGATGAAAGATGCGGGCTTTGTCAGAACGGGACCCTGGAGTTGATTGAAGGGTATCAGGAGATTATGCAGTCTTCGCGCAACGGACAGCAGATCTGCAGATACGGCACTGCTACCTGGCTCACCCAGTTGACTCGCCAGAAGAACTCCCATGCACTCTGTGGGGCATTTCCAAGTAAGCACACTGATAGCTGATGGTTTATCTCGTCTTTGCTGGTGCATCCTTAGGACGACGAGATCGCGCGCGTTGACGGAGAAATTCAGACCGGTTCTGGGGAGTCGCCAAAGGCCACAACGGAACGGCTGGCTGAACGAAGATATGCAGAGAGACAATCAGCCAATGCCTTTCTCGCTTGTTGCGGACTAGAAAACGACCACGGGTGAAGATTAGACGGTGTTGAGGCTCGCTAATAGCTGGTGAATGTCTAACATGCAGCAGCCTCGCTCCGTGGGAAGTCGTCCTTTGCCACTTTAAGGGCGAGGCCACTCTGAACTCCTTCCTTTCATGCACTGTGCATCGAAGTGCATCTCAATCGGGCATGGAATCGACGAATTGTCAGTACAACGCACTTTTGAAGGAGATGGGGGGTACGTGCCTGATAGACCTTGAGGTAAGTGCGTGTGGCAAAGGCGGTCGATATCTGAGGCCCGAGAGTCTGTCCGCATTTACTCGCCGCGCCCAAAACCAGACAGCATTCGACATCTTCAAGAGGAGAATAAGGGCGCTGGGAACTTGCCTGCTGCTCTTTCATATCCGGGCTTGTGAGTGCCGTGAGATTATGTTTGATGCAATCTAAGTAGCGATGCGTATTTGCGTAGCGAATCTGCCCGCTCACTTTCGTGCTCTCGTCTTAATGAGGACGTACGGTTGGCTTTGTGAATGGTGGAAGAAACACAATAACTGATGAACGACGAGAAAGACTGTTCATGAGTAAATGATTTTCATGTCCCCAACTAGGGGCTCCTGCCCGTGTAATGGGAGGGAGGGGGACTAGCAGCGCTCTCACCGAGCATGTCAAAGTCAACGAAGATAGAGAAGTCGGCTTGGCTGGGCGGAGGTGCTTTCGGACGACTGTCGCCCTCCCCGTCTGGTGACCATGATCTTTTGGAGGGCGCGAGGCCCAACCAAAGGCCCAGTGCCTCGCTTGGCTGTCCCTTCGCTCCGGCTGTTATGGCAATGCTAGTTCGTGCTATTGGTATATCAATCAAGCGGGGGCTTCACTATGGTGGCGCGGTAAAGCATCGGGGAAGGTTGCGGGCCGGCCAGTTCCAAATGTCGGCATTCCCGAATAGAGAAGGGCATTGGCGTGTGTGATCCCAAGGCGGCCATGCTCCCGAAACCAGATTCTGGGAACGGTTGGCTAGCAAGGTGAGAAGAAGAAGCAATCAGGGCTCAATAAACCCATTTTGGAGGAATAGGAGAACGAACTCCATCCCTCTCGGACCATCCCCCGTGGGGATGCGTGGTGCGCGGGGCATCTCAGCTTCTGTCGACTCCAACTTGCTGTTCTCCGAGCTCCATTTGGCTTGTGAAGTGCATGAACGATTGAAAAAGGGTCCAGACCTGCATACGGCTCAAGACGTCAGTACACATGCCGACGATCCAGCTGGTGCTGCCCTGTCTCAACATGGCGCGGTTCGTAGTCGCTGAAATCTTACAAATACCCTCCCTGCTTTGACTTGATCTCCTCCTATCTGTCATCCTTCACCCTTCTATGAAGAGAACCGGAGCTGGCCGCGCTCGGTGCCGCGCCCTGTGACTGAATTATTGTTCGAGAATTGACAATAGCAGCGATCTCGGAAAGAGTTCAGATTCAAGCCCAATATGCCTCTCATCATCGGGCTGAACAGCGGTTCCTCTTTCGACGGGATCGACGCAGTCCTGTGCAGCATCGGAATTTCAGAAGATGGGCATCCGGGAAGACCGAAATATATTGATGGTATCTCAGAGCAGTGGCCAGAAGAGCTACAACCATTGGTGCTGAAGGCTTTTGCCAATGAGCTCTCCATCTTTGATCTCTGCCGGTTGAATTATGCCGGGGGCGCGGCGTATGCAGAAATAACCAACAAGCTGCTCAAGAGGACCGGACTCAAGCCTGAGCAAATTGACGTTGTTGGGTACGACGGACAAACAATATATCAAGAGCCGCCAGACCGGGAAAAGGAAAGAGAGTTCTTCGCCAGCGGGAACCCAAGTCTGGTCGATCGGTGGACGAAAGGCGGATTTCCCTGTGGTCTCTTCATCGTCGAGTCTGGCGTCGTTGCTGCTCTGACCGATATCACAACAGTTACTCAGTTCCGACCCATCGACCATGCATTAGGAGGTTCCGGCGCGCCGTTAATGCAATATCTCGACTTTTGCTCGTTTCGGAACGAAGGACCTGTTGCTACACTGAACATCGGAGGAATTGCGAACTTGCAGCTTGCCGATGGCGACCGGCACAAGATGATGGCATTCGACACAGGTCCAGGCAATGTGATGATTGACCACGTGATGAAAGTTCGCGAAGGCAAGCCATATGATGCCGGGGGTGGACTTGCATCTCGAGGACAAGTCATCACGGCGCTGTTGGACCGGTTAGAAGCACATGATTTCTTCCTCCGAAAACCGCCACGTTCTGCATGGCGTTTGGATTTTGGCGGCGAGCACGCAAACCAAATCCTGGAGGATTACAAAGACACCTCGACAGAAGACTTGTTGGCCACTCTCACGCTGTTCGCTGCAAATTCAATAAAGCGCTCGCTCGTTGATTTCATTCTTCCGCGAGCACCGATCAAGACTGTGATAGCTAGTGGTGGCGGGACCAGGAATGAGACGCTCATTAAGCATCTTCGCGAGGGATTGGCACCACACGGAGTCGACCTCCATGTAAGCGACGAATATGGACTTCCTGCACCATTCAAAGAAGCCATCAAGTTCGCCACACTGGCCTTCGCTTGCAAGAACAGTCTGGCGAACAACATTCCCGCTGCCGGTGGGGCGTCATCGTTTGCGGTCCTCGGAAAGTTGAGTTTTGCACCCCGACTTGCTAAGAATGGCGATTTGGTTCCTGGAAGTTAAGCTCCAGGGGAAATGCCTGGCCATAGAGTGAAGCTGAATTGCGGCAGGCATGCATATCCAGCATGACCGCGAGGGGCTTACCAATGGAGAAACCTGATGTATGACGAACTTGATCAGTCGGCAGCATCTTGTCAACTCGTGTTCCGACTGCGTGCTGGACAGCGGACTTTCGCATACGCGCCAGGTTCCACAGGCGCCTCGAATCAGTTCATTATATGGGACTTGGCATCATGACTGTGCTGACTCTGATGGCTTGTCACTCAATATACAGGTGAAGTCACATGAGTATTCCCCAATGAAGGGGTGTGAGGAGTATGCTTTTGAAAGTTTTGTCGAACGTTTCTGAGCATCGCCAACGTCTCGCGTATATTTGCAGGTCTGTTCAAGCCGCGTTCGAGAACGGCTTCAGCGGCATCGAGGAGGTGATCAGCTTCATAGCCCTCTTGAAGCAGGATTGACATATGAGCGGAACTCTGAACCTGTAGGATGGTTGCATATGCCGCAATCAGGTGCTGCAAATTGCACCAGTTTTCAAAGTACTCGTGCGGGTTGCGTTGATGCCGGTTTGAATGGAGGAGGACGATCATGACGGCCATTTGTACACAATTATGGCAAGACTCATATACCCAGGGGTCCAGTCTCGAGCTATCAGTGCTGGATGACGTGATGGCGTTTTCGCATTCTGCGTACAGTGCGTGGTATAACAGGGGACGATTGAGGAGGAAGATTGCAGCGTAATATCGGAACTTGAGTTCATCCTACACGTCTAAGCAGTCGTCTCGAGAAACGCAACGTCCACACCTACCATCAGATCTGACATACTGTTTGCCGCAAGGGCGAAGGCCGAAGGATGACGCGGGAATCTCATGTCCACGGGAAGAGTCCAATACCAATGGTCCAAGCGACGGGCGATCTCAGGGAGGACCCCGGCAACATGCTCAGGTCGGCAATAGGCACGCTCTAGAACATAGAAATTCTCCAAGATACTGTTCATGTATCCCCTAAGTCTCAAGTGAGCTTGAAGCTCCTGGGACTGATGGTCGTCTGTAGTTGGCACGGTTGGTTCGTTTCCCAAGAAGTTGGGATGGGTCATGACCGTATTGCGGTCCATTGCAACGACGTTGTGCAATCGTTCTGACGGCACTCCGTCTATTTCGGTCAAGATGTCACTAGCACGTAGGTAAGCATGTTATCACGCCGCCAACACATGGGACCGTGCCTTTCCAGAATAAAGTATTGGTGTAGACATGCTTCATATTGCGACTTGGCCGCGCTGCGGGTTGTCAATGAGAGCAGCAGACGAGTCTTCTGACACACTTACAGATCTTCTTGAGCGTTTGACGAGGCGTTGTGGATCAGGGATTCGAAGCTTTGTAAAAGGCCCAAGGCATGAAACGGCCTGCCATACAGATACAGGAGGTTAATGACGAATAAGAATTTGAAAGGCAGTGCTTGGGGGCTTTGCTGCGCTTGCATGGCCAACGTGTGCTGCAGCACGTGTCGGAAGGATAGATCTGCTTTTTGACTCAGATTGTGATCCGCATTTACGGCCGCGAGGTGTTTGAGGGCAACCGTCTGAAGAAGGAGCTCCTCAGCGCACTGTGTGTTGAATACCAGAGTCAAGTCATGCCCTGGAGATGTCCCAAGGTATCTCCTGAACCGGTCAAGGCAAGCTTCGTCGGTCAGTCCTCCAAAGGTGAAGAGGTGTCGCAGCACAAACGGCAGTCGATGGATGTTCTTGAACATGGACTCAATCCCTCTGATGACAAGGGACAGTGGTATCTCTGGAGGGACACGAATGTCGACATCTGGAGTAAACAGCGTCTTGTCGTTGTCGTCTAGCTGGCGGAGTAAATTCAACGGCGCCAAGTTCAACTTCAAATTGAGTCGGAGTTGCGACCAATAATGAAACATTTTGTGCGCTGCGGCGTGATGGAAGCCGGGAAGCTTTGGCCATGACTTGATGACCGAATGCTCTAGAGCAGGAGTTGCGGCGGCCGAGTCCAGTCGAGCTTGATCAATTGCCTGCATGCGTGTCTCTAGGTGCGACAGGCGGGCAAGAACGGACGTGTCTCTGTAGATAGGTCAGACAAATGCTTCATCTGATAGCCGAGCCCAAGATACCTACGTCTCCAGACTAGTCAGGGGAGGTCGATAAACACATTCCAGTCCCATATTCTCACAGTGAGAACAGGCCGGTCGCCTCCCATCGCACCGAGACTTGCGCTTGCGACAGATATCGCATGCTAACTCTGTCTTGTTGCGTTTCGGCCTGTTGTTCCGGTCATTCACTTGGTCTGGAGACATGCCTTGCCCATGTGAGAGTTCTTCACACGCGGGAAGGGAGGGCTGTCACCACTATGCCCCGGCCAGCAGGTTAACGAGGACCATCCACCTAGCGGCTCACCACATGATCTGATCGACGACGAGGATCGCCTCACCGCCCAACGCAGGACTTAGTCGACGACAAGAAACGCCGAGCTGCTCGACGCCTGGCTCGGTTTACTAAACGGATCAAATAGTAAAGGTCAAAAGGATGGAGATTGGCGTGGGCTGAAGTTGGGAAGGACCGTTGAGACGGGGAAAGCACGCCCGCCAGATTGGCGCAAAGCTTCTGGAGTGGAGTTGATCACGCAGGACGATGAGTTCATGTAGGCGGGTAGGTGAGTGTTTGGCCAGTGGCGGGTGAATTGGCGCGAGATCGACATTGGTCTAGATTGGCGGCACATGCAAGGGTGACAAACGCTTGCGACACGTTCCATTGGTCATTGATGCTGTGCCGTGGTGTCCAGATACCGCGGAGGCACTGAACCTGATGTGGTCAATACTCTTGACTATGGCCCATGGACAAACTCTGTGGGATCGGGATGTGCCAGAGTGTGTGATAATACCATTAATGTAGATCTAATATGGCGCATCTGTAGACTATCGTCTTGCAACCTGTCCCATCTTTCATTTGCCATGGGGTAAAATTCCATGCCCGGCGAGAACCACAACGCTATGCCGCGTCAAACCGCCAGCCATTACATCTGCCTCTCGCAGATTTGGGTTCAGCACATCCTTCTAATATCATTGCGCCCCTCGGCGGTGGCGTCACAAATGCCGGGTGTCTGCATCGAGCCCGATGCAAGCCCCAGTCCTATTTTCATGGCTTTTATTTGAAGTCATCACACGTCAAAATGGCCTGGTCCACTCTACTAGCTTGGACCCAGGAGGTCGTCAGATGCAAGCGGAAGTTTTCAATAGTCGTGGTAGGGTTCGAATCCGCTCTGGCTCGAAGCATAGTCGCCCGTCATCGCACCCCCGCCCCTGGATGGAGGCGCAAGAGGGTGCTGTGCCCATCCGGCTCCGCTGGCTTGTGCTCGTCGCTCTGATCTCAAGTCAGTATACCTGCCAGAACAAATTACGGGCAAGAGTAATGGGTGGCCAGTACGACAAGCCCGGGCGATAGAAAACATACCTTTCTCGAAGTCGCCCCACCTCCTCATGGTAATCTTCGAGCTGTCGAATTCGCCTTCTGCTTCGCCATGACCGCCGGTCTTCTTCGTTTCCCCGGCCGTTTTCCTAGTCTCCCCCCAACTGAAATCATCAAACTTCCAGTAAGCGTAAGCTGGGAGGACGAAGTTCCAGATCGGCAGGGAGAGAAGGTAAATACCCATCCAGGCGACGTAGGCCCAGCTGTGCGCTGTCAACACGATGAGAACCGCGGGAAGACCGAGGATGAGGCCCAGCAGGATGAGTGGAATGATTGGGACGGGTTTGGCCACAATCGAAATGATGATCAGGTAAAATGTGAACGCGATAGCTGCCGGCAGGACCAGTGTGCCAATCAACTCGATAAACACGACAAACTGCATGCTGAAGCAGAACGTGCCGCACAAGTCGCGCACAAGCACGAGTTCCATGAGATTGTGCACGGTGGAATTGATCCAACGACGGCGCTGAGAGAGCAGCACTTTGAACTGGTTCGGGACAGTCGTTTTGCAAACCGCCTGGGGAACAAATACTTGTTTGCGCTTCGGGAAGGTCTTCAACATGAGAGTGGACAGATACCTGTCTTCGCCCAGCAGCAGAAGGTTCTTCTTATGCAGTGTGTCGACGACGTTCTCCGAGTAATGTTCGACAATATCCGGGTTGGCCAGGATGGGGACCCAGTAATTCTGTCCGCCTTTAGGCGCCTTGATTCGGTACATGCAGAAACATCCCGGCAAGCAGGTGACACCGCCGAAGACAGACTCGAAAGACTTCGACAGATGATGCGAGATGAAGTACTCAAACACCTGTATCTTGGTCACCCACGACTCGCTTTTGTTCGCAATCTTGGTTTCGCCGCAAAGGCCCATGATTTCGGGGTCCTTCACCATGGCTGAGATCATGTGCGTAAGACTGTCCGGGTACACTTTGGTGTCGGCATCAACCATGAGCACCGTCTCGTAGAAATCCGGAGACATGCCGGTTACTTTCCAAAGTCCGTTGAACATTTCGTATTCGAGTTCGGTCATCCTTTCGTCGAACATAACCTTCTGAAGGAAGGACATCAGGATGATCTGACTATCACGCTTGCCTCGATTGCCGGGTTTGCTAGCCACAGCTTCCTCGGGTGTTCCACATTTGACGATGACCATCATAGGCACACGTTGCTGCTTGCTGGGATCGATCTTGGAGTCCCGACCGTAGTCGTAGAATCCAGCATACACTTTGGCCATGTTGTGTCGTTTCGAGCCGCTTGAGACCGCCACGTAGGAGAACGCTTGAACATCCTCAGGCATAACGACCCAGTCACCCATCATTGAAAGTACAATTTCAGGTGTTGTGATGTCGTTACCTGCGCCCTTGATGAGGCCGTCACAAATCACCAAGATGGCTTTGTGGCTGTTTGGATAGTCGGTTGTCGCAACAGAATCGAGAGTGGTGCGGATACCTGCTGCATCCTCAGAATACGCGGTGACTAGGCAGATACAATGAGCAAGTGGATAGCCGAAGGGTTGCCACTCAGGAGGCGGCTGAGGCACGACATTTTCATGGATGAAGCCCACAGGAGCACCTGCTTCGCCAAGCGAGTCCATTACAACGGAATAGCGGGTTTCGTGACCAGAAAGGAGTAGGCTGGACCTGCTCGCGCCAACGCTCATCCGAGAGTTGAGATCCAAAGTGTTTTGACTGCTATTATAGCCGGTCTTGTAGATTCCACTTCCCGGTTGAACGAGCCTTGCATTCGAGGCTTGACTTGTCATAGTGGTAGGTTGTGGTCGATTTGTCTTCGCGACTCGCTCTACAGCGTATGGACTGGTAAACCGGGACGTCTGAGGGAATAACTGGCTTCCACGTTTACTGGTTCGTCCATCAGATCCAGATACCGTGCTGGCAGGATCTGTAATTTTCGGAGCAGGCCTGTAGATATCGTCTGCCCAGTCCTCAATCTGCTGCGCCCTTTTCTTTGGATCTGCTGTTTGCGAGGTCTTCGCAGCCGCGAACTTTCGAGCCAGGAACCACTGGAAGGCCAGGGCGAGGAAGAATTTGACCAAAACAATAGCCAGGATGAAGACCAAGGAGACGTAAAGAACGACCTTTGAGGCTATACATCCCACGGTTTCCGTGTCGACCGAGCCGACTTTCGCGATTTGGGTCAGGCACTTGCCGACTTTCTTGTCGGCGCCAGATTGTAGCAAGTGAGTAATGTCTGTACCGCGGATCTGATCGCTCTCTCGCATATCGTCGAATTGTTTGGGCCAGACAACCTGGCTTTTGTTGAACCATCTCAGCAAATCCAGATCAACGACTGACCCAGAATACACGACCAAATTCCGGCTGGAGTTTTTGACATCATCCCAGGTGAAAAAGACCTCGCCGGCTTTCTTGAGGTCGTGGAAAAAAGTAGTTCTCGATTTGGCGGTCGTGTGGCAAGCGTATCCTAGGTAATATGGGTTCGTGGTGTTCACAGGCGACGAGCCGTCCTGATTAAAGGCGTTGCATGGAAAATACCAAGCAAGATCTCCATCGGCATTTGTGGGTACGTCCGAACCGGGAGCCAGAGTAATCAGGTCTTTGCATTCTCCGTTGACCTTTTGAAACATGAAACTTCCATCCTGGCCACCATATTTGTGTGGTAAATCATAGAGAACGTTGCTGTCTAGCGGCACACCCAATGCTGCAGGGTGCATAGAACCATCAAGGTTGTAGGCATCGCCATGGAAGATCATGTACCCGCGGTCAACATGGTTGATCTTGAGACGCAATCCGGGAGCTGGGCAGACAGCTCGTGTGAAGCCGAAAGTCAAGAAGCCGACAAAGGTGGCGATAAAAAGGATGATACTGATTAGCCCAACTTTCTCCCTCCAGGCTCTCTTCTGGGCTCGATTCGGCATTCCGCAGCAAGACAGCAGGAAATCGGGAGCCCAGAAGGTGATCACTGAACAGTAAACGTTCCAGGCGCTGGGGGGCTTGAGCTTTTCGGTGTCCTTGAGCCGCCTTTTCTCCTGTGTGGTCATGTCCCGCGTGTCCTTCCTCACCAGCTTTCGCGGTTGTCTCTTCTTGCCCACAGGTTCTAATTTGCCAGGTAAGCGAGCTTGTTGCTGGGTCTGAGGCGCGGTAACATCATCGTCGGTCTGCGTGTTGATATTGGTGCTCTCCGAGCTAACTGTTCGTGCTTCTACCAGTTCTTCCACCACTGGGTCATTGCCTGTGGTCGATGGGAAGACCTCCATGTTCTGGGCATGTTTGCGGTAGTGGTAATTCGGATGATCTCGGTCTATTCGGTTGCGCTCTGGTCTGATGAGAGACTTCTTGCGACCTAGTTCGGTCTGATTTATTGAATTCGACATGATGGGTTCCCAGTCGGCGGCTCTGGAGTTCGGAGATGGAGGATAAGGATCGGCTGCAAAGTGTTGGGAGGGATACGGCGCGGTGCGTTGATTATTTGTACCGGTTTCGAGATCTCTTAGACGTCGCGAAGGAGAGTCTCTATACGGGGAATGGGACTTATCACGAGTTGGGGACGTGGCAGGCCGCGGCCTACGCGGCGGCTCTGACATGGTGAACTCTGCCAGGAGAAAGAATGTTAGTGGGTCACCACCAGTTACAATATCATTGTGGCGAACTTACTGCGGCTTAAATGGCCTCCTCAACGTGTTTGTTTATTTCTCGTCCGGAGGAACTGCGGTTGAGAACGGCGCCTGCGCTGTCTCTGGTCCGAAGTAAACAGGTCTGCAAAGGAATATCTTAACAGGTATGTAAACGCCTGCTTTGTGTCGAGAGCAGCACGCTGTTGTCGTCGCTGTTGTAGACTGTGGAGACTGTACACTCAGTTGACCCGGGGCAAGTCAGCTAACGTGGATTTTGTTTCAACTCAAGTGGCGCTGTGAAAAGTGTTTAACGGCAAGGTGTTGTGTTGCCGGACCGGAACGACAGTGATCATATGGTGAGCGAGTGGACGTGTACAGAAAGGTTGGCAGTGAGTGAGTGAGCAGCGGTTGCAAGGGCAGAAACAAGAACTGGGTAAGGACAAGACAAAGATGTGCCCACACGTTGTGAATGATGGCGACGGCCCTTAACCGGACGGAGAACTACTATTTGCGACAACTACTACGTACGCCGTGCAAGCGATTCGTTGATCATCCGATCGAATGTATACCAAGGCCCTGGATTGGCTACGCCTCACTGAGTGGACTTATGCAGGAGAAACAGAGATCCAGCAGAGAGGCGAAAAGTATCCTCCGACGTGAAATAGTCTTCTTCTCCTGAGCCAGACTCCTCGCTCTACCGCTGTGGACCATTCGTCCGCCACGGTTCCTGACGACTGAAAAGATACTCGTACATCTGAGGCAGTGGAAGGTCTTGACAGATACTGATCGCGCAAACGTACCGACGACAGTGATTACGGTTGGTGAGATCTGGGGGCCAACAGACAACACACGAGAGGCTCGGTTGTGGCTGAGAGTCGTATTTTTACACGTTCGGAGAGAAGTCGACGGTTGCCCTGACATCCAGCGCGTCATTTCAACAAATCAACCTATCATTGGCCGCGTCACATGAAACCATTGCCGAGGCGAACACGCAAGGCACGGTATTGCAGCAGGTTGCGACGAGAGGCTTGCAGAGCAACACTGGAGATTTTCTAGCTGCCCACAACTTTTCTGACATCAAACCCATGATGTACATACGGCTGCTGCCAAAGAAAAGTGATACTGTGTGCTGAAGGCTTCTTGAATGAGGGGTCAATGTCTCACCCCTCCTAGAGAAATCCAAAATGCGCATGTCTTGCAATGATCATGCCGACTGGTATTATGCGTGTTCCGTCAATCGGACACGAGCTGCAGTCATCCCACAAGCACGGGAAGGATCTGACGACCCAGTACTCGTACTGTGAAGGGTTGATTCTGGCATCCGCAAGTGCTGTGCGCGTCACCAGTCTGACCACCGATGCTTTGGCAGCTGCTTTCCCCCTTCTGCAACGGGTGAAACATTCTCTGCACCAGGCAGCATGGCGCCTCTCTAATGGGAGTTCGACAGCACTTGGCTTGCCGCGTCTCTCCGAAACCCTGCTTCCAGTGGACCCATGTGTCCCTCTCCAGGCGCCACAAGATCCTTTCGTGGCGACTGTCCACGCCTAAGCTCACATCAACTGCGTAAACTTCGGGCACGCCCGTACTTTGACCCACGACCCCTTGCTTGGGGAGGTTGAAATAGTGGTTTTACATAGGAGGTCTCCTCACCATGCCGCGTACAACTGCACATTGGGCAACACAAGGAACACAACTTGCGCCCCAGCTGGACCACAAATCTTGACGGCTATTCTTGTCGTTTGCTGCTCAAAGAGACTTCTTTGTCCAGGTGACAAACGTATCCCGTTCTAACTGCAGAACAAAGAGGGCTAGATAGTTCGGCCAGACATCAGTTGGGAATGGATTTGATGCGGGGATATGCAGCCTGGATACTCCTTCCATGCCTCTTCTAGCCAACGTTCTACAGTAAACCCTGACCACTGAAATTCTTAGTCGTAGTCACACTCACCTCACTACGACCATTTTACTCCGTGCACCACCCTCCTTTTCCCCATCCGCTCGAGCTGTAGATATTACTCTGTACACTAGGTCGATCTCTGTCATTTCGCAGCTCCTGCCGCTGGAAACTACTACCTTCTTTTCAAGCCGCGTCCATCCGTCATTCCCATTCAAACGACGCCACAGCATTCCTTCCAAGACAACCTCAGCGCGGGCCCCAAGCAACCTCTTCCGGGGCTGCCCTTCGTTTTGAACTTGAATCAGGGAAATCACACATTCCAGCATAGGTTTATTCACTTGGCGGTAACCTATTCAGTCGTCCGGATTGCGCCTCACCTGAACCTCACATACCACCGACCTTACAACCGCCCAATGCCTGCACCATAAGACAACCTCAACTTTTGGTCCTCGGAATGGCTCAAGTAGCGGACCACCCGCTTCCTCCCACCCCTCCTCCAGCCATCTACTCCCCTCCCTTGCGAACAGACAGTCCTCGAATCATCGAGCCTCGGGAAGAGCGAGGAAATGGCAGACCGCAACATGACCAGCGGAAGCTGAGCCATTCTTCAACATCCATGTTTCCAGCGGATACCAGGCCTACAGACGACGTCTATGCCCTTGCAGATGCCGCTGCTGAAGTGCAGATACACCCTCCCGAGACAGCCGCGTCAAGAACTGGTGATCTAGTGGCGTTGAACAGAACACTGACCCCTCAACCTTCTCTTCAGCTCGACCCGAACAGGCTCTCACCGACTCCCCAAGCCACGAGAAGAAGACTTGGTGATCACGAGCTGGCTGGTGGTGACCACCGAAGAGTCGCATCGGAGAATTTTGCCCAGAGTGCAGTTGAATTATCTCCCTTTCAGATGAGATCCATGCGTCATGCCTCGACCCCAGACATCAGCGCAGAAGCCCCTACCGAGTCCTTCGAACCCTTGCGCTATCATCATCAGTTCATGGACGAGGCCGAAGTCGCAGCTCTGGACAAGCGGGCCTCGAAGCTCACAATTGGAACTACGGGGTCGGGTGACAGTGCCCGGAATAGCACCTATGGGTTGAACACGCGGCGACCTGATTCGGGTTTCTCAAGCACTTCGGATTTCCGTGGTCGGACGAACTCCCCTCATATCTCTCATGCTGGACGGCCGTTATCAAGAAGTTCAAGGTCTCCGGACACCAGACCCCTGTCGTATGTCGACCTGTTGAATGTTCCGTACCCGCAACCTGCGCCGAGTGGAGCGGAAAATTTGGTCAATTCAGGTCTACGGACAGTAGTTGGAAACAATGCCAACCTGTTGTCCACTCGCAAAACTCTGGACATGTACCGTGCAAACGTCAAGAAAACACAAGACCCAGCGGTACAGTATGAATTTGCAGTCTTCATGATCAGTGCGGCGCAGGAGGAGGGTCTGGAGTCCGATGCGGTCTCCGATGCTGCCCTCTCTGAGAAATCACACACTTCAGTCAGGGAAGATCTCTTAAAGGAGGCGAAGCACATTCTGCAGAAACTGTCGGATCGATCATACCCGTTTGCCCAGTATTACCTGGCAGATGGTTACGCTTCAGGGCTGTTCAACAAAGGCAAAGAAGATTGGGAACACGCGTTTCCTCTATTTTTGGCCGCGTCAAAACATGGCCATGCCGAGGCGGGGTACCGGACTGCTTTGTGTTACGAATTTGGCTGGGGGTCACGGGTGGACGCAGCAAAGGCCGTGCAATTCTATCAACACGCCGCAAGCAAAAACCATCCGGGCGCCATGCTCCGACTAGGACGAGCTTGCCTAACCGGTGATATGGGGTTGACCAAGAGATACCGCGAGGGTGTGCGGTGGCTCAAGCGTGCCGCAGAATCTGCTGACTTCCAGTACAACCAAGCCCCCTTTGATCTGGGCTGTCTGCACGAGACTGGCTTCGGGCCCGATGTCTTCAAAGACGAGGTCTATGCCGCTCAACTTTACACCAAAGCAGCTGATTTGGGTCACGTCGAGGCGAACTACAGACTCGGCGAAGCGTACGAATATGGTCAGCTGGGTTGTCCCAAGGATCCAGCCCTCAGCATTCATTTCTACACCGGAGCCGCCGAACGTGGCCACGCCCTGTCACAAATGGCGCTTTGTGCGTGGTACATGGTGGGAGTCCCCAATGTCCTAGACAAAGACGAGGCAGAAGCATATGAATGGGCCAAGAAAGCAGCCGAGCAAGGCCTGGCGAAGGCTCAATACACGGTTGGCTATTTCACCGAAATGGGCATTGGATGTCGTCGTGATCCGCTCGAGGCCAACGTCTGGTACGTCCGGGCTGCCGATCAAGGCGAAGAAAGAGCCAAGCACCGTATCGCCGCGATCAGAGCCGCAGGGGCGGGAGCAGACCCCCTCACAGCAGCGGCGGCAGGAAAGAAGGGCGCATTGACCACGAGCAATAGTGCCGGCAATATTGGACCTCAGGGTGAGCTCGAACATTCCGCCACGTTTGCGACTGAAGTACTAGCAGCACTAACTTTAATATTAGCTCAAGGAGAGAAGAAGAAGAAATTCGGGATCTTCTAGGGGGCCGGAGTATCGACTATGCAGCATTAGCGGGCGTATCTTGGACTTAATATCCACGCATTCATTGGCTGGAGGACCTGCTAAGCATCTGCATTGGAAGAGTGGCATATGCTTGCATTTGCATTGCGTTGATATCAGCGAAGACACAAGGCAATGGCCCAAGACAAATACCGTCACATAATGGGAGGGCCAAATAGGCGTGTCCGGATGTGCTGACGGAGGTATGATCCCTGACAAATTTCGAAGCATAGCGAATGGCAGGGAAAAGACATCTCACGGTAATTCTTGCAAAGAAAAGGAACGTGCGACAAGTTATCTGCGAAGTCGACCTGAGAGTGAGGGTGGATTGGATGGATATCTCGGATGGGCTGCATTGAAATCCTCCATCACTTTCGTATGGCTAGACGAAGACACCACGCCCTTGAAGGCAGATCGGCACTGGGTTCAATCTCACAAAGCTTCTTCCTGCTCTTCTTGTACCGTCTTCGATTCATCGCCGTCAGGACAAGCAGCGCGCAGAATGTACGGGCATCCACTTGTGGAATTCTATTAAACGGGGCGGCGGAAGTTGTCCAAGGAGCATGTAAGCTCCATCCATGGTACGGAGTAATAAGCCCACGAAATAGGGAGGGTCCAGAAACAGGTGATTGTCAGGGCTGCACCGAGGATCCCCTTTTCGGCCCTGGATCTCGTGAGGACAGTTGGGAAACTCAGCTGCGACATGTATTGGTGCCCACAATGTTGGGCCTCTCGCGTCGGGCTGGACTGCTGCCATTATCTACTCGTACGAGCTAACTTGCTTCGCGCAGTTTCTCATGGTGTAGGTGACTGTGAGTGTCTTTATGACCATTTCTGAACTTCGGCCCTGTCGCGCTTCCTCCTCCGAGTAATGCGAAAGATATGCCAAATGCTGAAGGCGATGATGTTTCAGGAAGTAGAAGCAAGCTCCTTATTCATCTTGCTTTGCCACCGGGGCCGCCGTCGAAGGCCGGTCGCACCTCGGCGGCGTTAGCAGGACAGGTGACGTCACATGCCCGCGGCCCTTCTGCTAGAGATTTTCCACTGGTTGACTAAGAAAACGCGTGCTGATGCGTCCAGCAGCCTGTGGAACCGGCAAGGCATCTTATTCGTTTATGCTATGCCTTCTTTGCACCATATTTCATCTGTTCAGGAGAGGGCATGTTCCTGCCATGAGATCTGCGTCGCAAAGAAGCGCATCCGGCTGCAGCTGTCCCTTCTACCAAACCGCATTCACTCAGGACTCGTTCGTCTTCTCTCGAAGAAGCCCTCCCGATGGCTAGCTTTGACCGCCAGCCTGAGTCAACCCATGCGTCTTCCATGACAGATGCCGTGGAAACGGATCTTGAATGAGAATTCTCACTCAAGAAAGCTCCACTTGCTGCCCATCGAATGTCACCAAAGATAAGGATCCGGACAAATGTTTCCTTTACGAAGTCCCATCCGGGAGAATGTGCGAGACAAGGAGATCTTCGAATCGCATGTGCTGCTGGCTGGTTTAGGAACTCTGCTCTGCAGGAATTACGTTGGAACTGAGTCATTGGCTGGCAAGCGAAACAATTCGCGCACGGCGATACGTCGGCGGACATTGTTCGGTCCATAGGACACGCCAAGCACGCCCCGACCTCACAGCCTCGCCTATCAAGGCCCAGGACATGAAGTATATATGATGGAAGGATCCTCGCCTTGGAACAGGTTGATGTCTCCCACACTAATCTTCAATCTGTGTTGCAGATATCAGACACTCCATCATCTCGCAGCTCGCGTACACCTCGTTCACACAACAAACAATGGCTTCACCTAGACCAGACAGCCCCCGGGACACCCGGAGCCCGGATCGCGACCTGATGCAACACCAAACCCTCAACCTACAGCTGCACCGAACGGAGACAAGAGCCACATTACAGGAGCTAGGAGTCGCAGAAACATCACCGCGATTAGATCCCAATTACCCAGTACTCAACCGCCCCGAGAGCCCCATCTTTCCGGAAGAGTACACTCTCGAAACCGCAACAGGTCTCGTCCCGCAAGCGACGCTCGAGCAGATCCGAACCAGAGCCTCGACAGTTGCTACCCGAAGACGCACAAGTTCCCTTGTCAGCCCCGACCTCGAAAAACAAGGCGTCGAAGAACCCGTTGAATTCGTCACCTTCACGATCGGAGACGCGGAGAACCCGCACAACTGGAATCGATTGTTCCGGTGGTACATCACGCTGGTGGCGTCGGGCTTGGTCGTCTGCATTGCGTTCGGCTCTTCAGTCGTCACGGGTGGCCTTGGCCTGATTGAAGAGAAATACAATGTCTCTTTGGAAGTCGCAATTCTGACCTGCTCGATTATGGTCCTCGGATTCGCTGTTGGTCCCCTGCTATGGTCCCCCTTGTCAGAAATCATCGGCCGACGGCCTGTCTATATCATCTCGCTGGCACTCTACACCATCTTCAACATCCCTTGCGCGTTGTCTCCCAATATCGGCGGTCTCCTCACATGCCGCTTTCTCTGCGGTGTCTTCTCCAGCTCAGGCTTGTCCCTCGCCGGCGGCACCATCGCAGATATCTGGAACATCGAAGAACGTGGCTTGGCTATAGCGTACTTTGCAGCCGCTCCGTACGCGGGCCCCGTCATTGGCCCCATTGTGGCTGGATGGATCAACGTCGGCACGCACCGCCTGTCGCTGCTTTTCTGGGTGAACCTTGCGTTCGCAGGGCTGATGCTTGTACTCATGGCTCTCATCCCGGAAACGTACGCCCCAGTCATTCTGAAGCGCCGTGCCGCACGCCTGCGGAAGGAAACAGGCGACAAGAACATCATCACCGAACAGGAAAAGACGAAGCTCACCTTCAGCGAGATCGTCAAGACTAGCCTTATCAGGCCGATCACGATGATCTTGACAGAGCCGGTTCTGGATTTGATGTGCATGTACGTTGTCCTCATCTACGCGATGCTGTACGCCTTCTTCTTCGCCTATCCGGTCATCTTTGGAGAACTATACGGCTACAATGACGGGCAAATCGGCCTCATGTTCATCCCCATCATCATCGGTGCGGGCTTTGCCTTGGTTGCGACCCCGCAATTCGAGAAGCAGTTCAAACGCACTTGTGCACAGAGGGCTCCTACTGCCGAGGATCGACTTGTCGGCGCTATGGTCGGGGCGCCGTTCATTCCAATCTCCTTGTTCATCCTGGGAGCAACTTCTTACAAACACATCATCTGGGTTGGACCGGCCAGCTCAGGAATCGCTTTCGGTTTCGGCATGGTGCTCTGCTACTATTCCGTCAACAACTACATCATCGACTCCTACCAGAAGTATGCGGCCAGCGCTCTCGCCGCGAAGGTGTTCCTCAGAAGCGGTGGTGGCGCAGCTTTCCCGCTGTTTACCACCCAGATGTATCATAGGTTGGGGCTGCAGTGGGCCAGCTGGCTGTTGGCGTTTATTGGCATCGGAATGTTCTTCATTCCCTTCGGATTCTACTTTTTCGGGGCGGCGATCCGGGCGAAGCTGAACAAGGAAGAAGTTGAGGAGTATGAGAAGAATGGACCTGTGGCTCCGGCGTCGTCGTAAGGGGGGGGAACAAAATAATGAGCTTCATATAAGCGAGGATGTAGTATATACCTACTGTTCTAATAGCGATTAGCGACGAAATGAATTTGTCTCCTATAACGATGTTGCCCGCCTACTACGAATCATTTCTCTTAACTCTTCCCTGGTGGAGGGAAGTAACCTGTCCAAGCCACAGGCGATTTCCTTCCATCTTACCCTGCAACCCTTCGCAGTTTCGGCCGTTGATTGCCGAGCGAGAAAATTGGCATAATCTGGTGATTGGAACTCCGAGTGGTGCGAATGTGTGACATGTGACCTCCATGACCTTGATGGCCAGATGGACGCGGCGACACATTGGGTAGCGGCGGCTGTTGCCCACTGGAGCATCTCCATGTCAAAGACTTTCTATGGCGGTAGAAGTGCAACAGGGCTGTTAAAGAGAGTGTGTTGAAATATCGTGATGGTGAAATGAGGTCAAAGCGAGGAGGTGCGGAGTTTGAGAATCATGAGCGAGTTCGATGACGCGCTCCAACCGCGTCTCCAGAAAAAAGTTTGAATGCAAATGCTTGCATTACCGCGCAATGGATGCTGTCCCTTTTCTCGCCCTGGCGCTTCGCTCCAATCATCAGCAACGCGCACCCAGCCTTCGATGAGAGGTTTCGAAGCGCGACTGCTCAGCGCACATGGACACAAGCTGAGTCCAACGACCACTTCTCGCATTGTGTTTCCTGAGCCGACAAAATGGCTCGTTCAGCGCCGAGCCAGTTCGGTTCGTACGAATTGTCGAACAAGGCTCCTTGAGCGAACGACTCCTAACCCTGCGACTTTACACTACGAAGAAAAGCCTGAGTATCCGTCTATACCCTTAGAAGGCTTCGTGCCATCGGCACCGATCTCGGATCGAGACCTTGCGAGCACCACACCCGCGAAGCTCGAGACCCCGGCACCCTTGAAACAAGAAGACTACAATGGCCAAATACCGATCGGCGAGCGGGCAAGCTGGTTTTTCCGTCTAGGCAAGTCATATCTGGCATTCTACAAGACGGGCTTCAAGAACGTCTGGCAGAATTATAAGGAATTGAGGAAGATTCGCGCAAAGGTCGGAAACCGCAGGCTGGAGGATGTCGTCAAGTATGGCAGCAGGGGTGCGGCCAACCGCGACAGGGACGGTAACGGAAGCGGCGGCGGCGGCGGCGGCGGCAACATTGGCCCCGGGTCAGTACCCGTCCTGACACGAAAGGACTACCAACTTGCTCTGCGGACAAGACACGACGTCGGCAAACTGGTGCCTTTCTCGATTGTGTTTGCCATATGCGGCGAGTTCACTCCGCTGGTCATCCTTGCGATAGGATCCGCCGCCGTGCCGTACACGTGCCGCATTCCCAAGCAAGAGCAGGGCGATTTCCTCCGGCCTGTCAAGACCCAGCCCAAGTACGCGGCACAAGTGGAGAGACTCCGCGCGGAAGGATCCAAGAGCGGCGTGGACACAACAAGCATGCAGTGGAAGCAGGAATTCGTCCAAGCCTACCGCCTGCATGTGAATCCGTTTTCATATCCTGCACCGGTGCTGGGACACTGGTGGCACAGAGTGTACTCCGGGCCGCGGCTCCGCAAGCACTGCGAAGAAGTCCTCTGCGACACCATCTTGATCCGCCGAGAAGGCGGGTTCGACAAATTGTCGCCGCGCGAGGTCTTCCAATGGAGTCTGAAATACGGCCTCCACACGCTTACGGAATACATGGACGATCTGCGGCGCGAGGGTGTTTCTATCGACCCGGACTCGCCTGAGATGAAGAAGCTCCTTCTTCCCATCGTCGAAGCCGAGGCCGAATACATCCTCGCCGTCGATTGGAGGCGGCTCAAACCGGAGAATCACTGGCTCTCGGTTTTCCGACCCATCTGGCCAGAGAGGTCCGTCACGCCGGATGACGAGCACCTTGTGGAGCATTGATCTGTGCGGCATAGACAGTGCGTGCTCTGTATGTACATGTACCAAAAGCTGGGGGGCGTTGAATCAATGCATATCTCTCTGCTACATGTGTTGTCATGCCCGAGGCTTCACACATTGTGATGAATAGTTCGCGAGCCCGGTTATATTCGCTTCTCCATGCCGACTTCACTTCAGTGAGACTCAGTCCCATTTCTTCGCCTCCTGAGCAGCTAGTGCAGCTAGTGCAGCTAGTGCAGACAGCTATGCTTTCAGCGATCGTTGTCCTCTCCGTCCTAATCTTCGCGTCGAAACTCTTGCCCAACATGCCAACAAGGAATCTCACCACCATTTCTGAATCCATGTCCCTTCCCGCGGCCCGTTGGCTGATATTCGTCACACGGATGACTTTGCCTGATCTGACCTGACCTGACCTGACAGACTCCCCTTTCAGCCAACGTCTCGCCTCCTCGACAATGATTCCCCACGAGTCCGCTACAGTGGTTTCCTGCAGGGCAAAGGCGGGAACGTAGCCTTCGGTACGGCACCGACTGGATTTGGCGGCGCCTTCGAGTGCTCGAGGCTGTAGTCCGTGGAGGTAGAGAGACAGGGACATGGAGAGATAGATGCTGTGAAGCTCGTCAGTCGAGTGGCGCTATGGTATAAAGCATACATTCATAAATCCATACTGCATGGAGGAGGTGAAGCTAGTTCATCCATCGGGGGCGCGTATCGCCATCGCATCGCTTCGGTTCGCATCTAGCGTAGAGTTCTTCTCCTTCTTATAGTTCTTCGTCTTCGTCTTCGTCTCCGCTTCGAGTTCTTCGTCTTCGTCCGAGAACGGTCGATCCCGTCGCGGGCGAGCTGGCATGTGGCGCGCTACAACCCTCGTTCTGTCCATTGCCGGAACTGGGTCTCTTCGAATCTTGACGGCCACAGAATAGTGGGAAGCGGCGGCAGAGCCGTTCAAGACGGGCCTGAGAGGGTGCGTTGTATTTTCGACGAGGAGAGATTCGAGGATGATCGACTCCGGCTGTCGCTTGAATTGCTGTAGATGGCATTTCGTCATGTTTTCACCCGTCACCGTTATGACGGAACCGAATCAGATCGAATCCTCCTCGCTGCAGCAAGCCCATGGACGCACTGTACGCCGGGCGTTCACGTCCACGTTCACATTCGCGTTCACTTCGGCTCGGCGGCGGTATTATACTCACACAGCTCGACCTGGTCGGAGGCATCATCGCCCTTGACGTGCCTGGTCGACGATCTGAAGGATTTCAGGTTGAGGTTCGCCTTGGCGGAGGTGATGATGCTCGACTGCGTCAGTGTCACAGGCCGAGCCGCCGCAGCCATGTCGGGCCCGGAGGCAGATCCTTCGTGGTGTGTGCTGGCCAAGCCGCAGGTGGGGAAATATCGGCGCAGCACGACGCGGAGCGACGGCATGCAGATGCACGCGATGCCTACGTTGAATTCGAGGTCGGACCAGTATCCGAAGGGCACGAAGTCCCCTGCGTGCCATGGTTAGCCAAACTTGTGGTACTGCTGCTCATGTGCGGAAGGACGAAACGTACAGGTTGGATTCCAGGTATCGCCGAGCGAGGTCATGCTCCAGAGACGTAGAATGCTGACGAGAGTGACACTGTTGGGGCGCGCGCGTGGGTCGGGTCAGCCATCTTTTCATATAAACAAAAAGGGAGGAAGCTCTTGCGGCATGACATGACATGAGTTGACACGGCGTTGTGTCATCGCGGAGGCTAGGCTACTTACAAGAATCCCACGCAGAACATGGAAATGACCTGGAACTTCTTCTTCCTGGAGAGGCTCAGGCTCCAGAGCTGCCAGATTGGGAGGGCGAAGATCAGCAGGTCGAGCACGATGTTGGTGATGGCGTGCATGACGGCGCCGAGGTCGAAGTTGAGACATTTGCCCTGCCCTGTGCCATCCCACTGCGTCCAGGCGTAGGAGATCGGGCTGCATTGGAAGATGAAGAGGAACATGAAGGTGAGGCCGTGGAGAACAGTCGCCGTCAATAAAGGAAATGCCACCCAGCGGAACGTCTTGGAGGGGAAGAGTTTGATGTAGAAGACGAGAAACGCGACTTTGGTGGACGCAATGCCGACAGCGTAGAGGACGCCGCCGATGTAGAATATCTGCCGCGTGCGGAACGTGTCAGCGTCAGCGCTACAGTCCTCGCGCGAGCAAATTGCGACATACCATCTCGACCGTCTTTGTGTCGTCGAAGGGCAGACGCCAGGTGTCACGGCCATAGCCATAGTGTCTCGCTGGCAACACCAGTTAGCATTTAGCATCTATGCATGCAAGGATGCCCGAACAACGACGGAGACGTACAAATGGGATTGCAGATTGCGTTGCCAATCATCAAGACCTGGTCAATGTTAGCTGGAAGCCCCTAGAGCATCGGCATGGTCTTTACTGTAGCGAAGCCGACCAGCACATCGTCCCACCCCCAAAGCACCCTGAAGTCCGGGGACATGGCCACGATGCGAGTGCCAACCAGGCACAGAGCCACGGCCATCGAAGTGAAGGTGACGGCGCTGCTGGCCGGTCCGCGGTCCCGATTCGGGAAGTTGCAGCTGATCGAGGTGACATTTTCAGCAGCTGGGAAGACGCAACGTCGTCAGTCTTGGACAATGCGAAGAGATGATGGCCGACCAGACCAGACCAGATCAGCCGACGGAGGAGAAAGAGACGTACTCAGCGCCTCGCGGACGGTGCAGTTGGACTCCCAGCATTGCTTCCCAAGGTCGAGCAGGTGAGGGTCTGTGCAGAAGCACTGGATGCCGAACTTGCAGGCTGAAAATTTGCTGGTGATGTCGGAGGTGCAATCGGCCTTGGGTTGAGGAACGCGTTAGATCGAGAGGTCATTCAGGTCCCTCCGGTTATAAACATTCCCAAGGCAGAGACAGAGACTTACAGCGCAATCCGACAGTGTCAGCGTCTGGCTGGAGGCAAGTCGGCCCCAGATGAGGACGGCCAGAACAGCAAGCACGAAGCCCTTGACCGCCATATCAGCATGTAATATCAGTTGGACAGCCGAGAACGGTAAAAGAGGTTGAGCGAGCGAGCGAGCGACAACGCACGGAAACGGTCGTCAATCAACGGAGAAGGAATTCAGGCAAGTTCGAATACATATCATATCCACCCCGTCATTCTAGAAGGCCACCCTCCCCCGATCGGGCGCAGGAGCAGATGCAATGCATATAGAAATAGAAATTCCGCCGAAGAAAAGATGTAAAGTGTTCCAGAGCTGTTTGGAACTAATTGATTGATTAGGCGAGTCAGCGACGCAGAGACGGGGAACCCGTGTAAGCAAGCCTCCAGCCCTGTGCAAGGCGGAACCGGGCATATTGGCAACACGTACTAGTATCCCATGCTGAAGGATCCAGACGCTATCGACATAAGCTTCGGGGAGAAGAAGACGAGGAAGATTCAGGGATGGAGGTCGAACGCGAAGATCCCAGCAGCACTCGCGACGTGCCGGTTTGACTGCATGATGGACCTCGGATAAGGTTGAACGGGGGGTTTGCTTCACTCTGGATGTACTGTAATTAACTGCAGACCTTCTTTTCGTCAAGGGCAAATCATTCCCATCGTTGCCATTCACCGGTGGCCGGACAGTATTGCAACGCATCGGACACGCGAGGTGAGGAGGGACAAGAGGCATGATGATTTCCCGATGGTTCGCCAAGCATATGCCGACCAGCCGGGAGACTGGAGTCTCGCCTGCAGACAGACCTCCACTTACTGTGTATTGTAAGGTCAGGGCTACCGTTTTTAGGCCTGCGAAAGCCGGGGGAAGACCATGTGGCGGACGGTTTCAGCGACATCCGTGCAAGCGAGGCTAGCTGGGCCAGAGACACGGGACAACCAGCAAGTATTTGTCGAGGAAAGACTTTCTGGAACGCGCAAATTTCTGCTAGGGCGCTGAACGAACCACATCCTGTTCCGTAGCTGTCACCATTTCAGCTGTTAAGAACCCCATGTCTTGCTGGCTACATAGGCACATAGGACACGCCATCTGACATGTGAGTACGATATCCCTGCAGGAACTGGACAAGAATTCCTGCCTTGAGGTTCCTGCGTAGACAGGATCCCGCCTAACGCGTAGCGTCGACATGAAACATCAACGCCCCTGCATAAGTCGCAAAGGATCGCGGTCCTCGCAAGCTTATCAGGCAACCCATGCCCAAACGATGGGGTCCGAATTCGTCAACGTCGGCTGCCAATTTCTCAGCGTCATCATCGCATTGGCGCATCCATGACTCGTACTGGGTCGATGTTCGGTAGCGGCACGGTCCCCACCGTCATCCGTACATACATTGAGTTGCACATGTCAGTGCGGATATGGCAAGTTCAGACCAGACAAATCAATGCTTCTTTCTCAGGAAAGAGCTCCAAGGCCTCTCCATTCATCAGGCTATGCACATAGGTAGGCCCCACGAGCTGGTACTGCTGTCCTGCAGCTTGGTCCACCGACCTCAGTACCGCTGGCATGGGCGCCCCGTTGAACACAGCAATCTGATCGCCAACCTGTGCGAGACTTGGCCCCAAACCCATCCTGCCGTCGTCGGACAGAAAGAACGTAATGTACGGCATCGTGAAGCTGGTCAGCTCCAACCACTTGCTCGCGCCTTCGCCGTGGTTGTTGAGCGCTGCGCTTTGCATGACCGTGTACACGTCGAGATGGTACTTGTGAGACTCGGCGAACTGGTACAGCGCCATGAAGTCGTTGAAAAACCGCGTCAATTCCCGGGGGTTCGAGATCGGGACGCGCGGCGCCTCCGATGGCAGAAGATCGGCTTCCATGTGAGAGACGTTGGCGCACAGGGTGCGGCAGAAGTCCTCTGTGCGAGAATGGTGTGGGGAGATGTGCTGCTGGACGAGGTTGAACGCCTCCTGGAACCATCCGCCTAGCAGCCTCACGCTCCTGACCATCTTGGAGGCATGATTTAGCTCGAGCAACTCGGAGTGGTCGGTGAGCGTCGGGCAGGGGCTCGTGATGTACCGGATTCGCGAGGCGATGACACCCTCGACGAGGAGGTTGTGGGGCAGCGCGATGTCCGGGTCGTGCCAGATGGAGGGCTTCGTTCTGCCACCAGCTTTGTACCCTGCGCTGTGGGCCTCAGACCACATCGTTCGGGGCTGTCGGTACTCCCACACAGGCACCCACGATGGGAGGTTGTTGAGGCCGACCTTGTGTCGTTGTTCAAAGTCTCTGAAGAACGAGTGGCTCCAGCTGCGAACCCCTGCATCACCGAGGAAACTCAGTTCGTTATCTGGACAAGCGGAGCCGTCGCAGTCACAGGGCGAAGATCGCGGTTTGGTGAAGTACAGGGCTAACTGGTGGTATAGCATCGCCACAGTATATTGCTGTCTGGTGTCGACTTTGATTTCATGGCTGTCGGAACAGAGTCCCAGCAGGGCATAGACTCTATCTCGGAGATCGGATGCGTTCATCCCGCGCGTGAGACGCATCAGTTGCTTCAGCTTGAGGGGAAGAGGCTCCGTTGGCGCGATTCGGAGCCGTCTCTGCTTCTCCAGTTCACGCCACAGAGTGACGAACGCCTTGTGCCTGGCTAACCAGAGGAAAATGTCGCTTACGGTCAGGGACGTGGCGTGGCCGAGCATGATCATCTCGATATAGCCTATCCGCATCAGGCAGGATAGCTGCTCGCAAAAGTCGGCCCATTTGATGCGGTATGTGCAACAGTAGATGACGGCGTGCGAAGAGAGCGCAGCTTCTTGCAACATCCAGCTGCGGGAGAAGTAGACCTTTTGAAGCAGCCGATTCAAGGCTAGAGTGTTGACGACTGCGTACGTCGATGCCCACTTGCTCTGGAACGCTTGTCGAGTGTCGATGTTGTTGAAATGCGTGTATCCGATCTTGAGCGTCTCGAAGGCCTGACCGACCAATTGAGCATTGTCTGAAGGCTCTTCCAACCAGATGACCGTCTCCTTCGCTTTGCGATAGATGTGCTTCATCATCGCTATCTGTTCCGCTTTCTCGGCAGGGTCGTGAGGAGAGATGCAACAGCAGTCGATCCACAAGTACACGGGGTCATATCGATCAAGCACCGAATGCAGAATGTCCAGCATGCCCCCGTACAGTTCAATGTAGCCGCCATTGCATGCGATCTGCTCCAGCGGTCGGAACCGACCCGAGGCCTTGCTCACACTGACTGGATACGACAGGGCAATGTACTCGGGGTGGCTCTGGAGATTGACCGTGTGCATTTTACAGGAGATCGGGCTCTGCGGTGTCGGAACCGGATTGAACTCAACCAAGCGGAAAGAGTCGCCTGTGGGCGGTAGCGGCGTCAGGCGGAAAGAATGATACCGTGGCTCTACCTCAGCGACATGACCACTCGGGTACGCCGACGGCTGCCCGTTAATGTCCAGCTTCTTGAAGCCTTTCAGCAGCGTGTCAGTCATGAAGTCCCGAAAACCCCCCGACGGCCTCCCTGGAGGCTGAGGTGGAGGAGCATATGGAGTCTGCCAAGCTCCCTCCCCCGGTGGTGCAGATACAGGTCGAGGCGGAAATTGCAGCCCGGGCGAGGACCCAGCAACACCAGGCTGCATCATTGGCTGAAGATACTGGCCAGCTGAGTACGGGTTTGGGCTCTGATAAGGCGAGATTCCCGCCTGAGCAGAAGAGGCTCCATACGCAGAGCCCTGGGGTTGAGCGAGGAAGTTATTGTACTGTGCAGGTTGAGAGTATTGATGTGAACCATAGCCGGGTGCAGGAGGGAAGGGGCCGCCAGTCCATTGCTGGTTCTGAGCAGGCGCCCCGGACGCGGCGAGTTGATTTTGCACGGATTGAAGCAGATGCGAGAAGAGAGAGCTCATCGTGGCCGGCCCGACTGTATGTGTCAGTAACAACCGAGTATTATTGCACGAGACAGTGGCATGCGGACAAGAAAGCGATGGAGCACATACGGTCAGGCTGAGACTTCGAGGTCGTTCGATATACCGCCAGCTCGCTAAACCGTCATTGTTCTAGTGCCCAAAGTGTTCATGGGGTTCGAGTCCAGGCTGATCTCCTCGTATTTGTTGGAGGGGCTGGACTCGTGACACCAAGCCAACGCGAGAACCACTGGACAACAACAACAACAAGAAGAGTCGTCTAAGCAAATCAGCGCATTTCAGCTTCCCAACGCTTGATTCCTGTTCCATGATCCAGACGATCAGCGTCATTCTTGGCCCAGCGCACATCCAGAGGGTCAAGCCTCCCTTATTTTGGGGTCGCTTTACACATTGTCCAGGTTCTGGATCAGAACATCGAGCATCTCCCCCAGGAAGTCGAGATGAATTTTGGTTCGACACAAAGGACAAGCGGTCGTCTGGTTTGTGTCAATCTTTTGGACGACCCAAGGCCAAAAACAATCGAAATCAAACGGTTGGCGGCAGCAAGCTGGAACGACGGGCGCAGGAACAATCTGACTTTGCTCCGCGGTTGGGATGTCTCCTTGGCAAGTGGGACAGCTGTTCTCCGCGCTGTGAACATTGCTTGGTGAGTGTGCTGTAAGTCTTGTGCCCTATCCACTGGCTTACATGGCCGCCAACAATGTTGAGAATGTAGCGAAAGGGTTGTGGTGTGCATCATTGACGCCCGTCACCCTCACACTAACTCCGTAAAGTGATTACACTCTGTCCCCCATTCATTGCCTAATGCTCCCGATCGGTTTGCTCGACTAGCTGTTCGGTGATGAAACTCTCTCACTTTACGCCCTCACACGGCGTAAACGCGCGCACCGTGACAGGGTGACTTGTCTAACCACAATACATACATATATATACGGTCTTTTCCCTGTGCCGTCTCCTTCGATCCCGCGAAATATCAACCCCAACTTCGAAAACGCTCACCTGCGACACCTGACTAACAACCAAAGCAATCCAGCGGGCTTATTCTGTCATTGAGGCACATTTTCAAGAACCAGCTGTTCCATCCAACTCAAATCGAATTACCAATTCAACCAGCGGCGATCATGTTCGGTCCACGCCGTCACCGCCGTCGCAATCGCCCACGAGACAACCGCCACGGGGGGGATTACTGGGACCCGGATATGGAAGCGCTCGTCCCCGGACGAGAGTCGGGCTACTTCGGCCACGGCGATATGGGCGACATGGGGGGCCCTGAATTCTACCCTGATCCCTACACCGGTCGAGTCAACCCGGGACAAAACCACGATTTCACGCCCGGGAGCCGCGGAAGCCATGGCCGAAGGGGCAATCAACCTGGAGGAGGCATCAACGAGAACATCACCGACGGCGGCCGCGGTGGAGGGAGTTCCTGGGCCATCGCGAACGACAGCTCCTTCCAAGTCTGGAACAATGGTCGATTGGTCGCCAGTTCCGGAGGCCCTACAAGGGTTCGCCGAACCCGAAGGCCCGATGGGGGAATAGATATCCATTTTGGTGGCGGCTTCGGTGGCTTTGGCAGCGCACCGGAAGAAGGGTTTGGAGGTCGACGGCATCGACGCCGTCATCGCCGTCGTCACGGCAGAAGACCCCGCGGTGGACCGGATCGTATGCCCGACTTCGGGTTTGGTCGTTTCGGTCCGGACTTTGGTGACATGTTTGATGCCATGTTCGACGATTCAGATTTCTCAGATTACTCCGACGACGACTTTGGTGGTCCTGGTGGGCCTGGCGGTCCCTCGGCTTGGGGGGAAGATCCTTTCAGCGGGGTGAGGGGACATGGACGTGGTGGGCGAGGCGATGCCGGGGGATCGCGATTTGGCGGCGGCGAATCCGATGAGGGTGACAGAGGTGAAGGTGAAGCCACTGGCGAGCGCGCAGGTCGCGGTGGGTAGTGAATGCGCACGACATCCAGCTCCCCAAGACAGCATAACTACGACGGTATAACCTGAGTGAGGGTGCGTGCATGGGCTGGGACCCAGTTTCGCAACTAGATTGATATAAACATCACCTTCGAAGTGCGGTGCGCGAACGAACAGCAGCCACTTGAGCTGGTCTTGTAAGCTGTGTGGCAATACAATAAGTAACTATGTCACTGCGTGCGTTCGAGCTCTAACACATAATTAACTGAGGCATTAGATGACGGTGCGCAACTAAATGATGGGCCAGCTTTTCTCTCAACACCAGCAGTGATGGAGCTCGGCTTGGATTGATATACAGGAGTAATTAGATAGTTTGCTATCTCCAATCTAGACAGGTCGGACCTTAATACGGAGCATCCCCTTGGAGCATTCGTTTCATTCTCAATCCTCAGATCCCAGTTCTTGATTAGCTCTGCCTTCCAGACGGAGATGACTCTTTGCCTTTAAGAATTGGTCAAGTCAACGATGGGAGATAATGAGTTGTCCTCATTCATTGGGTTGCAGGAAGTACACAACTAATAGGCCTTGCAAGCCCCTCTTCGGCGACCATCGAGGCGGCTTGCTGACAACAGCAGTCTTGGCAGGGGGCTTTCAGCCTTGCTGACTCCCTACAGACGCGGACCGAGGGCATTGAACTCGCTTGAATGGTTACTGCCCGTAGTTCAGAGTGAGAGACCTCTACACAGACCCAGCCTAAGTTCCCTACCGTGGCTCTGGCACTTGGAAACCCCCTTTGGTACTGCACGCTCATCCAGCCATGAGGAAATAGTGGTCGGACCAGAAAAGGGCTGCACCTTGCAGAAACCCAATTGATATTGTTGAAAGCACTTTTACCAGCACTCGGGAGGAGCAGACCACAGACGCTTGAGTCCCATAGTTCCAAGCAATCTAACTTATCCCCAGACCAACTGCATGCTTTGCCATGGTCATGGAAAAGCACACCCGTCCTGGGAGACGCCAAGTTGACCGAACGCCTTGCAAAAACCTTCCTACGACACCAATAATCAACACAACTGTGCATCCATAACCCATGATTGGACCGTGAATCCTCCTCGATGTTCCGAAGTCGATATAGCTTCGGCCAGAACTAGGAAGAAACAGAAAACATCCACAATACACGTACTTCAAGAGTTCAGCTTGTTCCTGGCATAGATGATGCTCGTCCACAGTATCGTAGCCGTCAGCGCTGGGCAGAAAATTGAGACTACAATGGCGGACGCGGTTGCACTGGCGAGAATTGGAGTGAGAGACCGTGGGGAAAGCACAGGCCCCTCATTGCGTGCAGCTTGAGCTGAGGAATTCTCGACAGTCACACGGCTCTCAGCATCGCTTGGCGGCCGAGTGATGAAAGTTGTTGCCAGGTTCACACCAAGCTCTCGGTTGATGTTGTGCTCCATATCCTCGTGGTCGCTCATAGGATGGAGGGCATTTTCGGCGAGGGTTTCCTCGGCTGGAACCCCCAGGTCGGTGAGAGCAGTCTCTTCGACCATCGAGGCGATTTCATTCTTGTTTGAAGGAGCGTCGGTGCAAATAAGATTATCTTCACTCGTGTCGTTGGTGGCGCCGCCTTGGCCTGTAAGCTGTAATTTGCCAGGAGCGTTCAAGTCGTTGGCTGCAACTTTCTCCCCAACAGGACTGACCTCACCAGTGTCAGTGCCATATCGGTTGGGAAAAGACTTCTGGAAGACGAAGACGTGGTCCAAGTTCCCGCTTTGACAATCATGGACAGACATATCGCTTGACACAGGCTTGACTGCGTCTATCTCATGCGCGGAATTGTGCGAGGCAAGCGGAGGGGTTGATGTCTCAAAAGTGAGCTGCTCGATGACGTGCTCCTCGGCGACCGGCGTCTGATCGACTGACTTGTCGATAGCTCCAGCTTCAGTTGAATTTCTCAGAGACTGCTTGTCGACAGGGGCGATGGGACTTGGAGCGGAGGTCTGGTCGCAGGTAGATTGGTGGCCCGGATTGCTAAGTATATGTCCTTCCCCGACCACAGGGAGGCATTCGCCCGCTGCAATGGGTTGATCGAGGTCATTCGACCGCTCTTCGGAAAGAAAGACACCATATGCTGGGGCAGTAGCAGGTTCCAGAACCTCTGGTTCCCATGTACAGCTCTTGTAACAGGGCTCCAGCCAGACAAAAACATGGGCCAAGTCGTGACTATAGCTGCTACTGGTAGAAGCCGATTCACCGGAAACGGGTGCGATGATGGCCGGCTTTGGCATGGTCTCATTCTCTTCGTTACCACTCAGCCAAGGGAATACATGAGCCAAGTTGGGGACTCGCGCTTTGGTGGCCAACTCCTCAATGGCAAGCTCTTCTGGATGCGACTTTGCTTCGGACTCTCCAGTGCTGTTCTCCGCAACACCATCAGTATGTGAGGAAGGTTCACGCATCTTGTGTTCTTCCATGGCTGGTTCCGCACTAACTGATATCTCAGAAAGAGCGCTTGATTCGGAAACCGGTCCCTCAAACAACGCAGGATCAGTGGCTGTAGCGTGGAGGGCAAATTCAGCGGGAGACGTTTCGGTTGGTGTTCGACCACAGCGAATGTTGTCAATAACCACAGACTCTCGGGCAGGCGACGCCGGTAAAAGAGATTCTTCTTCTACAGTCTGCAAACTGGACTGAAAGCTCCACTTACCCCGGACTCGGACAACCCATTCCAGCTCATGCAGCGTCATGAACTGTTTCAGTCTCTGAATCGTCGGCGACTTTCCAAGGAAAGCAATAGCCTCCGGCGTCTGAATGACGTCGAGCCATTTGTTCTTGTTACCGAGCTTGTTTTCGGAGACCTCGACAGCACGGATGAATTCTTCCAGACTCTCGCCAGAAAACTCTAAGAAGGAAGGTGATGCCTGGTCTTTGGCGAAGATGGGTAGTGAGACTCGTCTGGTGGAGGAAGACTTAAGCCTCGCAGTCTGGTACAATGTAGGGAGCAGGGGAAGAGACGTGTGTCTGAAGTCGAACTTCCGCAGCTTAGTCGGCGGACGCAGTTTGGGACTGTCGTCGACTTTGCTTCCTCCTTGGAACTCGAAAATCGTGCTCTGGTCGTCAGATGCCTGTGTCTTCGTACTTAGCAACTAATCAACCCGAGGGAACCGGGCAACATCACAAACCTCTGGACTTTGACTAATAATGTGAACCTCGGTGGTTGGATCTTCCGCGGTCAAGAATGGCTTGGAAATAAAGACTCGGTGCCCTTGAGGATTGTTGGCAATGGGTGAAGGCAAGTTGGCCCCATTCACAAATTCGCGGAGGTCTTTAGCAGCGATATCTTTTTCGACGAGCCCTTTCACGCCGAACGGCACTTCTAGTTTCGTGAGGAGGTCGACCGCCCACTCATTGACATCATGGAATTGCTTGACCATCGCTCGGTGTGCGAGGACCTCGAGCGACGCGCTGGCAGCTCCTTGTCTCTTGCACGCCTTGTAGACATGTTTGAGATATCGAAGGATGGCGCGAAGGTTGGTCTCGTATAGCCGCTCGCCAGTCTGCGGTAGTATTTGATTAGCCGTGTTTAAGAAAAGGCGAATGTCAGGAGATGGAACGGGATCGGTCGGATGACTGAAAGCGAGGGAAAAGGGGAGAAACTCATACTGTCACGATACTAGGCATCTCTGGAAGCTCCAAAGGCTGGTCACACAGCTTCGCGAGTTCTTGAAGTGTCTGTGCGCGCATCAACTGGATGAAGCAAATCACGTCGAAGCGTGCCATGTTCGCCATGGTCACGTCGGATAAACAAGGAGGCTTGAAAAAGAGAAACTAGTTCGGTAACCAACTGTGTGGTCTCAGAAGCAGTTCAAGGATGGAAAGGGGGGAGAAATTGGGAAAGGGCTGGAGAGTTGAAGGACGACTACATAGGAGGGAAATAACAGTGGACGCGACAACTGCTTCGGGATTAATTGGTACAGCAACCAGTCGTGAATGGAATAGGTTCGCCACGCTTGGTGAATATTGGCTCCCTGGCAACAAGGACGTAGTCTCAGCAGCGTGTGTTGCAGTGAAGGGTGTGTATATGAAGCCACCTCTTCAACATGAGTGAATCTCCATGGCCGGGCAACGAACGTACGAATCAACCAGCTGGTACATGGAGTGGGTAGATGGAAGAGTGCTATCAAAGGACACATGTTCGTCAGATGTTCTCTCTCAAAATTTGTGTGCTACGATGGGTTGGGCCTAACAAGCCACCTACTGTCACAGGCAGCAGGTCTCAAGGTGTACTCCAATAAGGGAAGACGGCGTTAAGTCCTTTGATGAGCGTGGAAGACGAGTCAAATGGATATTTCCTGCTGCTGTTAGAAGCAATATAGACAACAGCGAAGGGAGAGCGACTATTTAATCAAGGTGTCCGCGAAGCAGAGTCGAATGGTCAGTAACGAGCATCATCATCGTGATCATTCTTGTCAACACTACCAGAGCGGTGTTTTCTATCGAAAAACAAGAAAACCGTATAAACAATTCCTTTGATGAATTACAAGCAATGCCTAAGTGGTCTGAATCCCAAAAGGGCACGAGGTATTCTGCCAGCCAGTCGGGCGACTGACAAGGACGGAAGAGAAAAAAAAGAAATCAACACCAATACCAACACCAACAACAGTCCCAATACACGTCTCAACATTTCATTCGTCTGATGCTATGTCATTGTCATGTAGCACGTTCTAGACTGGAAATGACATGGCCCTGATTGTCAACTAGGACAAAGTGGTCCGGGTCTTCAGGCTCGCCAGCCGATGCTAACATGCTCCGCTCCGCCAAAGCTTTGTTGCAGCTGTCAATGCTCTCGCGACTAGGACACTAGAATCGCCACCAATGCTCTTCCCCCGGCAGCCAACTTGCTTGCTGTTCGACCCCTTTCTCCCATTTCTTCTCCAACCAAGACTTGGCCTATCCAACCATGATCAAGACCTGAGAGCACGAAAGAGGATCCAAGCCCATGCACAAGGTACAGAGAGCCATCCTCGCCCAGGTGGCTGACTATTTCCCGTGCCAGATGGAGAACATAACCGCCACCAACAGGGTCATCATGGCCCAGAACACCAGCGTCTTGGTCAAGGATCTGTGCTCCGAAATCTGAACTGGGTCCTGAGTTTTGGCAGGGATGGTAGTATCATCAGCAGATTCTTTCAGCTGATGCAATTGTTCTCGAAGAATGGCGAATGACTGCAGGATAGTGGCTTGAATGTCAGGATGTTCTTGTAAAGCTGCGGCGTAGCCAGCATCGCCCTCTGTCATGGCAGCATGCTCTTCCTCCCAAGAACCCAGAAGCTTCTCAATCTGTACACGTCGAACGGAACTGCTGACACGGGTGGTTTGGCGGCTCTTGACTCGATCGATGATGTATGCCAGGGCATTGATGAAAGCAATTGAAGCACCAGTATCGATGACATACTGGGGCGTCCACGTAACCATTCGCGCAGCTTGAGTGTTCCTCTGGCCAAGCTGCTCTAAGAGCACCTTGCGGAAGATTATGAGCAGGTAGTCGCTGTCCGTCTCCTTCAGGCTCTTCGGCAACTCTTTCTTGAACTGGAGAATGGGGCTCTGCTGTCTCAAGGTGTCTGGAATAGGATGGCGAGGGCCACTGACGCTGCCCGAAGCATTTGCGGCTGAACTCATGGGGTTTGCATCATTGCTGTACGCTTGTCGACCAACTGGTGTTGGAGTTGCCGGTAGATCCGCTATATTGGAGCTGTTAGCTTGATAAGGAGACGAAATAAGTACGGGGTCATCACCGGGGGACTGCTGACTGCGTTGAAATGGAGGGATGTATCTGCCGCTGGCAGCAGCTTCGAAGCTCGTGTCAGCCATGATGAAAAGCCGCTGAGGGACGAGTTTGAAGGTCAAGAGAGTTGCTTGTAGAGATGCTGCGAGCTGGAAGATGATAGAGCAGGGGGAACAAATGCTGGGCTCCAGGAGTGAGCTGAATATATGGCCCAGAAAGATCAGTGTTTGCTGTACGGTTCCGCTTACTTTCAAGCTGGAATAAAGAGAATTAGACAGTGAGAAAGAGAGGGAGACTTCGCTGGACCTGTTCATTCTAAAAAATCACATTTGGTCTACCAAGCTACGGCAGAAAAACGCGGGGGTGGTGTATAATTTACGAATAAACACAATGAACAGACGGCAATAGACAATCTGCGTGTGTACTCCCGGCAAATTCTATCCTCTATGGCACCTCTCACCGGCTCATACATGATGAATACAATGCCAGACCATTCAATATCCCCAAAGGATCTATAGGATGTCTCCTTAGAAGCCTGGAGACGTTTCAGCGTGTTAATCACAGAGGACAGAGCGCGCCCGCGCCCTGTCAGTTCTGAATACACGCAAAAACAGGCGCAGGGAGGTTCAAACAATGGCCAAATGCCGTTCTGCAGCTCACGGCCTTCATATATAATGGTTTCTGCACGGAATCATCGTCGATTGTCCTAAGCAAGACGCTTCATCCTGGCATACGGCCCTGCAACAAAGCATACTGAGTCCCTGGGTGAGACCGGCGAGGCTCGCTGCGAAAGGGGGGGGGCGCACGTGATCACTGATCTCGACCGACCATCCTCCGTCTGTTGCCTGTACATTGATCCTGACTTATTGGAGCTGGAAGCAGAGCTGGAACAAAGATAAAAAAGAGGAAAGCATTGCTTGGGGATCCACAGGCTCCTTTGTGTTTGAAGGGAAACCGTGTGGCTAAGCTGGAACGTCAACGAGGAGTACATCTCCGTCCGTACACAAAGACCTCTTTAAAATATGAGGAAAGCAATCTCACCGGCTCATATTATTTAAAAATGGTCACAACTATTGTGCCTGACTCCCTCGATGAGATGATTGCTCCAGGGTGTTGATCGGGCTTGACCGAGACATTTCGTGGCCTTGATGTCAACTAACAGTTTAGCTAGATTCATCAGCTTTCCATCGAGCCCGACCCCTCTATTGTCCGAGTATAAATCAATCAGTACGGCGAGGGAATAGAGAAGTTGGCAAACGAAGTTCAGAGCCACGTCCAGATCTCGGACAAGCTTTCTTATCAGCTACACGAGAAGAATAGAGCCGGAGAAGGAGGAACCGAGGAGCAGCATCCAACGAATTCAAGCGAGGATTTGAGGGCCTTATGCCCAAGGGTATAACGACTAGGCTGCTTTAGACTGTGCGTGGGTGATGCAACAGAGCATTTCAATGACAACCTACAGATATGCGGAGTATGGGACGCTCTGAGGAGGTCTGTACCCGAGTCTGCAGGAAATTGAGAGCTCGAGGGAGACACCGGCACTGTATAGAAGCACCTCATATGGAATGCGTCGTACTAATGTCCACTCTGCTCCACTTCCAGTTATAGTGCCTGGGCAGGTATGCGGTTGGCCTCATTGGTATACTTGACACTATCAACATCGATTCACTCTCGATAGCAAGGCCAGCTGGCCGCCGGCACTTCCACTGTCCTCCTTTGCCGATGACAAGAGTTGGTAGGGATGCTGGTCACGTAGAGATGATGCCAAATCACTAGAAAGGCATAAAATGGAGCAACGTTCCATCATCCGCAGGCACGACCTTCATTCTCCGAAGTCTGATGAGGCATGGGTGGTGGACGAAATGGTAAATGCCCATCCCGAGGGATCGATGGCCGCCTCTAGATATTGAAGCGTCGGCACGATGGGAGGAAGCTATTTCCAGAACTCGGGACGTCGGATTCACGTTGGCTGGAAAAGGGATCGAGCTTTATCGCCTACAGGAAGTAAGAAGCTAAACGGTCACGATCTACGTACTGAGCGACAAGGTCTTGAGGGAGACACAAAGGCAGTCAGAACCAGTCAGGCACCGAAGCTGGCCAGACTGAAATATTCTTCGGGAATGAGCCGCTGATAATAGCCAAACATCAAACTAGCATGTCGAGGCAAGAAACTCTGATGCGAGGATTGTTGTCCAGTATGGGAGCGTTTACCCGCTTGAGCAATCGTCCTTCCGACACTCGGTCCTTTGCTTAACCTCATCCACAAACCCGATACACTTAACAGTTATTTGGCACCGATACCGAGGCCTCGAAGAGCTCTATCATCGTCTTGACCAAGCAATGACTCGATGATCCGCATTGCACCGGCACCGGCGGACCTCATGTCGTGACGCCCTTGGCGTGGTTGACCTTTTCCATCACATAGTCCCAATCAATTGCGGTCATTGCGTGCAAGCAAGTGAACACGACCGTGCATTTCACTTTCCACCAAAAGTTCGTTGAGAGCAGCGCGATGAGAAGGAACCATCTGCATTTGCGAACGAACGGTGGGTAAGATGCAAGGAGGAGGGCGACGAGAACAACATTGGTGAACTGGCGGGGGTCCAGAGCTGACAGCATGCATGTTGAGACGCCGACGACGGTCAGGATGAGTGGCACTCGCGACACTTTGGCTTCTCGGAACTCTGCATCGCAACCTACTGTCAGCGCTGCTCTCACTCAGAAGGCTTGGTTTCGATGTTGGACACTACCTTTCTTTTTGAAGAGAGTTCTTGGCGACGGGTCAATCTTGGCTTTTGCCATATCTTGGGATTCGAGTTCAGTGGATTCCGAGGAGGTCGACATGGTCGAGAACCGAAGACGTGTTTGCAGTATCGGCGATGGTATGGATAGCGAAAAGAGTGAAGCGACCTGTGGTGGAGAGGACAAAGTACATTTAGCTGGTGTGGACGATGGCTCAGGCAGTGGCAGTCAAGGAGCTGTGATGTTACAACAATTGATCAAGGCAGTGATGACTGTTTGCCGCCCGAAACAAAGACATTGCGGCAGGACAAGCAGGCGACAACTTCACATATAAGGATTGCAAAGGAATTGTGTCACGCAGGATCTGATTGAATTTTCAAAAGCCTCGATTGCGCCAGGAAAATTGAAGTCGGGTAGTATGTACAACTTTCTCTTTTCTGAAACGAAGCCTACATATCTTCTGAGGCGGTAGCACCAGTGATAATCTCGACCAGTTCTCCGGTAATGACAGCCTGTCGGGTTCTATTGTACAGGATCGTAAACTTGCCGATCATGTCTCCGGCGTTCTTGGAGGCATTCTAGAAGATTATCATCAGTATTATCATCACAGTCGGAATCGCAACGTTCACTCACATCCATAGCGTTCCGTCTGGCAGATTGTTCGCAAGCATGCCCTTCAGCAAGAGCCCAGTAAAGAGAGTTGGCCAAAGAATACTCCCTCAAGTTAGCAAGCACCTCATCGTCAATTTCGAATGCGGCGAAATTCGCAGATTGGGTGATGGCCTCCTCTGAGTACGCCTCGATGGTGGTTGGTTCGTAGCTCTGAGCGTTGATAAACTTGTTGTAGAGGATCTTAATACTCGCGTATTCTTCTGTGAGCAAGATAAGTTGGTCGGCGATGGCCTGCGCATCGGCAAAGGTGGGAACATCTCTGCCGATACCAGCAAAGCTGAGGACGACATTCTTGGCATTGGAACGTCCAAGCTGAGCCTTGCACTTCTCGCCGACGATGGCAATGTCGAGGCTGGGGTCCGCTTCGAGCATGCGGCGAGTGGCGCGCGAGAGACCGGAATGGATACCACCGCAGAGACCCTTGTCCGAGCTGGCAACCACCAGCAATGTCTTCTTCTCTTCCAATGGCTTGGTCTCGGCCTCCTCAAACACCTGGTTCGAGGTTTGGCCATAACGTCGAGAGTCGGTCATGGCCTTTTGGGCACGGGTGAGCTTGGTCGAAGCAACGATCTTCATTGTCTTTGTGATTTTCTCAATGTTGCGAATGGACTTGAGTCGGCCTGCAAGCAGTCAGACAATGGAGCTCCCATACATGCTCCGCATCATACCCTCGATTTCGCGTAGGGTGGCATAGCCGGCGACTTGGGGGACAGCGGTCCTGTACACTGGTTAGCACCAAGGCAAGCTCCTGAAGGCAGGGTCGACGGGAGGAGCTCACCGTGCGACGGCAGCATTGCCGGCCGCAAGGGCAGGTCGTACGGCTCTGGACAGCATCATGGTGAGGACTGCTGGCCACCGAGCTCTCAATGGGCGATGACGAGGAATGGAATGGAGAGAGGAGATTCGCTTGCGGTGCATCAACCTCGAAAACTGAGGTTCCGATGAGAGCTGGGTGCTTGAGTTGCGCTAGGCCGATATCGGCTAGTGGGTTTTCAACCATGGTGGAATTTGACTGCGAGGCCCTGCGAATCCCGTTTTGAGAGGCCAGTGAGTGGGAACTCAGGCTCGGTTTGGCCTCACGAAACGGACACGACTGGCTGGCTTCTGCTCTTCCTCTCGGCTTCGCCCATTCCTTCACTTCTTCTCTCTCCCTCTCTCTCGCCTCGTCACAGTCTTCTCTCTTCTTCACTTTGCACCCTCGGCATTCGCCAATCACCTCTGTTCATGCAACTCACCTCAGAAACCCGTTATCACCAATAGCTCCGCCCGTCATTCCGACTATCCGAGGCGCGTTCTGGAGGTCTCTTCAATCCTTTGCCTCTCACCCCCCTTCCTCTCCTGCTATATTAAGGTCCTTCCGATACCCACCACCCACTGGCGCCAAACCACCACGTTACGTCTCATCCCTCACGCGCATCATGTCTTCTTCGGACGATGACATCCCGCTCGCTGGCAGGAGAAAGACAAATGGCACAAACGGAGGTATGCTCTCCTTGATACACCACTCTCCCCTGCTCCAGGCAGCTGCGTTTGTGTTGCCTACCTGGAGCTCGACTCATCCCTATCTCATATTCGTATCGTGCAACTCACGATGCAAACAGTCATTCCGCACGTGTCTGCGGACAAGATCCCCTCCTCCGTCGATGCTACGTTGGACCGCCAAATTCCTTCAAACGGCAGTGTCATGCCTGGTATCTCGATATCCCATGGCGAGGTCAAGGTGGAAAACGCTTCACCTTCAGACAACAAGGGTGACCTCGTCAATGGCGCTGGAACTGCAAAGAGGAAGTTCAGGGAGAGTCTCACACGACCAGACTACGCCGGCGCAGAAAGCAGTGATGACGATATACCGCTGGTATGCGATCCTGATAAGCTGAAGATCTTTGCAAAAGACCACGTGGACTGATATGGAAGCAGAGCAAAAAGAGAAGGACGTCAGCCGTTGTTGAGTCTGATTCAGACGACGCGCCGCTCATGTCCAAGGCAAAGGCAAATGGCCAAGTGGTGAAAATGCCACCGCGACTCTCCGCCCATCAGATCGGCGAAGATTCTGACTCGGACGTACCTCTGGGCCAAAAACTTGCCAAGCAGAAACAGAAAATCGAGAAAGCTGCCGAGAAGGAGGCTAAGCAAATCCGGAAGGAGGAGAAACAGGAGACCGGAAAGGCTCCAAAGAAAGTTGTGCCCGCGAAAAGGGTCAAGAAAGAGGAGTCCAGCGACGATGATAAACCTCTGTCGAAGCGTGCACCCACCAAGAAGGCCAAAGCCGAGACCTCCGGACCCGATAAAAAGGTCAAGCCCGACCCTGTCTCACGCACCAAAAAGACAGCCGCCACGTCCAAATCCGTCAAGAAGGAAGAGAGTGCTGATCTTGACGACGAAGAGGAAAACGAGGAAGACATCAAATGGTGGGAGGATCCGACTAAGGGTGACGGCACCAACAAATGGGAGACTCTGCAACACAGTGGTGTTGTATTTCCCCCGCCTTACAAGCCGCTACCCAAAAACGTCAAGATGAAATACGACGGGGAGCCCGTCACACTGCACCCGGACGCCGAAGAAGTGGCCGGTTTTTTTGGCACGATGCTAAATTCCACGCACAATGTCGAGAATCCAACCTTCCAGAAGAACTTCTTCCACGACTTCAAGGATATACTCAAGAAGACTGGCGGTGCCAAGAATAGAAACGGCGAGAAGGTAGAGATCAAAGAATTTGCCAAATGCGACTTCAGGCCGATCTTTGATCACTACGAGGCTGAGCGGACAGCCAAGAAGGCACTGTCCAAAGAGGAGAAGAAAGCCCTCAAACAAGAGAAAGACGAAGCCGAGGCCCCATACATGTACTGCTTATGGGATGGTAAGAAGCAAAAGGTGGGAAACTTTCGAGTTGAACCTCCCGGCCTGTTCCGTGGCCGCGGCGACCATCCCAAGACTGGCCACGTCAAGACCAGGGTCATGCCTGAACAGATCACCATCAACATCGGTAAAGAGGCAACAGTGCCTGTCCCACCCGAAGGACACGCATGGAAGGAGGTCAAGCACGACAAGCAAGGTACTTGGCTAGCTATGTGGCAAGAAAACATCAACGGCAACTACAAGTATGTCATGCTGGCGGCAAACTCGGACATCAAGGGACAAAGTGATTACAAGAAGTTTGAAAAGGCCCGCGAGTTGAAGAAGCACATCGACCGCATCCGCAGAGACTACCAGAAAGATCTGAAGGCAGAACCGACCGTCGACCGCCAGCGGGCAACTGCCATGTATCTCATCGACCGATTTGCGCTGAGAGCGGGTAACGAGAAAGGAGACGACGAGGCTGACACTGTCGGTTGTTGTTCGTTGAAGTACGAGAACGTTACCCTGCGGCCGCCAAACGTTGTCATCTTTGACTTTTTGGGCAAGGACAGCATTCGCTTCCACGAAGAATTCGAGGTCGATCCGCAAGTCTTCAAAAATCTGAAAATCTTCAAGAGGCCACCCAAACAGGAAGGAGATGACCTCTTCGACCGCCTGTCCACCAGCGCGCTCAACAAGCATCTCAAGAGTTATATGGATGGACTGACGGCCAAGGTCTTCCGTACCTACAACGCATCGTACACCATGTCCAAACTGCTTTCGGAAATGAAGTCCGAGGGTTCTCTCGCCGAAAGAGTCAAGGACTACAATGACGCAAACCGAAGGGTCGCGATTCTCTGCAACCACAAGCGCACCGTGGGAGCCGGGCATGCAGGTCAGATGGAAAAGTTGGGCGACCGGATCAAAGGTCTCAAGTACCAGCAATGGCGTATTAAACAGATGATGATCGATGTGGACCCTAAGATCAAAAAGAAGAAGGGCGCCGAATACTTTGAACTGCCCGACGATATCGACGAGGCATGGATCCTGGAACACCAAGCTTTCCTGGTTGAACAAGAAAAGAGCAAGATTACCAAGAAGTTCGAGAAAGAGAACGAGAAGCTGAAGGCTGAAGGCGGGAAAGAGATGAAACATAAGGAACTCGAAGAACGCCTCAAGGTCGCCACAGAGCTGGAGAAGAAGTTCAAGAAGGAAAACAAAACCAAGAAGGTCGAAGCCGAGGGCAAGTCCCCAGCAGTCGACAAGTTCGAAGAGCAAATCAAGAAGTTGGACACGAGGATTGCTACCATGGCGATCCAGGCAGAGGACAAAGAGAACAATAAAGAGGTGGCCTTGGGCACTTCGAAGATTGTAAGTTCAGATCAATCTTGTGATTCAGCTTGAGGCCATCTACTGACTGATCGATGCACAGAACTACATTGATCCGAGGTTGACGGTCGTGTTCAGTAAGAAGTTCAACGTGCCCATCGAGAAGTTCTTTTCCAAGACCCTGCGGGAAAAGTTCGAGTGGGCTCTCAAATCCGTCGATGAGAACTGGACTTTCTAGGCAGACTGGTGTGTGTGCCAGGAAGCCCGGTCCCTGACACAAAGCTCGATGCAACCACACAAATCCCCTGTCTTCCCCGAATATCAGCAATCTACCCACGCAACAAGCCGCATAGACTTGTCCCGCAACTTCCAGCCGCCATATGAACATGATCATTGATGAAACGACTTTTAACACGGCACAGCACTCAGACTCGAGCGTCTGAAGGAGTGCCAGGCCCTTTGAGCACGCAAATCGAGCCACCTTTGAGTACGAGTATTAATGAGGTTTGGGCGACTTGACACGATCAAACCTTCAGGGTGATGAACACGGACCAAGCCACCGACTGAGCGAACGACTGACGATGGTGAAGGCTTGATATGAGTTGAGCGGATCATCTCCACGGTGATCATACAGTAGGGCACTTCTACCTTTGCGCGCTCCATTCCTTCGCATCAATGAAGCCGTTGTCTTGGGAGACTTTGAGAGCTTGACAGCGCACTTTCTGTCATCCAGCACTGCAAAAAGGCATAGCTACCATGGCGCATTTCAGCATACATAGTTACAGGGCCAGAGAGGCATCGAGACAGCGACATCTAGAGCTAGAACAGCAAAGAATGAGCATGCATTCGTTTAGCACAGCATTTTCGCATAGCAACTGAGCCTGACGTTCTTCATCGCCTCGCTCGACTGCTTGCCACAGTACGGTATAACAAGGATCCAGCAGCACAACAGACAAGAGGTGATGAGGGAATGTCTGGCTGGGATATTAAAAAGCATATCGATTCAAAGTCTCATAGCTCAGCTAGAAAGGAAAAAGACACCATCTCGAGCATCCAGCCCTGTCCGATCTGTACAATTACTAGCTGGCCGGCATGATCTGTCCAGCCTGTGTGCTCCCTTTGTCCAAGACCCTCGTGACCTCGTCGGCCCAGCAGCGAGATGCTTCCTCAGGAGACCAACGTTCGCTTGGGCGGCATGAGTGATCGTGAGGGACAAAGTAGAGGAACAGACCAATGACACTGCATTGGGAAGCCATGCTTGCTCGTCAAGCCCAGGCCAGCCCAGTCCTTCAGTGCGCACTCGCCTCATTCTGCCCAGGTTGATCCAGCCCTGCCGCACCCTTCATCCACCCCCAATCCCTTTCCCATCCCCTTGCTTCCAGTCCCTCGCGATGCATAACACAATTTGTTCAAAACACGACTTGGAAAGCAAAAGCACAGATATGCATAAAGAGATTCGTCAGAGTGGTTCGTTCAACGATTGTCGTCAATGAGAAAGTGGGGTGTAATAGTTAAACGATTGTTGACCTTGAAACGTGAGAGGTTCAGTCGATGAACCAGAAGTGAAGATATGCCATCCGTGATATGTGCGCGTGCACGTGGGTCATTCTCGTTTGCCGAATGTGTGTCCTCCCCTGTTGCCGCCGTGCAAAAGTATCAAATATCCTCCTGAAAACCCATGCTGGTGTTGTTATTGCTTGCGCTTTCCAATGTTCCCTTTTACTGTGAGGTGAACCCGTGACTCTAAGATCAGGAGATGTGGTGGCAGAGTTGTGTTCTGAGAAGCATGGCCGGTGCAAGCAGGTGACTCATGCCGCAGAGGCAAGCAGCTCGCGTCCAATTTCTCTGGGACTGCGTCGAGAGGTGACGCCCTATGCGGAATATCGGCCTCAGAATCTCCCCCACAACTGAAGGGGAGAATCGAACTCTGCGCTCCCTATTCGGAACAAGAAGCAATCGGAAACGACGGTCGTGATCGAAAATGGCTCCGGCAGCTCGAATGAGCTCCCAACCGTAGCAGACTGGCAGATGTGAAGGTGGAGAGAGGAAGCCGCCCAGTCGAGAGGATTGGGTAGGCGGGAGAATCAGTGTCGTAGCTTGTGACGGTAATTGGCGTGTCCTGGCGTGAGCCCGTCTCTCTGTAATGTTCAATGTTGCAGGACAAAGGAAAAGTGAGGATAAACCAGATGACTATTCCAGCGAGACCAGCAAGCCTAAGTGAAATCGAAAAGATTCCCCGTCCCGACTAGGCCATGCCTCCCTCCCCCTCATCAGGCCAAAGACAACGCTTGCTAAACTGGCAGTTCCTCGATATGCAGAGACAAAGGAAATACAGGCAAAAGAACGTCCGATGCGGATCGGAGGTCCAGGCTCAGCCGGTATCCTCCTCGCCATCATCGTCATCATCGTCTTCTGCGCTTTCGCTGGCGACCTTGGACCTCTTGCTGGGTGTCTCATTATTGCTGGCCCCGGCCTTTCTTTTCGTACCTGACGTCGCCTTGTCGGGCTTGTTGGTTACTGGAGTACCATTCTCGGCACCTTCGCCCTTCTCCAGGGCGGCAACTTCGTCTGCAGTCAAGAACCGACCACCGGGACCACGGGGTCTGCGCATAGCATGGTTATGTCTTGACTCATGCAGATAAGGTTTCCGACCCTTCGAGGTGAGCCTGAGCTGCTCCTCGAGCTTCTGCCGGGCCACGCGACGTTTGAGGATGCGATGAAACTGCTTCGCATTGACATACAGGGGAGATTCCTCTGCACCTCCCCCAGAGATCTCTTCTTGCGCCTGAACAGGCTGCTGAGGGGGCGGCATGGCGGGTGGAACAGACTGCCGGGGCAAGGTATGGTTCATGACGGGCTGAGACACCTGACCATGAGGGCTCGTGATGTGCTGGCTCATGCGTCTTTGCGCATTCATCTGTCCTGCCTGAGGCATGCTCACAGTCGATGGAAGAGGCGGCATTTGCCCTACGGATTTAAAGTTAGCCCATGAATTTCCCCCAAGTGCCGCAGGACAAGGCGTGTACTTACCTGATGCCGCTGCTGTGGCCATAGCCGCAGCCTGAGTGGGCGATATGCCATAGCCTTGTGACATTCCCGCGTTGACGCCATATTGAGGGTAGCCCATTGATTGATGGACCCCGGCGGCCGGCTGTGGTTGATAGTGATTCTGAGTCTGCGACGGAAGGATGGGAGACGCTTGGTTTGGATTGTGTTGTTGCATATGCGATTGAGGACCCGATGGTGACTGGAGGGACCCCGGGCCGGCGCTCTGTGGCGAGGTCTGATAGCCTCCCTGCATATGAGGATGTTGAGTATGTTGCTGATACTGCGGCGGGTACTCCATGATGAATACGGATCAGAGATAATGCTTGAATGGCTCGCTCTGATACTTGAGTGCAGGGCTGCAGAAGGAAGGTTCTCGGCCCGCGAAGGGTGACTTGATGGTCGCCTCAGCTGTCGCGCGTACGGAAAGACGCAGGTTTCCGAAGGCTAAGCTGGGCAGTCAAGAGGTTCAGAGAGGCGTAAAGGTGATAGCTGGATGGCTGAGACGCGCTCTCTGGGGCCGTTGTGCCTTGAAATGTTGCTGGGAAGGCAGCTCGACTCTCTGATAGGAGGGTCTAGCAGCGGTAAGTTGGAGCCTGGTCCCTTGCGTTAGTTGCTAGTGCAGCACCCGCCAGTCACTGGATCACTCACCTAATCGTTGGCAGAACAAGTGATGGCGACTTGCTCTCGAGGTGTCAAAAGTGGTCTGAACCCAGCGGTCCACTCACTATATTGACGAAAGACAAGGTCAACAAATGAGGCGGGTTAGGTCAAGGATGGCCGGCTGAGTTCGCCTCAGATTGGGCTTCGTTGCAGGAAAGCTGGGGTCTAGCGCTTTGATGAGTTGTCACTTCTGCTCGAGGCACGACGAGTGTGGCGCGGGATGGATGACGATGGCTAGCCCGGACGTCACGCTGTCGCCGTTGATTCCAGCTCTTGCCTCACTCCCGCTGCCGTGATTGCTGTTGTTGTTGTCGGCGACCCGTTCTGGCAGTCGTCCAGCTTTCCAGAAGCTTGGATATGACGCGCCGCGCAGTCTAGATTGGATTGTTGGAATCGCGGCGACTGCGAGGAATGATTCGAGGGCGCGCGGAAGGAAGGTAGGCTGCGATTCGATTGCTAGACTACGTACTGAGCACACCACGGGTCAGTATTGGCTCTGGTAGAGCGCAGCAGCGATTATTGGAGGACGGGGCTGGGTGGGCATGGTTATGTAGCAATCGATTGGAGAGCGCGCATGCAGTGATGTGTTGGCAAGTCCATGCAACTCACCTCTTAGTTTCCGTGTCCCACAGTCAAGGCGATCCCGACGCTGGGCAGCTGGGATTCTATTCCTGTATGAATGATGAAATTCCCGGTCTCGTCTGCGGCGGGGATTGCGATTTGTGCTTTTCTTGGGTCAGCCGCGGTTGCTGCCCAAAACGTGATGCGACAGCCGCTCGAGTTGGGGTTGCTGCCCACAGTGAAGCTGTCAGGTTCTACAAATCTCGTCGCGCGAGTCGCAACTATGCGTGCGCGACGTCGGCGATGATCAAGGCACCACCTGACGCGTCGTTGTTGATGGCGACAGCGAAGTCAAGTTCAAGAATGCAGTTTGGGTTGCAAGCGCTGTCGGCAGTGCAGTGGTGGAGGAGGCCGGGATAACAATGGAGTTTGATTTTTGGAGAACGGAATGGCGGTCGGTCCGTCAACGATCGGTGATGGGTGTCAGGCAAGTTGTGTTGTGTTGCACTGGTGATGGAAAGAGTGCCAGCGGTGAGGGCGGGTTGTTTCCCGCGGTGAGTAATGGGGGAGTAGAAGTAGTAGCGTACTGTGCGAGAGTGGGCGGGCTTGCAGATTGCAGAGCTGGCTGAAGTGACTGGGGTGATGGCTGTCGGGCTGATGGATGGCTTGCTTGCTCGCTTTGCTTCGGGCTGATGAGATCACAGCTCGGCAGGCGCACAAACTCTCAGTCTCGCGAGGTTTTGCTCGACACTGTTTGATATGTTTGATATGCCTGGTGCGCGCAAGGCTCTACAGCTATACTCGACGCTGGATGATGATAGGTGGTTGTTGTTTACCAGGAACGTGGATCGTGGAGAGGCCAGTCGAATCAAATTGTGATGCGGTGAACCAGTGACGACCGGCGACGAGTTGTAGGCTGAGAGCCGCCAGGCCTGGGGTTGGTTCGGCCTTTTCTCTGATCACTTGTCGCTCTCTCTTGTGACACGCCAGCCTTAAGCCTGGGACCCACGTGAAAGGACAGGTCTGATGTCTTGCGTGTTGCGTGCTGCCGTAGCGAGAAACGGTATTTTTTGAAGTGATGAGTGGACGAAGGAACAGAGCGAGCTGGGTTTGATTGGGTGAAGGCTGAAGGTGAAACGAGGGCTATTGGGCGATAATGAGGGAGGGAAGAAGAGGAGAGAATATTGGCTGGAGGGCGGAAAGTGGGAGACCTCTCTGTGCCTCTCACGCCTCGCTCTTCTCTGGCCCAGCCCGGCACTCGTCGGCATCGGCGACCTGCAAAAACTCTGTTCGGGAGCGACTGCAGCCCCGCTTTTCACTCGCTTGCGATGTCTGGTTGAGGCAAGAGCCAACCAACATTTCGTCTCGTGACCATGTTGATCCACCGCCGCACTATTCCCCTCTGGGCCTTGGACCGCACATGCAATTTTGAGCATCAACGGGATCGGGTGTTACTGCCGACGATTGCGCGACAGTCGAGATTTACACAGAGCTCTACGCAGGACGAGTACGAATGCTCAGGGCCGCGGGGAGTGTAAATGATCCCTGGGCGGTACTGAGCGAGTCACCATCATCGATGTTGTTGTGTTGACCAGTGCGCTGGCTCCAGGGCTGACGTGATGGGCAAGCAGAAGGAATGCGCACGTCATGTGACCGCCGCCATCCCTTCGCGCGTTCCTGGTCAGAGACGCTTCCTCTTTTTCCCGCGTCTTAGCCTGCCACCTCATTTTGCAACATCCCTGCCTCGGATCGATGAGAAGAGGACTCAGCAAACCCTCTGCCGCGCAGCATCAGCGTTGCATGCTTCCACCATCGCTTAGCAGCCGGTATGACGTGCCGGAGGGCCAGCTCCTCGCCCAATCAGGTTACACTCTCCGCTATGCGTAGCATGCTCGTCTTGAGGAGCAGACATGCTGTAGTACCTCGTACTGGCTATGGCCTTGACTCATTCTTCCTGCGTCGCAAGCCATGGCAGCCTGCTCAGACCACACCTGTCTGCCTCGGGAATTCGTTGTGCCCCAATCAGCTCCTCTCGTTTGGCGGAATTTATTATCTCGACCAATTAGACCGGCAATGCTCGCGACTTGTTACTGCCTACTTTCTTCCTCCTGCCCAATCAAATCCGCTAACCGCCTCATTTTGCCTTGCAAGTTTTTTGATTCGCTCTCAGACCCGAAATTCAACAAGTTCCTTCACCCTCCTAAGCATCAGAAGACATACTGTCTCGAGCAGAACCGAGTGTCTAAAGCTTCTGCCCCTACGTATTCATGCAACCAATTGGGACCAGAGGCTGGTTGGCTGGCGAGGGTTCCAGGCGCCAGCCGAGGACGTGGAGACGCGCCGCAAATTCACATGCTGGAGTGTTTCACACATGTCAGAGCCAGATCCTTTGCTTGTGAAGCATTCAGCCGTGTTATGTGCATACGCTCGTAAGCTGTGACCTGGTCCAGCGCACCTCCGCGTGATACGGATGTGTCGCGATTCCTTTGCACGTTCTATGCCTCCGCAAGCGACAATAGTAATGCTTCCTTTCAGAACTATAGCCTCAAAGGTCGAACCGCTTTCCCATTGACCATTCGTGCTTAGTCGCTCAACACAGCTCTCAACATGGCCAAGAAGGGCTCCCTCAATTTCAGTACCTCACTGACCTCGGGCTTGACAGGCTCACCAGCGCTCCTCCTGAGCCTATCTTGGGCCTTCTTACGACGGCGGCGTTCTGCTGAAATTGGGTCAAGGTCGTCTTCTGCGGATTCTTCTTCAGAGTCGTATTCGTCTTCTTCATCAGAGATGCGGAGGTCCATCAGATCACCCTGAAGAGATGTCAGTCTACACAGCGTCCAATATTGGGAAGCAATGTTTGCGAGGCAACGGAAGGAGGAAGCTGCTCACCTCGTGTAGCCCGAAATCGCTGCTCTTAAAGTTGGCTCCAGGCATCCCAGTTGAATCTTCTGACGAATTCGTCCCCTCGGCCGCCATCTTCTGCCTCGTCTTGTCACTGTGCCACTTCTTTCTCGCCGCCTGCCAAGCGACCAGCTCATTAACCTCCCGAGTGACGATTGCCCGATCCACAGTGCCCATGTCAAGCGCTCCTTGCAGAATGGCGTTCATATCCAGCTTGCCACCAGACCTAGGGCCCTTGCGAAGGAACTCGAGGATACCTTCAATCCAGGCCATTAATGCAGTGAAGAGGCCGTTATCATGCGTATGGACCTCGTGTATGAATTTGTACAAATTGTGCTGGTGGCGAGCACAGAGGTCAATGAATGATTGTACTGTTTGGTTGGGATCTGCAGAGACATCTTGCCTCTGGGCAATCTCTACCGTCTTAATGGTGTCATCGGCAAATACTGCGAAGTCTGTAATGCTGCTGTACACATTGGCCGACTTGTAAACTCGGACGAGGGGCTCGTAGAATATCGTGAATAGGTCACGGAATAGTTGTAAGGTGTTGGGCTCTTCGATCATGGCAGCCATCATAGCCTTGTCCCGTTGGCGTGTCATCAACTTGACAAGTTGTTTGAGATGGGAGAACATCTCCGCGCCTTGCTGAAGCTCTTCGTCATCATTCTCAACTGCACTATTCCAAGCGACCCACGCATTGTAGACGCGCTGGATCTGTGGCGGCGTGAGTTCTGGTTGGAACTGCTCCGATCGCAGGATGGCGACGACGATGTCGACGTCCTCTCTCTGCGCCTCGTTCCGGACGGCAGTCTTCATCTCCTCGGGACTGTCAACGAAAGCCTTGATCTTGTTCGTCAGCACCGGGTCTCCGACTTTGGCGACCATGTCGTCAATGGGCTTTTGAAATTGCCGTATCCCGTCATTGAGAGTCTGTGAGAATATGCGCTGCAATAACGACCTCGTGCCGAACGGCTGAGCAAGGAAGAGATCCAGCACGGCTGACATGACTGCGGCCGGATTCGCTATCCGTATAGCATTCTTCAGTACCGTATACGGCACCAGAGAGTGAATCCGTTTCGCTTGTGCAAACAGTTCAGGAGAATTGTCCTCGGCCAGGAATAAGTGGTAGATTGTTGCGGCCACCTCTATCCGCAACCATTCTGCAAACTTCTGATACTCGGGGCTTAGATCCTCAATCTTTTCTTTCTCGCGGATCTCGGTGAAGAGTTTCGTAAGTCCATTAGCCTCGACAATGTTCCTGCGGAACGTCTCCATGTAGGTGTCAAGCTCTGCCGCACGTTTTCTGGCGATATCGTAGAATTTCCTCTGCTCTTCGAGGCGTCGAGCGTCCATTTCTTTCCGCCGTTCGATATCCTCTTGTTCTTCCTCATTCAACTGCACGGTTTGGAGCGTCAGGAAATCGGTCATAGACTTCGACTGTGCGATGTTCGGATTCTGCAGAAGAGTTCGTAAGAAGGCTCTCAACGACACTCTCTGATCTTCACGATGCAGCCGAATGGCTTGCGGACTCGGGCTGGGACTTCTTTCTCTCGAGACACTCATACGAGGTGAGGACGACGATTTGGGTGAGCCACCCCCAGGGTTAGGGCTGAGGGAATTGCCCGACTTCAGCCGTCGGTGGATGGGTAAGAAGTTCCTCCCAGACTCTTCGAGGCTCGCTTCAGTAGATACGGAGGATATTGACTCTGCATCGTTGTCCCCAGACGGCAAGACGGAGGCGAACGTAGAGGACTTGTTCTTTCTGGGCAGAGGAGGAAGGATCTTGCCAGGCATCTCAGTGCGTAACCTCTTGTGCAGTCTCGCAAACTCCCCATATCGTCTGCCAATGTAGATCTCTGGCTGATCAGGCCTCTTGACTCGTATCAGAAATTCGGCATGCTGGTGGTATCTGACCGTTCGCTTGACCGAAGTGATTCTGACGCCTGCGACGTTGACATCCCAGTCATTGATGTAGTTCCCCTCAGGGATATTCACAACTAGGCCTTGCTCGTTGGCGCCGCGGTCAACAACCTCCATCTCGGCAAAGCGTATTCTTTCTTCATAGCCAGAGGCAGTTGGCAGTCCAGACACCATCATCAGCTCGACCAGCTTCTCCGACTTTTTCGCCAGCTTCTTTCTCTTGGTTTCTTCCAGCCTGTCTTCTGAAGAGGATATGTATTTGCTGGCAAAAGACTCGAGGAAGGTTTGTAGTTTGTCCTGCCAGAACTCCTTCTCTTGTGCCTGGTTGAGGAAGGGAAACTTGCGCACATGGTTGACGAAGATATACCGGAGGATGGGCAGCTCAGAGTCCATGGGCGAGACCTCGCCATATTGTGAGCGGAAGGGTGCCCCGAATCGCTGGAGGGCAGTGGGACTGCTGAGTTCCGCGATCTCATCCGAGACCTGACGAGAGATGAGTTCCCGCTTGAGATAATGCTCTTGCTTGCCCGTCAGCAACTGTCCCGGCGGTGGTGTTGAGCCGTGAGATGAAGCTGAAGTATCGCTGGGCGTCTCGACCCTGATCTGGGGTGCTTTCACGTCTCCATTGACTGCGGGCGCAGCAGCGACTGCCGCCGCCTTCGAGGTGCCATTTGCGACCGCATCGGAGGTTGACATGATGACCACGCAAGGAAAAGGGAAGGCCACAGAAGGTCGAGGGGATGCGAAGATGTCGTCCTCAGCTAAATGTACGGGCTCACTCCGCAGCATATATTCCCACAAAAGTTGGAAAATGCAAAAGTCCGCGCCGTTACGTGGCCTGGCTTGGAGTGACGAGCAGCAAATGCACACCGAGACTCATCCCAGGTCATGGGTTAAAGCTTGTCTGTTGACAGATGATCATCATCACTCGTGGCTTTGAACAAGCTAGTTCTAGTTGACGCGAGGGCTACGAAACGGCAAGGATGACTGGATCGTTAATCCAGTGTCACAGCCACGGTTGTTGCTGTCATGGCTGAGCGTCTACGTTTCAACTTTTTGGCGGCGGCCATCGTGGTCGAGGTTGCAGGATGACTGCGTCATTGGGGGCGGCGGCAGGAACGAGCCCGCACTTGGCAGGGCCGGCGGTGCAGCCCACCAGACGACAACGTATGGACAAGTGGGCTGGTTGAGGCTTGTTGGATTGTGAATTAATCACCATCTGCTCACATCGTACAGCTTAACTATATTTTTTTTCTTTAAATCTCTTCTCCTAAAAGCTACTTAAAGCTCGTGTCGTGGATGCTGCTATATCGTTCTGTAAGTAGTAGGGATCCTAGAAACCCTCTGGGGAATAAAACTTATCCTAACCTTAGCGCCTGTTTTGGCCTTCATACCGGGTCTTTATAAACTATGGTACTTTAGCCGCTGTAGTTGGGCTTCTGTAACTCTAAAAGCCTCTCTTTTAACCTCTTCGTAACCACCCGTAGCTACTAGTAACTCGCGCGAGCCTATAGGTGAAACCACGCCTATAGGGCCAACTTGTCGTGGCTGCACTCCGCGTCGGTCACCGTTTCTTTCGAATGGTTGAGAAATTTTCGCTTTATGTGGTATGGTCTGCCGTAGCTGATACTGTAGAGTGCAGTGTCCGTGACGTAGGCTTAACACAGTTAGACCAAAATAACTAGGGAAAGGCCTGGAAAACTCAACACCACCCGAATTATTACTTCAACTGCCCATACAGCCCTGATCTAGCACTAATTAAGAATGCCTAGCAAGCACCAAAGCAGGCATTACGCAAAATTACGCATTGGACGATGAAGAGGTGGCCTTGGAGGGCTGGGAGGCCTTGATCTAGAAGACCATTAATGCCTAGGTCGACAGCATGTCAGAGAGGCTCGAACAAGTCATCGAGATGAAAGGCTAGTTAACAGGCTATTGATTCATCTTAATTATATAACAGCGCAAATAATAATGCTGTTAGCGCAAGACGTTGGTGGTACTGTTGGCAGCACCGCGAAATTTTGGTAGTGTCCCAGTTATTTTGGTCTGACTGTGCCTTAGCACCCACAACCCGTTGCTGTGACTGATCGAACCTGTGACTTTTTTGCAACCATGGCTTGATAAAACCGCCCTGATTGCGGGCTCAGCTTGACTATGTTTATATTGTTCACGAGGAGTCTATAGATTTTCTTTCTCTACAAGTTTATCACCAAAAGATCCAATGGGGCTTTGGTGATTGCAAGCTCAGCTTCAGGGATCCCCTCACGGCAACGTATCAAGCCTACATACTAGTATTCTTTCTTACAGGGTGTACACCAGCTTCTGCCCGCTCACCTTGTCCTTTCTCAAGAGATCGAGGCCTTCAAGGACCCCTTCTAGGCCCTTGCCCACCTTGGGAGGATGAACCTTCAATTTGCCTTGCGCAAGAATAGGATCCACAGCCTTAATCCACTTCTTCATGAACTCAAAATCTCCCTCATTGTCTGGGCTTTTGAAAAACGGTTTATCCGTAGGCTCCCCGGTCGCAGTGTAGCCCATGGACATTGTTGTCGTGACGTCCTTGCGCGGAAATTCAACCTTCAAGATCGAGCCGTATCTGCCCCCGGGCGAAATTACCTCGGAACAAATCTTCGCAGTTGGTGGCAGAGCGATCGTGTCCCACACATAGTTGAGCTCCCCTCTAGTATACTCGTTGATCTTGGCTGTGACTTCAGGATCATTGTAGTCGAAGGCCGCCTCGGCTCCAAGAGACTTGACCAGGTCGAAGTTCCGCGGCGAGCAAGTAGTGATGACACGATATCCCGCGCTGAAACGGTCAGTACTTCTCAAGTGAAGCCGTGCCGGATATGACTTACAGCTTCGCGAACTGGATACCTAGAGTACCAGTTGCCGAGCTTCCACCATATATGAAGACAAATTCTCCCTTTGTCGACGGATCAGTGGGCCAGTTCAAGCCGATCTTCTGAAATAGTCCTTGTCCGCAAGTGACGACGCCGACGCCGAGCGTTGCGGCGTCTTCGAACGACAGATGTGCCGGGGCATGCATTTGTAGATCGGCCTTGACCGCGATTCTCTCTGCAAACGCCCCGTCCTCCTGCTGCAGCGAGTTGCCGCCATGCGCAAACCCGGCAACTCGATCGCCAACTTTCCAAGGTGTCTCATATCCGGTGCCGGTTTCTGCAACCACCCCGGCACAGTCACATCCTACCAGGGAGCCTTTTGTGTTGATATAGTCAATGTGCTTCCAGTCCGTGGGGTTCAATGCGACAGCCTTCACATCGACAAGCATATAACCTGGTCTGAGCTTGGGGTAAGGCCGGTCGGTGACCAGAGATGCCTTGCCAGGCTCGCCGTCCATCACAATGGCCTTCATGTTGAGGATATTGTGTGATCTGTAGCCTTAGACGATGAAAGGCTGGATGTATGCCTCAGACTGAAATAGGATCACAGAAACAAAGAGGGGGGGCCTGCAGAGTATTAAGTATTGAATGACGAATGCTAGTTCCACCTAACGTTTCATGCTCGGAGTTATCAAATGGAGCCACCTAAAATCCCGGTCGCTCTCAAAACAACGGCACTGGACGAAATTCGGGTAAGATGCTTCAACAACTTCAAGATTAAAGTGAGTATCCGGAGCCTAATTGTCAGCACAAATAGTTACAGACTCTATCGGATAAGCATAGCTCCTAGTGTTGCGCAAGTCCCAGCAAGTTCGCGACACCAGTCTATTGGTGTACGTTAGTGTCCTCCGGGCTGGTGCCCATGAACGCAATACTGGGAAAAAGCTGTTGGTTGGACGAAGAGGATAGCCGATTAGCCAGTCGACCGGACGATAATGAGACTTCTCCACGCAAGGGTGGCATTTGTGGCAGATGCTTGTTAACTGCCGTCGATTTGTGCACATCAATTTGGTATAAACTGGGCGTATCCGCAATGTAGACAACCACACAACCTCTATGCCCCGTGTCACCTTACTAATACCTCCGCTGCGGCCGTAACAAGGAACCGGAGAAGCAACAAGCATTTGCTCTGTGGATGAATAGTCAACTTCAATTGAGGACTTCTCGGAACTCGATGATTCGGATCCGAGGATAACCGACAGCCCAGAATTACCCCGCAGTCAGTGCCTAGCACAGCCTCGTGCTGATTTTGCAGCCTTGCTCAGAACTTTTTCTTTCGTGGACTGGAACTGGACAGTCAATCCCTCACAATCCTCAGCACTTTCGCGATCTCCCTTACGCACTCGCTCGGCCAGTACACGTTTCAGTCTTCCTCTCCTCCTCCGCCTTGTTCATTGAACTCACGTCTTACCATGGTGCGCAAACTCAAACACCACGAATCCCGCCTCCTCCGCAAAGTAGACTTCCTCACCTACAAGTCCGATGGTCCCTCCCACCGCGAAGCCGCAGTCCGGCGGCGCTATCACCTCACCCACCCGCTAGACTACTCGAAGTACAACGCCCTGTGCGGCCGACTGAGGCAGCTGGCCCACATGCTGAGCAATCTCGACCCGACGGACCCGTATAGAGTCGAGATGGAAGGCACCATGCTGGAGAAATTGCACCAGATGGGGATTCTCAAGCAGAGTCGTACCCAGGGCGCGGGTCTATCGAGCGTAGAGAAGGACGTGACGGTCTCTGCGTTTTGTCGCCGCCGACTCGGGATCGTGATGGTGCGGAACGCCATGGTCGAGCATGTCGCTACAGCACACAAGTTCGTGGAGCAGGGCCATGTGAGGGTGGGGACTGAGGTTGTGACGGACCCAGCATTTCTGGTGTCGAGGGGAATGGAAGACTTCGTCACCTGGGTGGATGGTAGTAAGGTCAAGAGACAGGTTCTGCAGTACAGAGAGAAGTTGGATGATTTCGATCTGCTGTGAGGAGCATTGGCGGCGGCGTGACTGCAGGGAAACACCGCCCACGATAAAAGACAAACAAGAGATGACCGCATGGGAAACCGAAGCAACAATTTGAGAAAAAGACAAGACCTGGCTGCAGGAAGAGAGCGTCTCACAAACGACAACGAAAGTTGACTACACATACGGCTCAGACACATTCGTGGTTGCCCGCTGTGGTCCGACTAGGATATTCACCTCTGGACTCACATTCGTGGCCCGGCCTTCCAATTCGGAGGGATAACCCTTCTTGGATCTGTTACGAGCAATTTGTTGCATTGTCGACAGTCAGGCCCAGTAAGCACGGGACCCACCATGCAGGAAACGAAGAGAATACACGGCACGGCGCTGTGCGAGGGTACTTTGAATCCCTCGTCTGAAGCACTTCTCGGCCTCTCGCCTACGAGGTATGCCCAGCTGCGACAAAGAATGCCCACATCAATCGATTTTCATATACTCGAAGTGTCAAGGCTTTGCGACCAGCACTTCCGCAGACAAGAAGCGCAGAAAGGGGCGCGGACAAGAGGGGATTGCTCTCCACAAAAGGCCTTCAGAAGCTAGATTTATGTGGCATATGTACTTGAATGGGAGTATGTCCAAGGGAAGATATAATAGCTGGTACACAAGCAGCCCACATGGTAACTATCCCAGCAAGAGCTGGTCAAAATTCCATCGCATTTGGTGGTATCAGGAAGCAGAGGTGCTGGCATCATGGGAATACAGAAGCTGATTGCACAAACACAAACAGTTCCCCATCGCTCAAGCCTTCAGTTTCTTCTTGTCGTGACGGTCGTCAGCCTGAATGTGTCATAACTCGAAGCACGACAACCAGGGATTCCTCGTTTTCGCGTCCTTCCCCCTCGGCGTCTCGTTGCCAGTCGCATTACCCTTGGAGGGGCCCGTAATTTCAAGCTCCAGTACCGTCTTCTCGTCCAGTCTCCCATGATCAAGGTTCTGCACAATATCATCCTCGACGTCACTGTCGTCTTCGTCGCTAACGCTCATGCGGAACCGTCGCACGCTATCCCCGTCGCAGTCACCGGTAAAGAATCCTCTCCTCCCATTCTTCTTCCGCAGACACTGGGGCCACACGCGCCGCACGAACCCTCGGACGCCGCGGTGCGCACGGTCGATCTTCTCGTACTCGGTGCGTCGTGTGGCGTTGGATGTCCAGGATATCACCGTGTTGAGCTGCGGTCTTTGCTGCGCTGTTTTGGCCGTTGGGGCTGTCATTGCGCGGGACAGCAGGGAGCTGTGCTCATCCACGGGTGCGTTGAACCCAGAGGACAGTGCAGGTGAATTCTCCACGCTGCCTGCGGCCAGGGCGTACGAGTACCGCCCGCAAGCGAACGGGTCTGCAACCGGGGAGTGGTCATCCTCAGGGTCGGCGGCTGCTGATGATGTCGCTAACCTCGCGTCGATTTTCTCACAAACGCGCTTGATGCCGTCTGAGTCGAAGGTGCCGTCGGGAACAAGCGAGGCGTGCCGGGTCGTCGTTCTGGAACTCGACAGGCTCGGCAGAGGAGTGATGTCTCTGCTCATGGCCAACATGCCGTCCAGTGAGGAGAACAAGTGGCAGCTCTGAAGATGGAGCGTCGCGGAGTCTCTGCGAGCTCGCTGCTTCTGCCTGGGCAAGCTGCTTCGCCGGCGTGGTATCGGGATGGAATCCTGGCGCAAAGAACTTGGGCGTGATGATCGAGACTGTGATTTTTGGGAAGAGCTGGATCTTTGAGAACCTGCCGTTTTCGACCGCGGTCTGGTCGGGGCGTTTTCTTGTTTTAATATAGGAGGATCTGTACGCACGGCGTTCTTGTGCCGCTTGCAGCTGCCCTTCGTTACAGTTGAGATAGCCGAGTGGAACGACTCGGCGTCTGATTCGTCAATCCGATCGCCCATCGTGGGTTTCATTTCATAGTGGTAGCTCATGATTCGTATCGTCATCATATCATGCATGGACCTTCGACGTAGAAATAACCGCAACTGGCTTCGGACGTGGCCTGGTCTCCTGGTGTCGGGACAGGCGCAAGCTGTGCAACCGCTGGGTCCGTTTGAAAATGCTAAACAAAAGAAACAAGACAGAGTGACTGGAACACGGCGGCGGTGGGGGAGGAATTCGCTGAGAGGCAATCATCACCAGTTGCTCGAGGAAGCGCAAGGGTATCGAGAGTGACGGCAAACCCTAAGCGTCACAGAGCAAAGATGATCCCATGTCGCATCGAATCTTTCCACCGCGATCCTGGGTCTTCAGGGCATTTTGAAACACGATGACAAGTCAGAGCAAGCGTTGAAACCAAAAAGCTGAGGACCAAGAATGCGCGGTGCTCGAACAAAATGCCATCTGGAAAAATGGGCCAACTAGCGAGAACAAGCCAATTTTGGAAAAGGACAATTAGCAATGACAACGCTCATCAAGAAACGCTGCTGCACGTCTAAGCCTCGAAGGCGAGGACTTTGCCGCCACTTGACGTGCTCGTCTGCAGGAGAGATTGGTTGAGAAGCGACGGTTGCAAATGGCTGCAAGGGCGGTTGATGAAGCGCTGCATGGACCAGGCGCCTGAGTGGACACGTCGGCGCCAGATCTCCGACATTATCAATCACTCTGGAAGCACTGTTGCCCGAAGTGTCGAGGGCCATGTGACGATCAGTGACTTGATAAGAGGATTGCGAAGGCGACCGTGTGTGACCGCGGCCAATGTTGGCGGTTTGGTGGACGAGCTAGAGACGCAGAGTGAAGGCGTGTTGAAGAATGGATTGGTAACAAGTGTCCAAGAGCGGCGGCCAAGTGCGATGGAGCATTGACGGAGTCTTGATGGGGGGTGGATGGGGGTCTGAACGGGGTCTTGGTGGAGGGGGGCAACAGTTCAGTGGCACCCTGCACCTCGACCTGTACACCGCCAATTTCGTCCAATCAAAAGCCCCAAGATGACTGACCATGCTTGCCGCATATCCATACGGATGACCCATTATTGCATGAGATACGGACAGAGGTCCGATGGTCAAAAGCAGGGTAAAGGAGAATGCTGTGTTCGACTCGCTGGCGCCTCGACGGTCTCCTGACCGCCTCTGGAACGCCAGTGGGCTCGAGTAACGACGACACGGACCACGTCTGTGTGATCAGTTTGTGGTGGCTTGCAGATGGGTTGAAGGTCATCTGAACTACGGTCGCCAGCCTCCCGAAAGATGTTGAATCGAGAACGCGTGCTGTGCGTTGCCTCGCCTCAGTGGGCATGTGGTTTGTGCTTCCAACTGTCCCATGACTGCACAACAGCGGGAATGACCAGAAGCATTGAGACTGCTGTCGCCACCCCTCCGCAGACAACGGGAACCATCTGGCTATCCTTGCAGCCTTGTAGATACGCTTCCAGTATCCCCTCGACCTGATCTTTCGCGAACAACCTTCTAATTTCTGTTGCTCCGGCATTGACCACCGTCTCGGGTTGGACCTTCGGAACATAGTGGCCCAGACTCGAGATCAGACTGTTGGTAAACGCGGCTTCCGTCGCCGCGATGAAGATAGACGTGCCGATGTTCTCCGAGAACAGCGTCAAAGCCGTCACTGCAGCGATATCCTCGGCGCCTACAGCTGCCTGGTTAGCGATCATGGGGACTTGGAGTGCAAGTCCCACCCCCATCGCGGTGACAACCTCAAAGCCAATCCAGGAGCCCAGACTCGCGTCAGCACCCAGAGTATGGACCATGGTGACGCCAAGCGTCCCGGCAATGGCGCCGACGACGAGAAAAGGCGTATAATGTCGCCAAAAGGTGAGAACCCCGTTGGCGACCATGGTGAAGACCGAAACCCCCGCAACCAGCGGTATCAAACGTAGACCGCTCTCCGAAGCAGTGTGATTGCCGACCGACTGGAATTGGATTGGTAGGGCGTATAGTAGCGGGAAAAACAACCCAGCGAGGAACAGTTGATAGACCAAGTTGATGGCGATGGAGCGTTTCCGGAGCAGATGGGGCTGGATCATGGCTCGATTACCCATCAACCATTCGTTGATGGCGAATATGACAAGGAGCGCGGCAGAAGTTGTGAGGCTGGCAACGACTCTCCAATTTCTCCAGGACGACGAAACTCCCCCCTTCTCTAGGGCGAGGACGAGACATGCCATTGATCCTATACAGAGCGGAAGATCAGCTCACCCCTCTGAAAAACTTCCGTCAAATCATGCATCGTGGCACTTACCCAGGACAAGCAGGCTCCCAGCTAGATCTAGCGAAACAACCTTCTCTTTCAACGGGACTCGCCCCGATTCAGTAGATGGAAGGGTCTTGACAGTCAGTACCATGATGGAAGCTGCTAGAGCGCCCAAGGGAAGACTGATCCTGCGCAATCATGAGTCCTCGATCTTGATCAGACGCCACGGCACATTCCTCACCAAAAGCACCACTGCCACCCCGGGCCGTCGGTCAGCACACCACCCAGTAGCGGGCCTACAACGCTGGCTGTTCCGAACGTCACTCCCAGTACGCCCATATACGCGGCTCTGTATTGAGGTTTGACGCTGATTGCGATGGTAATGAACGCTCCCGTCATGGCGCCTCCACCTCCCATCCCCGCAACAATCCTCCCCAGGATCAGGACGGAGCTGCGTGGAGCGATGGCGCATATTGTGTTGCCGAGTTCGAAGATAAACACCGTAAGCAAGAATACCCTCTTGAGGGGGAAGTGCTTGTACTGTTCGTAACAACGCTGGTCAGCCTCAGACGCTCTTCTGCTTCTTCTTCTGCCACAACCACAGGCACGCAGCCACAGTCGAGGTGAGCCGCCAACTTACAGCTTTGCCCCAAGTCGACTGAAACGCAGCGTTGGTGATCGTATAGGCAGATCCATACCAACCGACATCCTTGACGGTTCCAAATTGGTCGGTGATTCTGGGTATGGCCGTCGATATGATCGACGTGTCCAGGGCCGACAGGAAGATGGTGAATATCAGTCCGACAGTCAAAAGGATGAATCGCAGCCCAGTCGGATAGTTTTGCTCCTGCTGGGGAAGCGCACTCTCTTGCTGATTCTCGTCATTGGTGAGAGATATTCGCTGCAGTTCTTCGCCCTCATCCGCCACGGTGACCTTCTGACTGGCCATGGCTCTTCAGGTCCGCACGTGTTGGTATGGGAGCCCGATAACAAGGCATGTAGATTCTGTTAGATGAGAGGGTTTCGACTTCCACACTCTTAGGCCCTCCAAGCATTAACTCGGCGCGGGTCGCCAGCGTTACATTACAGTTGCTTGCGTGCTTGCGCATTCAAAGACAGCTACACTCCTCCCTACTTACATGGGGGCTTCAACTTGGCTGGGCCGCAGCGCCTGGAGCGCAGCTGTTCCGTTTCAAGTTGCTATTTCGCTTCCTCTGGCGCCGACAACAACATGAACTTCCATGACAGCTTCTTGAAACATATACTCTGTCTTTGAACATAACAAGGGCATATCATGCACCGTCTCATCTGATACTTTATTCATCCAATGACATCTCTCAGTTCACCAGTCCGGGAAAGATGTCTGCCCACGTGACGGGCGCGACACACCGAGCTGGTACCTAACCGAGGCAAAGCGGAAACAAGCTTCTTATTTTACAACCCCGAATTTAAGCCCACAATCATCAGGGTGGCATGGTGTAAGGGTTAGCATGTATCGTTGTGGCTCAACATCTGCCAGGTGGACCTATTCCGATCCGATCCCAGTTCGACTCTGGGTGCCGCCAATTTCTTTTTTTTGTTCATTTTCTCATTCGGGGGGGATAGCTCCTCTTCTCGTATGCCTTTGCGAGGCTGGAAAATGTCGTGTATTCTATTGCAGACATTAATTTCGGACTACATTCGTACTCGTGTTAAACCAATATCTGATACAGTTCCAGCGAAAACTCGGACGTTCATAGCACGAGTCCTGAATGAGAGACAGAATGAATGTGTGAGGTAGTTAACGACCTTTTCTAGCATTGAATTCCGCTCTACACGAGGTACCAGGATCACATCGAATATCGCAGTGGGCTCTATTCAAGCTGCTCAGCTACATCTTCACCTACGCTTTTCGTAAGTTCGATATCGATTTATCGCTCCGGCACAGTGTTTCTCCTGCTAACCACCCACATCCTCTACAACCTGCTCGATTCTCAGGGTATGTTTTCATTTCTTTCCAATTGCCCCCGTTGCCCTCACCTATCAACACCCCAATATGTCCCGAGGCATTTGCCGCTTCAATCTCGTGGGCAGTCCACTTCATCAAGTCCAGACGCAAAGCTGGAGACGTCGCCTGCCGGAGAATCTGGTCTGGATGGTCCCGGCGTACGACATGCCTGTCCTCCTCGATTCCAATGGGGTGGCCACGGATGTGTTTCTGGCTTCGATTGCGGGGACCCCGGGGTGATGCATTTTGATAGCTGCGTGTCGATGGGACCCCTCTGTAAACATCAGACGTGACAGCTTTGGATCGGTGATAAACATAAAAGACGTCGTCAATGATATGACAAGACCCCAGTCCGTTCAGCCCCCACATAATGTCAATGTCTCGTTAGCAAAGACCTGTCCTCGTGGAGGGTACGATTGGCACCCTGATCCCGATCGTGTGCCTCTGCTCGCGCGTTAAGGCTGCTCTTCCTTGTCTTCAGTATCTGGAATATCTGTATTCGAACTCCCTTCAGGAGGGATCGGGACGCCTCTGGAATCAAAGTCCTCCTTGCGGCTGACCGCAAATCGACTCTTCCTCCGAATGATAGGACCATGCTTGTAAAAGACGAACGGTATCGGTGCAAGCAAAAGACTGAAGCATCCGAGGATGGTGACTGTCCAATGATGTCCAACATTCTCGTAGAAGGGAATTGCAGCCACGACCATCGGGCTGGCACACAAATAACGCGATACCGTTGAGAAGACAAGGGCACTGGCAGCATATGTCTCGTATACATCGATGAGGTACATATAACTGGTGATGAAGATCATCTCGGCGGAATATCCGAAGAAGACGGAAGCCAGGATGGGCGACCAGATCGAGATGCTGGGATAGGAGGTCCATGCCATCCAGAACAAAGAGATGGGCATCTATCAATCCCGCCAAGTCAGTATCGGTCGAGATAAATGTCTAGTGGACGACATCGACTAAGCGGGCGTCAAGATCAGGAGCGCTGACACAAAGTCGAGGCGGGGGCAAACTTACCACTGGAGCACCCAACATGGCGTACCAAAGCCGAATTTCGGGTTCGAATTGTTTCTTGTGCTGAGACTCAGCTTCCCGTTGAGCTCGGACTGTCCGTTTGTAGATCCAGGGGATTGCTAAATAGGCCAACCAGACGCCGGCCAGAATCGCCACAAAGATTGTGTTTGTCAGCCCCTGGGAGATGTTGTATGTCCTTCGGAAGATGAAGTCGTAGCCGCTGAGGAATGTAAACAGAATAACGTAAACCAGAGACAGGTAGAATGAGATGAGTAAGATGATCGGCTCGTGTAAGGCCAGGACGAAGGGTCGGCGAAGAGCCGTCTTCAGACGCGTGGACAACGATATCCGTTCAATCTCATGCTCGGCGTAGTATCTGTCATCACCCGTGATCTTGCGTAGCTGCCGTGCCTTCCAGCTCAACAAGACCGGGGCGTACGTTTCCGGCTGGAAGAGGAACGTTATGGCCAAGATAACTCCGGCCAGCATCAGAGTGACCCATTCCGCCCACCGCCAGGAATGTAGTACAGGCGACTCTGCAATCCAAGCACCCATGACCGGACCAAGTGCTGCTCCCCCAAACCCGAAAAGACTGAAGAAGGGAAACATGTATGTCTTCTCCATTGGAGTGAACATATCGGAAATGCTTCCACCAACACACACCGACGGCGCCGCCCCAACCACGCAGGCCACGAAGCGGAAAACAATCTGGCTGCCAATGTCCGGAGCGAGTGCTGAAGCCGTAATGAACAGGCAAAACAGGGTAAGCGCGGGCAGGTAGATTTGATTCCGCCCCAGGACTTCGGAGAAGGGGCCTGCCACCAGAGCGCCTGGACCAAAGCCGAGCAGAAAGCTGCCAATAGCGCCGAAGCTTTCAGTCACCTCGCTGACGCCCAGACCGTGCGCCGCTTGAGGAACGACTGCGCTATCGAGGGAAGAGGCGACGCCCATCAGCCCTCCTATCAAGCATATGACCGTGATCGCTCTCATGCGTTTGGCGAAGGCCCAGTTTCTGGGGTTCAAGGGATCATCTGGTGTGTCCCAGTCGACTACCAGTACGGCGCGGCCGTTGACGATTCGGGTCTGCTGACGGGAAAGACATGGTAAAACGCGTATCCCCTCGACATTGTGGTCGAGTTGACTCTGTAGGGAACGCCCTATCTGGCGGTATTGTCGATATGTCTCCATTCCGGTGAATAATCACGGGCGTCATTGCTAGGATACTCACGTTTGGCGGAACGGCAATGCGAGTCACAGATATAAGCAAGACATCGAGGCAATGGATCCAACACTGACGTGACGCGTCTCCATGGCCTCAGGCACTCCAGGGACATTCGGAGCATAGAAGTGAGACCGAAGCATAATTACCTTCTTGCCGCTGAACAACCATCGTTAAAACGGCATCACTTCTCGTGAGAGAAATGATGGCAGAGGAGCAATTGCAGCTGGCCGCCGCTGAAGCATGAAAGGCGAATGATAACATGTCCGCGGAGGAAGCATTCGAGGCTGGAGCCAGCTGGAGACGCTCAAGGAATGTGACATATCGAGTTAGAGAACAAATACTCTCAGGGTTAGGAGAGGGTCATCAAAGGGAGGAGGAGCCTTGGTGAGCCCCTCGGATACTTTGCCGGGAAGGCTGAGTCATGCACAAAGACGTGCTCTGATTGGCAGACATTTGCCTAAGCGAAATCGCTTAGGATCTCATCGCTCAACTCACCGGATTTGCAGGGTCTTGTATTCATACTACTCAGTGCGTTTGATGACTTCTGATTAGTTAATCCGAAGACAACAAGTACCTTGCTCACAGTAAGACCGGTCGATCAAACAGGGACTGGGATGTCATTTGGATCAAGGTGTGGCTGAAGCGACAGACGCCTGGTATCGATCACCGTATCGGACGACAGGCTTCGCGAGAAGGTCAAGCGTCGGCGTTGTCCAGCACACACTATCAACTCAGAGCCTTGTGATATCTGACCATCTGCAGTTAGAGGGGAGCATTTTGAGGGCGATGGGCCGACACGTCTGTTAATCGGAAAGAAAGAAACATCCTCCGAAGGCGCTCTATTTCCAGTCACTTCGTGCGCAATGACAATGACGCTTCCTACACTCCCATCACCCTCAGCCTCTTCGTCTCACTCTCGTCTCGAGCATCTAAGCCTCGAACCATTGACGCCTTCCTCCTTCGCCGACTTCGGCACAGCCATATCGCCTCCCTTCCCGCCCACTCTCACCCACCCGCCCAGAACAGCCAACACAGTCCCTCCCCCTCTCCACCGTCCCCATCAACCGCCCGCGGTGCTAGCAAACCAGAACTCTGCCCTCAAAACGTCTCCGATCTCGCAGTTCGTCAACAACTACGCGCACTCACCGACCAACCGGCCGTCGACGCCTCAAATGAGCATGTTCTCATGTTTTCCGCGGAACCTGAGCGGGATTGGCATCGACACATCTCCGGGCTCCGGGGGTCTGGGGTTCAAAGTCGAGATCCTAGAACGGCATCCTTTTACGACGCAGACGTTCGCTCCGTTGGGCCTCTCCGCGAGCGATGCCCGGACTGTGTTCCTGGTCATTGTGGCGCCGTCTCTCCCGGGCTCGATCACAGCGACGTTGCCTGACGGATCGTCGAAAACCATTACCAATCCGCCCGCTTTATCTCGACTGCGTGCTTTTGTCGCGAGGGGAGATCAAGCGGTCACGTACGGCCCGGGGACGTGGCACGCACCGATGGTCGTGCTGGGCCAGAAGAGGGTGGACTTCCTCGTCACGCAGTTTGTGAATGGGGTTGCCGAGGATGATTGCCAGGAGGTGCTGTTGGGGAGGAATAGTGTGCGCGTAAGTCTGAAGGGGCTGAGAGTGCAGGGTGAGAAGGGAGTTAGTGCAAAGTTGTAATGGTGGGAGGCAATCTGACGGAATGGGATGTGCAATGCGGGAGCGAAAATTGGCAGGTCAAGTACAATACTGTTGTCTGGTGCAATATTCATGTGTCCCGACAAGAAACACTCAATGGGGTATCATTTGCCAATTCGAAGTAAGCAAGACTTTTTGCCCAAACCGACAGCAAGAACCGACGATTGACTCGGGGTCATTCCGACTTTTAGGAGCCAGGGCCATGTTATCCAATGTCAAACCCGGCAGCCGGCGGCCGAACAAAGCATCACATCCCTCCCTCTAGCTTGGTCACCAGCCTCTTCATGCCCACCCACTCATCCATGCTCGCCTCACCATTTCCACACTGCAAGCCCTTACCAACATCAAATACCGTCACCACACCATCCAGACCTCCAACAGCAAGATGGCTGCCCCTCCTCTCCTCCCAGGTCACTTTGTTCAAGCCTTTGAATGGCACTATGCCGTTCTTCCCTCTCGTCGGAGATGCCTTTGCAATCGGGACTTCAAGGTCATAGCTGAGGTCGAAGACCTCCACTTCACTCGAGCCAGTCGCACAGGCAAACACAGAAGGCTTGTGAGGTGCCCATTTCGCATCGTACACGAGGTCTTCCCGGCCAAGGTTCAAGATGGGCCTAACGACGGTCGGGGCCGTCCCCCCAGCTACCATGCTCGACGCAGTGGCACTGGAGATTGCGGCTGGCTTCACGCGCCAGAGCTTGACGGACCAGTCGGAAGATGAACTCAGGAGCAGATCACCTAGGTCGACCGGACCACGCGCTGGATGGAATTGTGACGACATGACAGGCGCAGTGTGGCCTTTGTATGCAATGCGGTTATCAACTCCTGCCTGTGCGCCAGCTCGGTCGTACCTGTGACAGGGATATATGGTTCCTTCCTCGGTACCGACGGTAAAAAAGGTAGGATCTGCAGCTGGGAAAGACATGCTTGTGGGAGCAAGGTCGTCAGTCCTTGCAGGTGGAGGGGTGTTGAGAACCAGGTATTCTTGAGCTTGGGTGAGCATGTCAACGGACCAGGAGCAAACGACGCCGTCCATCGACGCGGTCAGGATATTGTGGGCATTGGGGGTTCCGACCACGCTGATACTGTAGACTGGATGGGTGTGGCCGAGGTGAGAACCAGACTGTGGAGTTTTCTGGACGGGCTGTCCTGTCCGGCCAGATGTTCTCGTGTCCCATAAGCATATTTGGCCGGAATAGCACCCGCCGATGACGAGGTTGGGGTGGAATGGTGAGAAACGTGCGGAGAGGACGTCTGACGCTGCGGTAAATGTATACTCTGGCCGTGACGGGGCATGTGAGTTCCAGAGCAGAACCAGGCCAGCTGGCTCATGCGGAGCAGAAGGATTCTTGGTGTACGACGATAGAAGCAACTCATTGAAATGTGGCGAAAACTGGATATCCGAGACAATCCGTCTTCGGGTATACCGATCAGAAAACAATTGGAATGCCTCCCGCAGTTGATGGGATTTTCTACTGGTTCGCGAATACGGGGCGGCATCGTCGTCGTCGTCGTCATCGTCCAGCGTAGAGGTGCGAGTGTAGTCAGCTAGCAGGTCGTACTCATCGTCGATGTCGAGTGCGCGCTCAATCACTTTTGATGATCGTTCCACGAATGACACAAATTCCGTCGAGGCGACTACAGCGTTGAGTTCGTTGTTGGTAAGGGTCCGCAAAGGAAAGCGTAGTTGTTGCTGGTTCGGGGAGATGGTGGATGCTGTTGAATCACGATTCAAGGTTGCCCGCAATTCCTCTTCGATCTCCCGCCGCAGGGCTTGTCTAATCTCTTCCTCTTTCTCTAGATCGCGCCGGCTGACTCGTTGTCTATGACGCAGCGACTGGTCTTCGTCTTCGGAGAGTTCCTGTGGCTTTATAGGTTCTTCCAGGTATGGCTCCGTCTGTACGCCTTTGGTGTATGTGATGTACTCCTTTTTAGACGGTGCCGGTTCGCGGGCAGACGCATCCACGTGGATGGGGTATGAAGTGTCTGTGCTCTCCGTCTGCGTTGCGATTTCCCGGACAGCCTTCCTGGGAGACGGTTCACCGTCTTGTTGGGGGCTGATATGCCCTGTTCCTGTCCCTTGGATTGAACTAGGACGACTTCCTTTTCTGCTTGGAGAGGGTAGAATGGAGTCTCGGTCTCGGTCTCGTTGGCGTTCTATGAGCGTGGCGACCAGATTGTCAATTTCCTGACGACGTTCCTCTGTATTCCTGCCTGGTGACGGAGCCTAGGAATTCATTAGTATGGGCCGCGATGGGAAGCCGGTTGACCATTGCTTACCTCCCCAATGCTCTGCCGCTTTGTTGTGTACTGCTCCTGGCGCAGTTCCCTCTGCCGCTTGAGTTCCGCCAGGCGAGCCCTCTTGGCCGCTAGTTCCTCCTTCAACGACGACATGTTGGGAGTGACGCGGGGCTTGGTGTACGTCGTGGACGATGTGGTCAGGAGTTGAGCGTGGAAGTTGGCGCGAGTCAGAACTTCGCGTGATCACGTGAGCATCTGAGTCGGTCGGAGAAGCGCAGGAGGCAGGGATAAGCTCCGATTTTTGAGAAACATTTCGCAGCTTCGACTTCCCGCAATAACATTAAATCACAGTCAACGCCATTGAAGTCGGAAAAGGCGGTCCGAAACCCGAACTTGGTGTCGCATTCCTGAGCTCGATATCGATTTGAGGAGGAGCTCACGCGACTGCACACACTTCGTTCGCCATGTCGACATCCCAAGGAGTCAATGTATGAAATGCTCGATTCCAAGCGTCTGTCCTATATCTGAGCTCGGCACTGAGTCCTCGCAGGTCCTCCGGTGGTCAGCATTAGTGGCTGGCATATTCTACGGCTTCACCCATCAAAGAACAATTACTGCGCGCAACGCAGCCGCACACCAAAAGGCCGAATACGACCACAAAGCAGAGTTAATATCAAAGGCAAAGGCGGAATGGGCAAAGAAGAATCTCCCTCCTCAGTCAAAAACCGCGAGCGGTGATAGTATGTGCTATGCTCTACGATTGGGGCTGGACTCGGAGAGCTCGGTCTGACTTGAAGTACAGTTATAACAGATCCCAACGACAAGAATTTCGACCTCGAGGCCTACCTTACGAAGCTGCAGGCTGAGAGTTGAGGAACGGTGCCGACAGCAGATGCAAGACAAACCTGGACGAGACCGGGCGACATGTCCAAAAAGCCTGGGAAGGGCGAATAGATACGGCGTTGAGTCGAGTTGATACCCGTGCGGTTTGGTCTCAACCATGGCGGATTGCCATGTTCCAAGCAAGGAAAATGACAGGCGACTCGCATACAACTTGTACATACTGGGAAGTGGCAGGCGGTGCCCTCAGCTGTAAAATCATGATCCATTTGACATGAACTTCGACCTCGGACAGGTTTTTGAAGACAGAATGCAACTGCTTCTCATAGAAGCTCTGACTCTACTGACCAACACCAACATTCGATGTTCAATCCCCTGCAGACCCATTGGTCGACAGCTAGACGCACCAAGACGGGATCAGATACACTTCGATCTGTGATATTTTCCAGGAAGGATCTGTGCTTAGGGCTCCCGTTTCGTCCAGCAGCAGAGCTATCTTGTCTCGCCCGCGCAAGCATGTTTCTGGTTAGTGCCAGAACTATAATTTATTGACTGCAAGGAGCATATTGAATTGACACAGTAGTTGTCACCCTGTCGAGGCTGTCGGTCGGAGTCGGGCCCGCGTTTCGCTTGATACACAGTGCACCAACCGATGCCGGAAAGGAACAGAGCCAGGTCTCGCTGCACAGGATGTTGCTGTCAGCCGTGATGCCGCATTGAGACCCCAGCACATGCTTTTTGTTCCTCACCGCGACAACAATTGCCGTGCTCGGCTGTATCTATTCCGGGGGATGTTGCACTTTTGCTGTCAACGGGTTATGCGCACACAATGCCACGTGACCACACCTGCGACTTCGCCCCTGATCCTCCCGCTCAGGCATCCCTTGACAGACTCCAGGCGCTCTTGCTGGGCCAACGGAAAACAGGACCCGCCCATCCGTCCGATCGATCGGAAACACCGTCAGACCTTAAATTTCTCGACACTGGACATAGCGTGTGCGGCTCCCAGAAGGACTACTGCGTACTATGAAGTATCAGACCTATATCGAGAGCAGCTCTGTTCACGTCGCCTCGTCCTGCCTTTTGGTGTGCTCCGTCCACTTGAACCGCGTGACTGGCGACCGGGCCCCCAAGAGGCCTGTGCTCGGCCAAGGGAGAAAGGCGGAGACCCAAGGCAAGGCCGCGCAGCAATTCCGGATGGAGCGAACTAGTGCTTTACAAAGTAATGTTGCGAAGGCCTGTTTCGATGACGACGGCATTCGGATCCGCATGACAATCACCGCCATTCGCTCTGTTGCGCTTCACGTCTTCTCGAGTTGCGATGTTCTGCCTTTTTTGTGGCTTCGATCAACACCCCCTCTTTAGACGGTGGGTACGCCCCCGGACAAAAGCCGGGCTAAACGTGTCATCCAAAGCTGGATGGCAGGCATAGACGACCACTCACAGAAGACTGCCACGCTAGGTTGTGGTGTTGTGCCGCTCAGGGGGGTAACGCGCTACGGTCTTCATCCTTCACAGCCAACCCTGACGGGACCCTCACTGGCTTGTCCACCAGCCCGAATACCCGATTCCAGCGCCCGGCTGAAGCAATACAGGAGTCTCGAGATCGAGTCGAGAAACTGGATTGGCGCCAACCCCGCAAATTCTGCTCTTCCGAGAAGGCCGCATTAAATACCCAGTACGTCCGCGAATGCCAACCCCCCGCTGATCCCATCAAAATGCCTTAGGTGCGGCGCTCTAGTCCTGTCGCTGCATGGCCCGTGGGCCCTTCTGCCCTCTTGAATTGCCGTCGTGTCCTCGACTTCCAGGAACGGGAGTCCAGGTTCCCGGAAATCGACAGGATCCACAGAAATGTCGATCGTTACTCGTTCGTTCAAAGAAGCAGACCATCCCTAGCGAACATCACATCATGTCAGTACGAGTACTTCGTAGGACCTTTCCTTCCCCAGCATTTCCCCGCAGCCAGAACTGTGCATTTAGTTCCCACACTAGCCTCGAGCTTGAAAGAACACTCCGTCGTGCCATTGGTGCAGATCCAAGGGCGACTGAAGTAGAGCCGGAGAGCTTGGGCTTGAACAGGTTCGACGGCGTCCAGGATCGATGCACTACTCGCTGGTTCTGAGCCCAGATCCATGCCTTGGCGTCTTGTCAAGCATTTGCTCAATCTCGCGACTAGCTCAGAGACATCACTGGCCTCCACCAACGACATCAGAGACAAGGCTCGGCTGAACGGGTTAGGGGCTCTCCACTCCACCGAGAGGAGGTTCATTGAGCTACCCTGGAGGTTCTGTGACGCGACCATAGCAATGTCCTATATTATCTGGGTCCTCCCAACCCGTTGCAGGGCGAGCTGTTTGTCCCTGTCGTGCTTGTGTTCCGTTACTGCCGCTCTGCAAGTCCACCATATTTAAATCTTGCCCGAGTCCCCGTGGGTATCGTTCTTCTTCAGGTACCTCTACGATAGCTATACTTGCGAAGACTTCCCAACAACACTCACTACCGTCACCATGTCGAACCTCCCCGATGTCGAGAAGGATCATGCCGGCAGTGACTCGGTCAATGGCAAATATGATCTTCATCACGACCATCACAACGAAGAGTCGGCGTTGAGGAGGATCCGGACCGCCGGAAGCATTTCGATCACGCCAGAGCTCTTCGAGAAGATCTATCTCTCTCCTAAGAATCGCGTCTCCAACAACATCCGGTCTACCGTTGGTAACCCGACTCCACTGTACGTCGCCTCTGTTGAATGAACGACTACCTGCTGACCCAGCGCAGTGCTATCGTCGGTTTCCTGCTTTCTCTCACGCCTCTCTCCAACGTCTTGCTGGGATGGCGAGGTTCTGGAGGACTGGGCGCTGCCGAAACGTAAGTCCACCAGAAGACTTATCAAGGGGATGTCGATGCTAATTCTTCTTGCAGCGGCGTGTACTACTTTTTCGGCGGTCTGCTTATGGTGTTGGGTGGCTTCCTTGAATTCGTTCTAGGCAATACCTTCCCGTTCGTCGTCTTCTCCTCCTTCGGCGCCTTCTGGCTTGCGTTTGGTGCCACCTTGACACCGTACTTCAACGCCTCAATCGCCTACCTCCCGTCGGATCCGGCTGCATCGTCCTCGGATCCCGTCTTCGCGTCTACGTTCGCCTTCTTCCACGTCTACATGGGCGTCCTCTGCTTCGTGTACCTAATCGTGGCACTTCGAACCAATATCATCTTTGTGCTCATCTTTGCAACGCTCGTTGCGGCCTTTGGATGTTTGGCCGAGTTCTTCTTCCAGATTGGCGAGGGGAAGGTCAACTTGGGTCTGCAACACGCCGCAGGAGGCTTGACGTTCACTACTTCTCTGTTGGGATGGTACCTCTTCATCGTGCAACTGCTTGCCGCGGTTGACTTCCCTCTCAACCTCCCCGTGGGCGACCTCAGCAGGTTCATCAAGGGTGCCAGCGAACGAGCTTCGGCAAAGGAGGAGTAAGGAAGCCGCCGAGCATGGTGGGATGTTGCTTGTAGGACAATGAGCCAGGAACAGGAAAAATGTGCATAGGGAGAGGACTGGAATGGAAAACTGCGAAGTGTAGAGCACAGCATCGGGCTGCCAGCCGCAGTGTCAGCATAGCGTCACGACGCCGAAGTTGGTTGGAGGTGCATGTTCCTATAGCCGCTTCGAGGCACAACATTATGCCTTTAATCAATGAGTGTGAGACAAGTCACGATTCTCCTACCGATTTTAGGACAGATGCCCCGTCCACAGCGAAGCGCGTAACAAACGATAACATGCAGCCGGCTGTTTCAAGGGCAAGTCGACACCTTGAGCTCTGGCACCATAAGGCTGTGTCGGTCTTACAGCGTAAAGACGGTGAGAGAAGATCGGAGCGTTCAGGGCATGTCGTGGTGTTCCAGAGAGCTGGGGTTTCCTGCTGTACTCCGTACCACCGTGGCTGCACACAACACTCATGAGAGCATCATCCTGTCTCAAAGTCCAGTCACAACAAGTCATGCCACTGGCTACTCCTACCGCCGTCACGGTGGCAGGGTTTCGCTGGCAAGCCATGTGGAGAAGCGATAGTCTAGAACTAGTACTGCAAGCCTTTGACATCTCCAATCTCCTCTCGTCCGAAGGCACCAGGGCTCTGGATCTTTGGACCGGCCAAAATTTGCACAGCTTTGGACCCAGCACCTTTGCTAGTCCATCTGACAGCTGAGCGGCTGTTGGTCTCTGAAACACACCGCCGGCGAGGCGCAAAGATCTCTCACCGCGACGAAATCCTGAGTGGGATCGTTCCGGGCGGGATGAGGCTGCATACATCCCAACCCCCTCTACGGAGTAACCCCCGTGAGAGCGAAGCGCAGCCGGCTCCGAAGCTCGGGCGTGGATCAGAAGAGACAAGTAACTCGTACATGGGGCGCCAGCAGTACTACAGAAGTTCCTTCTGCGTAATTAAATCGGCCCCAATAACGGAAGCTCTGGGTCAACGGTGACTGCCACCAGCGGTCACGTGCTAGTGAATTTGTAGACAAAAATTCCGGATCACGTGCGTTATCGGCATAAAGTACTTCCGAGACCCGGTGCCAAGAGATGCCGCAACTCACCGCAGTCTCAATCGACGACGGGGTCTGTCTCTTCCCCTTTCGTTCAAGTAGACAGTGTGCATATGTCAAACGCCCACTAATGCGCCTTGACTGACCAGACAGCTGTGTGAACCCGGATTCAGCCAGCAAGCACAGATAACCTTCTCACCGCATGGTCAACAATCGGGCCTGGCTATCTTTCAGCTTGACAGGCAACTTATCTCGAGCTCTATCACACTCGATCAGCCGGAAATCTGCCGCGCTTTCTAGAAGCCGACAAGCAAACTCTGTGTGGAACAGTCTCCGCACCATGGCGACCATCAACAGCCCCCGTGATCCGAACACACTCTCCAACTACAACAACTGGCGGACGGTGCACACTTCGACCAACTTTGACATTTTGTTCGACGAGCAGAAACTGAAAGGCAGTGTGACGCACAGCTTTGAATCACTCACGGACGGCGAGAGTGATGCAATCCTACTGGACTCGAACCATGTACAAATTCACAGCATCAAGGCTGATGGCAAGGCAGCAGAATGGGAGCTGCTCAGCCGACTGGAACCATACGGCAATCCCTTGAAGATCAAATTGAACCGGAAACTCAAACTGAAAGAGAAAATCGACGTAGAAATTGACATCGAAACAACAAATGCTTGCTCAGCGCTGCAATGGCTGGCCCCGGCTCAAACATCCAACAAGAAGCATCCATATATGTTCTCACAATGCCAGGCGATCCACGCTCGATCGATTTTCCCTTGTCAGGACACGCCAGATGTCAAAGCCCCCTTTGATTTCACCTTCACGTCACCCTTACCAGTCATTGCATCCGGCATCGGTGCCAAAGAAAATCCAGCATCGGTGGGAGCCACCAGCCAGGTCTATAGATTTCACCAGAAAGTCCCTATCCCAGCCTATCTCTTTGCCATGGCAAGCGGGGACATCGTGACGGCACAAGTCGGGCCTCGAAGCAGCGTGGCAACCGGCCCGGACGAGCTCCAAGAATGCAAATGGGAACTTGAGGAAGACACGGAGAAATTCCTCAAGGCAGGCGAGTCGCTCGTCTATCCCTACGCATGGGGCGAATACAACGTCCTCGTACTCCCACCCTCATTTCCCTACGGCGGCATGGAAAACCCTGTCTACACGTTCGCCACCCCGACAATCATCTCCGGCGACAGACAGAACGTCGATGTGATCGCCCACGAGCTCTCCCACTCGTGGTCCGGGAATCTCGTCTCCAACGCCTCATGGGAACACTTCTGGCTCAACGAAGGCTGGACCACATACCTTGAGCGAAGGATCCAAGCCATCGTGCACGGAGGCGACCAATGGCGTGACTTTAGCGCCATAGTGGGCTGGAGGGCTCTTGCCGACAGCATCGAACAGTTCGGCGAGGAGCACGAGTTCACGAAACTGGTCATCGACCTGAAGGGCAAAGATCCGGACGATGCCTTCTCCAGCATCCCCTACGAAAAGGGATTCAATTTCCTGTATTACATTGAGAAATTGATCTCCAAGGATGAATTCGACAAGTTCATCCCACATTACTTCGAGACCTGGCGCGGCAAATCTCTCGACAGCTACGACTTCAAAGCCACGCTCCTTGACTTCTTCAAATTCAACGACAGTGTGTCCAAGAAACTTGCCAGCATCGATTGGGACACGTGGTTCTACGCGCCCGGCTACCCGCCCAAACCGGACTTCGACACCAGCCTGGTCGACCAGTGCTACGACCTAGCCGCCCAATGGGAGAAATTCACGCACAATCCAAACCCCGACTTTGGTCCCAGCAAGTTCGACATTGACGGCTGGTCGGCGAACCAGATCGTCGTGTTCCTCGAGAAGCTGCTCACTTTCGCTGACAAGCTACCACAGCCGCATGTCAATTACATGGGTTTCATCTACAGTCTCAAGGAGACGCGCAACGTGGAGATCTCGGCCCGGTATTACCAGATCGCCATGAAAGCGAATGACTGGACGATTAAGAATTTCGTGGTCAAACTCCTCGGCGAGGTGGGACGGATGAAGTTTGTGCGCCCGCTCTACAGAGGCCTCATGAAGATGGATTACCAGCTTGCTGTGGAGACGTTTGAGAAGAACAAGGACTTTTACCACCCGATCTGTCGGGGTATGGTGGCCAAAGACTTGTTCGGGACGAAGTAGATGAGATAGACAATAGTACTTATTGTATTGTCTAGAGAGGCAAATGTGTAAATGGTGCGGCAAGCCATCGAACCAGTAGCTCTAGGTGTCTCTTTCGAGAATTATGATTTCCCGTATGAAATGAGGACTAGGATCAAGACCAGAACGCAAGCCGCACAGAGAAGGGACATACACGATGCCAACGCTAGCACTAATCAATCGATCTATCGATCGATAGATCTAGAGTAAGATCAGAGAAAGACACCGTCTCTGTATAGCAAGGCTGACGCCTCTTACCACCAGGGAACACAACAGGGCTTACTCTGATGAAAGTTTCACGCTTGCCACAACGACGTGTTTGACTCACGGTGGTGTAATGCTATATTTAGTAGTGATAGGTCGATCGTGAAGCTCAGGCGAGGAGAAAGTCTTATCATACCAATTTTCGGTGCAAGGTGGATTTGGGACCAGCGTTGATAATGTAACGGGGGGACCACGAGAGAGAGACGCCCGATGGGAAGTGTGCGGTACAATAAGGCCCATTCAGGATGGAGAAGGTCGCTCACTACGACAGAGTTAAGGTTTTGGAGCGCCTCGGTATGGCACATCCACAGCGAGTAAGTGGAAGAAATTCGAAGTGGGCGGAGGAGGCTGAGGCGGGCGGTGGAAACGAGGCCGTCGAAGGCTGATCGATCACTTTCATACAAATGCCGATTGCGTAGGCCAAGACCAGCGCCGCATACAACCCAATGCGGTTAGACACTCGACTCGGCCATGGCTTGATCTGCATGCACGAGGTGCACGAGGGAGAGAGAAGGCAGGGGGCATGAGATGGGACGAGGAGGCTTGTCGAGGAGTCTATATAAGTGTAGGCAGGTCCCGATGGATGCATGTCGTGATAAATCTCTATATAAGAAACAAAGAGTCATCAAGATAACCCATCATTCGCTTGACCTCTAGCACAATCACGACAACTACCCCTCTCTATCACAAGCCAAGTTCTTCATCAACAGGCCACTCACAATGGAATACGAACACGAAATCCCGCAGTCTACCGGTGACAAGAGCTCCCCCCCGGCGCCGGCGCTCCAGGTGGACTTCTCATGGAAGAAATACCGAAGCATCATCACCGACCAAGCCAACCCGTCCGAACCCATCTACAACGTGCACTACAGCGCCATCAGATCACCACACCTCACCTTCAAGTCTGGGGACGACAAGGAGGTCATCGGCACAGGGACACTGCAGGTGGTGTCGATCAACGCAAAGTACCAAGTCCACGGCCACGCAGGCACACTCAAGGCGCTGAAACGCCTCAAGACGCAATACACGCACCTGTCCTACGCATATTCCGACGACCCGGACACCCCCGTGCCCATGAACTGGAAGAGCAGCTGTGGCCTGAAGAGATGGGACTTTGTATGTATGGACGAGGCGCAGAATCCCGTGGCCAAATTCTCGGTCAACATCTGGGCCCTGCGCAAACTGGGCCATTTTGAATTTTTGGGGGACAAGGTCAGCAGCAATGTGGCACTGAGAGATGAGCTGGTGGTGACGGGCGTGACCCTGTTCTATATGATGTACCTGCGGGCGAACAACATCCTGTCGTTGTTTGGGGCCGCGTTTGCGAGGCCAGGGCCGATCGACATTGACAAGGAGAGGGAAAAGGAGCAGGGCAAGGTTGCGGAGATGGTGAAATGATGGACGGATGGGCACGGAGTAGATGATAAGATACTGGCTGCATGTGGACGCTGTTATCAGGTCCAATAGCGAGATGCTCAGGTTTGGAACCGGAAATGGACTTTGGAGAGGTTTAAGATTCGCCGCTGAGTGCGGTGTTATGGGCTCTTAGTCGAGGCCCAAAGTGGCCCCTGAGCCCGAACTTGGCTTCTGAGAACGGGCGTCAGACAAGCTCCGTGGCTCCCTACGGCTCGTCCAGTGCTCGGGCGCGCTCCCCCCTGTACTCGGCCGGGCACCGTCACGCGCCCGATTAAAGCGGCCCCGCTCCCTTTCCTGAACGAAAATGGTAAGGGATAAAGCGCACCCAGTTCGGGGCATATAATACACATGCCTTTTCCGGGCAGTCTCCTTATATTTGATCATTGTCTACACAGATTTCTCGCCTAGATATTGATGCAGACAACATTGCCCAAACCTCTCGGTTACTATGGCTCGTTCCATCCAACTCTCGCCAGTGGCAGAAGGGGCATACTACACCAGTCTTCCCGACCGCTCACCGCTCAGGCCCACTTGATTCCATTCGCGTACATCCTCAAGCGTCCTTTCGAGTCAAATCGCCGTGTAGTGCCGCCACAAATAGAGGCTTGGGTTGTTCGTAATGTCGCCTAGAATTAAAAACCCAGTTGATGGCGAACACGATGGCCCCAACGCCCATGACGGCGCTCGCGTAATTCATGTTCGAGGACGTCACCGGGTAATATAAGGGAAACGCCAAAAAAGTCACTTGAAAGATTTGCCACAGGACGGCGACAAGATTGACGAGCACCCCAAACTTTCCCATGGAATAATGGCGCTTCTCGGGGAAATCGCCCCGGCCCTTGAAGATGAGACACCAAATCGGCATGCCATACGACACGGCAGCACAGATTGAGCTGGCGCCGAAGCAGGCATTCAGGATGAGAGACGGCCCAAAGTCCAATAAACAAATCAAACCTGAGACGAGTGTGCAGACACAGACCGCGTTGACAGGAATCTGTGAATTAGGGTGGACGTGGCCAAGAAACTTGCTGAACGGTGTGCCGTTGTGCTTGGCAAAGGACCATAAAACGCGACTGAGGGTTGTCACAAATGAGATGCAGGCGAAGACCCAAACGGCGCAGAAGATGAGTGCCGCAATCACCAGTAGTGGCTTCGACCGGAAGGCATCGAGAAAGAGCTGAAAGATCGGCTGACCGCCAATGGGATCCAGGAGCGCCGCTGGATTGGTGGTGCAGAAGAGGTAGACGATGATCATAATGAACCCGCCCAATGCGCACAGAAGGCTGGTGAAGATCATGACCTGTGGAACCTGTTTCTCCGGATGGGGTAGCTCTTCCGCCATGTGGGCGGCGGCGTCGAAGACCGTGACAGAAGCACTTCCAGGCAGGACGTTGAGGCAAAACAGAAGTCCATTTGACGCCCATCCGGTTTCGTTGACAACCTCCGTGAAGACGGCAGCGGCGGTGGCCTTGGGCTGTGCGCGAACCAGTAGAGCCACGAAGAGGTATACCGTGCCCGCGTTGATGAAGACGACAAAGAATTTGGCCATGGCAGGAATCCAGTGGAAAAGCCAGATGTTGAAGACCAGCGAGAGAAGAGCGGAAGCGACGGCAAGCAAAAATACCTGATAGGTCTGGATTTGATACTGCTCGTTCAAGATGGTGGCGAAGGCGACGAGTATTTGTGCGGTAAAGACGAAACAGCCGGTGGTCGCAAATGTCCAGGCCAGCAGGGTGAAGGCACCGTTGCAGTAGCTCAGGGCCCGCGATAGTCGAGGAGGGGCCAGCGCGGCAACCCAGAAGATCTGACCTGGTAACCACTGCGTGAGCAAGTAAACTTCGAGGTCAAGCATTCATCCTCACCAGAAGCATGGGGCAAGACCGCGGAAATCTCAGCCAGGCTGGAGCACACCGCCAGCTGCATGATGGCGACAAAGATGTAGCCGTAGATGAAGTAAGGGGATCCGCCTACGCCAAGCGTAAAGACCAAGTAGCTGCCAATCCCCAAAGGAGTGGCGATCAATGCATATGCCATGCCAATTGTACTCCAGACATTGAATCTTTCCTTGAGTTCGGCAAGCTCGACAGTGCCTTCCTGCGCCGAGATTGTCGGCTCGATGAACGCCACGAGGGGTGCGGGCGCGATCTTGTTGTCCATACTTGCTGGGACCTCCATAGTTTTCGATGATATCGCGGGACTGCTTAACGGAGACAAAGGAGGGGGAAGAAACAGAACAGCGAGCGAGAATCCTGTGCGAGGACTCTTCCGTCCGAGGATCGAGGGGACAACACTTTATACCTACATTGCACTGCGCGATGAACATGAGCTCTAGAACATGGCCCTCGTTCTGGGTGTTGACATGCTTTTCTGCCCTTTTTGGTCATGACCAACTTGGTGGAATGGATAGGCCGAGCGAAACCTTGGTCATTCTCTCCCTTGGCCATTGGGCCGGAGCATTTCCGAACAAAACTAATAGATAATAGACCTCGCCAGTAAAAAAGGGCGCCAGCTGATATCTGTCCGGAGGAGCCCGCCCCACCGAGGCACCCCTGATTTGTGCCCGCACTGTAGAGATATCGTTGGTTGCTCGCTGTCACCAACTCTTTTAGATATCTCTTTGATTTCCTCCCTGTTCTGGACATTTTAACCACCCCACGTCGCTGTCTCAGACTTCAAATCTCGATGGATGTACAGAGTGCATCACCAATATCTCCAGCTATCGATACTAGGTACCACCCAGCCTCAATCTCCTACCATCGCAGGCGGCCGAAGATCTCCAAGGCACGCACCAAAACCCTCTCTGGGTGCTGGACATGCCGTGACCGCCATGTCAAGTGCGATGAGAGGAGGCCTACCTGCCAGAGATGCGCAAAGTTTGGTGTCAACTGTCAGGGCTATGCCGCCCGCTTCGCTTGGGTGAACCTGACCGTCGCTTCGGATCTGGACATGCTCTCCGAGGCACCAGTTGTTCAACCATCCGCTAAGAAGCGATCTGTCGGGCCTACAGATTATCGTACTGCCAGTACCACTCAATTCACTTCTCAGCAAGTGGCATCCTTTTTATCCGATCTCGAGCAGTCATCACACACGCTTCTCACGCGAACACGGGGTCCTTTCTCTGTGTTTCCCGCGATTTCCACAGCTCCCACAGCTCCTACTGTGACCTCCACCGACGTCCGGTCTGCTACCGGTCCTTCAGACCTTCACATCGGGGCTCTTGTCTCGGAAGATGGCCCGCCCGATGAGTTGGAGGATGAGCTAGACGGAGAGCAAGTCAGCGGTGTTGACATTCCTGGCTCCTCACCCACCCTGGACCAGCCCTGGATGGGTTGCCTCTCGACCTTGAGCCCGGATCAGACAGGACAAGATGGGTCGACCGATCCTTGTAGAAGGATTCCTTTCTCCAGCCTCGACAATTTCTCACCCTGCGCAACCGAGCCATGGCCGTTCACGGAGCCGGCTCCCGTGGATAGTATTTTCAATTGTACCACGCCGACGGCGATGTGCAGCAAAACCACTCGGTCAAATGACTCCCATCTGGCTGGACCTGATAGTTGTGAGCCCTTATCTCACCGCCTTGCTGTCACCATTTCCGCTGACGCCCCTGACGTGGCCGACTGGCTGGATGAGCAAGATGGCCTCCTGGCACTCCTTAGCGGAAATTTCTCATCGTCACGACAATGGCAAAAGATGCAACAACGGCAAGATAGATCCTCGAATCCACCGATTCATAGACACATCGACTTTCTTCAATTTCCAGCCAGTCAGCGCGAGCTGGTGCACCATTGGGTGACGTACCTGGGCGGAAACATGGTTGCCGTTGACCGAATCGACAACCCGTGTCGCACTCTGTGGATGCCCATGGCTCTTGTTGGAATCAATTGCAATTCTCGGGAGTCGAACGGATCCATAGCCCTATTTCACGCCCTCTGCTCATTGTCGGCGCAGAATTTGTGTCAACTGCGACACCAAGACAATCACTACATGTCTCTCTCTTTAAAGCATAATCATCTTGCATTGCGTCACACACAGCATTGTCTCGCCAGTCACAGCGGAACTGGCGATGGCGCTCTCGCATACGCCATCATTTGCCATGCCATCAAGGACGCGGTCTCCGGGGGAACGAAGCAATGGAGAAGTCACCTTGCGGGTGGGCTGAAGTACCACTCACTGGTCAATTGTGATTTCAAAGACCAAGCCATCACTACCAAGATAGTCCAAACTTACCTCTTTCTAGCGGCAATGTGTAATTTGGCAGTTCCCGACGAATTGGTCTCGTTTCTCGACGACCTTCCCGTCGACGACCATTTTCTCGAGCTCAATTACGGAATCACCAGGGGCTTGCTCAAAATTCTGGTTGCATTGAATGCGATGTCTTCGACCAAAATCAATCTGAGCACCAACGAACTGGACACTCTCGAATTGCAGCTATATCTTCATATTCCTTCCGACCTTCCCACGGGAGAGTTGGACGCGGCAGGGGGGCAACGGCTACAGCACACAGCCAGCTTCTTCTACGTTGCAATTCTCATCTATTTCCGTCGCGTCTTCCGACACGTGCCAACCAACGATTCGCAGGATCTTGTTGACAAGGCGTTAGGACATATCGAGCATATTCAGGCTTTAGAGCAGGATACCCTGGGCATCGTTGTGGCCTGGCCGACCCTGGTTGTGGCCGCCGAATGCCACAAAGCTACGCAGCAAAGGACAATGCTAGAGTGGTTCAAGCGCAAGCAGAAGACCGGCTTCGCAAATCTCGGCACCATGGCTGATCTCGTCAAGAACTTATGGCACCGACGGGAATTGTCCGCCCCAGGTTCCGACCTCCATTGGCAAGACTTGGTAAACGGCCCGGGCGGGTGTGATATTATACCGTTATAGCTTTCACCAAGTGTTATATAGCCATGCCCAGCCTCTGCACAATGGGTAAAGGGCAACTAGCTTGATGGTCAAGTAATTTGTAATAGTTCGGCAACGAAGAGCGTCTTATCGGTCTGCCAGTCAAACTCAAGTATTCTTAACTGGCTTGTCTAACGTCTTTTGACCTACCTGCACGTTCGCTATTGGCTCGGTGTCATTAGCAAGATTTACAGAATCAGCGGATTGCAGACCCGTCCTACTGATAGATTAGTTACAAATCAGTGACACGATTCACAAGTGCCGAGGCCAGTGACAATGCGAAATGTAGCCATGGAAGCCTCTTCGGAAGAGGAAAACGACACCGATGACGAGCGAAAAGCTGCAGCCATGCCAAAATTACATGTGGACGTTCATTTGAGGCAGATGCTGTGTGGAGATTTTGTGTCTTATCAATCTACATCCATATCATCTGTTTCTTCAATACCTTGACCCGAACGAGAACTCAGGAGAGCAAGAGATCCCACATGCTCCTTGACAGCCTCCGAATAACCCTAAAACCCTACTTGGTTCCTCAATCTGGGAAGGTTTTAGTCGACCATCTGAGAAAATGACCGCTCTCAATTCCCCAACACTCTTTGGCATCACCTCCTCGCCGTTTCGTTTCACTAGCTCCTCTCACCATGATTGCCAAGCCCGCGCCCGAGATCAAGGTCGTGGAGTATGAGTACTCTGAGGTTAAGCTGGAAGACTGCCTCAAGACCCTCGCCAGAGATGGGGGAGTCATTCTTCGAAATGTCCTGCAAAAAGACGTGCTTGACCGAATCGAGCGAGATCTGAGACCATCTTTTGACGCCGACGTGGCTTATGCCAACGAAAGGTCCTTCCCCAAGGAGACGCGACGTGCCAATGGTTTGATCGCAAAGTCGGAAACGTTTATCAAACACATTGTCGCCAACAAGTTGTACCAAGATATCTGCACAGAATACCTAACCAGTGTACACAAATCTTGGTGGGGCGATGCTGAGCTCACCTCAAAATCGCTACCCATTCTTGATGCAACTACTTGCTTCTCTGTCGGCCCGGGAGCGAAAGACCAACCTCTTCACCGGAATTGCATGATTCATCATAACGTTCTTCCAGAGATCACCGCGGCAGAATACAAGCCTGGCCGCGATCATACAATCGACTTCTTCATTGCTGGAACCAAGACGACCAAGGCGAATGGTGCCACGAGGTTTGTCCCTCGGTCGCATTTGTGGGGCATGGAGCGAAGGCCATATCCGGAAGAAGCCGTCTACGCAGAGTTGAACTTGGGCGATGGTTTCATCATGCTTGGTAGTTGCTTTCATGGGGGAAGTGCCAACACTACCGCTGACGAAGAACGTCTTGTTTATGGGGCTTTCATGACCAAGGGGATCAATCGCACAGTAAGGCCGGCCAAAAGCCTCTCTTACTTTTGCGGTAAACTAATCAGAATGTCATAGGAGGAAAATCAATTCCTAGCCAACAAACTCGAGCACATCAAACGGTATGATCCTGAGATTCAGCGCCTGGCCGGATTTGGGTTGAGCCATCCGTCTCTAGGATGGGTTGATTTCAAGAACCCGAAGTTCCTGATCACGGACGATCCTGCGAAGTATCTCCCAGGATACATGGAAGATGCCTACCTTACCGAGGTTGTAGACCACGGGGAGCAGAAACGCCATGCATGAATACAGCGAATCAATTTCGTGAAACCATCACTGCTTCTCGGGGAAAAGGGGGGCGGTGACTATCTAGACCTGGGGACGTCCAATCACTCGACATCTCTCTGTGTCGAGAGGGGAACACTAGTTGGTCTAGGCAGAAAGTTTCGAAACCTGGTCAGTCCGAAGCTCAGAAATATATCGATGGTGGTTTACTTCTCCGATGCTTCCTATATGCGCACTACGTTGGGGCATGTTCGTGACAAAAAGGCCCACTATCTAGAAACAGGGTATGAATCGTCTGTAGCTTCGATTCGCTACGGTCCAGGCGTCCTAGGCGCCAGTCACGACTCCAGAACACAGTGAATGTCACCACCAGAACACGAGGGGCATGGACATGTCGTTTGAATGACTGTCGTGGGAGGGCTCATTGTCATATCTTGAAAATGTGATTCTCTCACAATGGTACTTGATCATCCTCCATCCATATTCTACGGAAAGCCTTCAAATGAGCCAAATGCGTCTTTTCACGACCTCCGTCCTGGTCCTGGGATTGTCTTTGCGGTTTCATCCGAGGCCCATGTAATAAGGTCCTTGGGAGCCTTGTGTTTTAGACGACCAGTTACTTGGTTCAGCTAGAGGCAAATTGAGTGGGACAGAGAAGACCGGAATTGGATGTTCACGGCGAGCTATTCTGCAGAGGATCAAAGAAGGCTTATTTAGCGTAGGCTCGAGTTCACTTTCACCTCCAATGAGCCACACGTTGAGCACCGTGTGCGGAATCATGCTTGATTTGCGCCGGATGACTCGTACATATCGGCGTACGCAACGTCAGCTGTTGGCTATTTGTCGCTTTGTCTCAAGTTGTGACAAGGATATAAGGATGCGGACAGGCGGGCAGTTTGCCTTCAGCTGTGCTCCTCATTGATGCCACCGCCATGTTGTCCAGTGCAGAAGGGTTCGAATATACTCCAACGGAGGGACTAAAGGCGGGCTTGCCAACCCCTGCAGTCATAGACCCTCAGGAACTGAATGCGAGCACGGCTGAGACCTACGATGCCATCGTCATAGGAGCAGGTTATGCGGGCCTCATCACAGCCCGGGACCTTACATCTCAGGGTATATGCCTTTCTCCCTTCTCCAGGAGCACGCTGACCATGTCTCTAGGTCGCAAAGTCCTTCTTATCGAAGGCCGGGACCGAATTGGAGGCCGCACATGGACATCATACACCGACGGGCATGCTTATGAGATGGGCGGCACTTGGATCCATTGGCACCAGCCTCATCTGTGGACTGAAGTTACACGATATGGATTGAACAACCAAATCAAGGATTCTCTTGAATTTTACCCAGAGTCAGCGCCACAATCAACCTACACGGGGGGTTCCAGGAAAGACTGGTCGCTGGCAGAAATAGTAAGGCTGCCGTTGCATCGTCAACGTTGATGCCAGACAAGAGGCTAATCATTGCCACATCCAGACTGCTATGCAAGAGAAGTCGGCCGCCACGTTTCTCGCAATCGATGGTAAACATCCGACTGAGTGGCTTCCCTACCCGCACAATCCGAGCTATAATCGTGCGGATTATGTCAAGTATGATCGAATGTCGGTTCAGGACCGTCTAGACCAACTCGACGGCGTCCTATCCGAAGAGGAGATGGCCTTCACGAAAGCGAACCTCGGTGTCCTGGGCGGTATCGACTTTGCTCAAATCAGCCTGTTTGACATGGTGCAGAGATGGCTGTTGTGCGGGACCACGCAGGAGGAGTACATGAATCACATGGCCAGGTACAAATTCAAATGCGGGCAAACCGGACTTGCAAGGTGCATCTTTGACGATGCTTGCTCGACAGGAAAGCTCTCGTACAGCTTTTCCAACTCCCTAAAGGCCATCAACAGCTCGGATCCGCGGAGGGCGATCGTGACTTGCGCCGACGGCCGCATGTTTAGCGCCCGTCAGGTGGTCTGCACCATTCCGCTCACCGTGTTGAGATCTGTCAGCTTCTTCCCGGAGCTCCCTCCACTGAAGGCCGAAGCAATTGCGAAGGCCAGGTCTAACCCCCCCAGGAAGCTTCACGTCCAGGTTGAGGGAAAACAGTGGAAGTCGTGGGCGGGTGCCAAATTCGCCGAGGAAGAGATGCTAATGGTGATGGGCGAGTCCCACTCACCCTCCGGGAACGACACGAATTTGGTCGCCTTCCATGAAGGGGCAAACATTGGTGACCCGAGAGTCAAAGCCAAGGAGCTGGTTAAGTACTTCGAGGGACTCCATCCGGATATGAGGGTCAAACGCTTTGTGAGTGTCCTCCTTACGCATCTGCCTCCGAATTATGACGACCCCAACAGAAACAACCGGCGTCCTCATCCTCTGTGCTTGTCTCATTGAACGCAGCATGCCCAAGCATCCTCGAAAGTCATCTCTGCTAATTCCAACTTTGTAGGTCTTCACCGACTACAACGACAGCCCATTCTCGAACGGTAGCTGGTGCGTCTTCCAACCAGACTACATGTCCAAGTATCTCGGAGCTTTGCAAGAGCCAATAGGAAACGTCAAGTTCGCCAGCGGTGACTATTCCGATGGGTGGAGAGGATTTATTGACGGCGCCATGGAGAGTGGGATCATTGCTGCCAGAGCAGTGGAACAAGACCTCCGGTTGCCACCTCGTCACCCAAAGTTGACCCAATCTAGCAGGTCCTCTCTATAGTTGCCATCCTTGCTTCAATCTGGAGCATCTAAGTAGGATCATCCTTTCGGTTTCCCAGCTCCATTCTTCACCTGTCTCGTATTGTACCTTGCCCTCCCTTGCTCCCCTACTGGCCAGGAGGGAGCCTGACGCGATCCACAGAAACGAACATCCCTCGCGCCCTTCCAAAGTCAGGAGGCTTGTATGTAAATGGCGAAGAAGCGCAGTTAACCATTGCTTTGGGCGTGATTCCTCTCGAACGGGTAATTCATGGCGATTCACGAGGTGGGGTATCGAGGTTGATAATGCATATCACAGCTTGTTCTTATCATGAATGCGGCCAATCGCTATTGCATTGGCTCCCCAGAGGACCGAGGCGATAAATTCGGCCAAGATCTGACTTCTCATCCCGGAGGTGAACGACCCCGAACGATTGCTCCAGTCAGAGAAAAGGGTGGTAATCAGCATAAGTAACAACGCTAGGCTGGAACTACCATCCCTCTGGAGGGCAAAAACACCACTTGGTCGGACCGTGGGCCCAATGTTGGACCCCACTGCTCCATCGTAAAGTCGATAGCACAATACACAAAAGAGGCACGAGTCTTTTTCATTCTTCGTTGAGGTAACTCACGCCGACTGTGGGACGATTGATACAGAAGGAAGCGGACAGACGGCGTGTTGTTGCTCCGAGGATAGTTTTGGGCTGCTGCAATCATCAATGCCTGGCGGATACAAAGGTAGGACTCTTTGACGTCCTAATGTCCTGGCTCTCATATGAAACCCCCTTCCAACACCGATACCTAAGCATCCTCGAACGTCCTCCATCCGTGAAACACATCCTGCGTTTCGCTCCAAAAGACACCGCAAAGGAAATGTCGACCGAATACAAATGTCCCATCAACCAATATGGCGTCCGCTACTTCAACCCTGCTGGCCCGCAAACAGAAATCGCAGAGCAATTGCATCTCTCCAACGCCGCTGTCCTTCCGGCGAACGGCCAAGTTGTGCATCTCGTGGGGCAACTTGGTCGTGAAAACGATGGCTCCTACCCCGATGATACTGCTAAGCAACTGCGATTGGCGTTTGTCAATACTGAGAAAGCTCTCCACGCTGCCGGGGTGACGGCTGGCTGGCGCGCGGTCTTTTCAGTAACGTTGTACATTTCTGGAGATGCCGCAAGCGATGAAAGCCAATCGGAGGCGTACATGAAGTGTATGGACGAGTTCTGCGGCACAAACCGACCCTTGGTCACTGCTGTCGTCGTCAAACAACTGCTGGTACCGGGAGCTCTGGTGGAAATGAGTAGCCAGGCGATCTTGGGCAACGCTAGCATGTTGTAGGAGGGAAGCCGCGCAGTATACCTACCCACGGGCGCGTGTTAGAAGATGTCCGAGCTCATGGAATCTACAAAGTGACTTTCTAGATTGAATCAGACAAGGGTAGAAATGTCTGCCCGTCACGTGCCCGATTAAAGCGGCCGCGCTCCCTTTCCTGAACGAAAACGGTAGTGGAAAAAGCACAGTTCGGGGTGTATATAGTATATAAATAGATATATAAGCACGATTCATGCACCAATCCTGTCTGTCTGGTTCCTGTGTTGATTCGTCTCGTCTCGGCTCGGCTCGACCGCTTCGTACAACAAGGGAAATTACGGCATTGGAACCGCTTGCCATGCTGGCTATCGTCGCTCGCAGCATTCATTTTGCATCTCATTGTCGATGCCGCCGATTTGGCCCTCTCACGCCACGCTGCTGTGTGCTGGACTATCTTGTACTGTGCTCCTAATGAGTGCTCGTTCGCAGGACTCTCTCGACCGCCTAGCTGCCCGCTTCCGTCAATGTAAGGTTATGTGTAACGTCTGCCCGTCCGTCGGGGCGTCCATATGCTATGTATGTACTGCGTACGTCCCTCCCATGCCATGCCATCTATGCAATGGTTTATGCTGCCATGCCATGCTATGCCATGCCATCCATGCATGATATACTGCATGCCAGGATTCTACCCATGATGCTGCTGACCCCGAACGCCGCGCTATGCATCCACGCATATGTGCCTGTAGAAATGTACAGGAATGGGTGTGGTGCCGGAAAAAAAAACCAATCAACTCCTCCATCTGCTGAGTCCCCGGGATTGTTGTCCCTCTTTGATCCTTTCCATCAGGATCCTCAATACTTCGTCTTCCCAATCGCTCAGCTCCAGCCACTCTGGCGTCAAGATCTTGTGGCTCGTGACGAGAATGCCTTTCCCAGAGATAACTTGTTTGCCGATCTTCTTCTCCGCCGCGACTTCGGCGTCTTCGGACTCCGACCCTGACCCCGACCTTGCTTCTCTCTCCGGCCGAGGAACACGATCCGCCGACGAATACGACACCGCGCGACTGAGATGGCCGGCTCGACCTCGACCTCGCCCCTGTTCCGCCGAGATCTCCTTGCGCAGATCTTCCTCCGAGACGTCCGTCTCGGTGTTCGTCTGGCTGATGTTCCCGCCCTCCACGTCCACTTCGTCCTTTGGCCGTCTCGCCAGTCTCTCCTTCCTCCTCTGATCTCCCAGGGCTTGCAGATCGACAGGCGTCCACCAATACACGGGGTATCGTCGGCCCATGCCGTTGTTTAGCACCAGCGCGCTCGCCAGCATCAGCATACTGGCCAATAGGACGAGAGGCAGCAGCCACCACCCCAGGTCCTGAATCTCGAGATTCGTCGCGGCAAGGAGCGCGGTCGCCCCGGCGGGCGGGTGGATCGTCTTGGAAAAGGACATGACAATCGAGGCCACGCCCACGGCAAGGGCGCCCGCCAGCCATCGCAGATCCTCGAACCGGTCCGGCGGCAGGTGAAGGAACAGCTTCGTGACGCCCACGCCCACGACGGCGGAGAAGAAATGGCCGAGCACGAGATTGCGCGGCTGCGCGAGCGGCGACTCGATCGTGTTGTACTCGAGAATGGCCGCCGCGCCGAACGAAGCAATCACGATGGGGACAGCGTGTCCCGAGAGTTGCGGCAGAGCAAGGAAGACGTTCTCGATGATAGCGACGCCGCAGAAGGCGCCGATCAGGATCGAGGCGTACAGAAATGCGGTGTGCACATGCCAGACATAGTACCAATGGGGCAGTCTGAGGTCTTTGATGGACGAGTGGAGGCTGAAATACGGGTGTCGTTGTGCCGCGTGGTCGCGGTACCCGAACCAGTATGAGATGTAGGTAGGGAGGAAGCGTAGCGGGTTGCGCGGTATGAACGGGTTGAAGTAGTTGTCGATGTCGAACGGTTTTACCGGGGGTTGAGAACGTTGACGTTTGGCTGGGTGCTTGGGTGAGGGTTGTTGCTCCGACATGGTGGTGCCCCGTTGACAGGGTGGTGAGTGTGTGTTGAGAGTGGACGACGTGAAGGTCAACGAGAAGCGGGCAGTCAACTGTTTTTAATCATGGACATCACAGAAGTGAAGTAGACATAGTATGTCAAATTCCCAGCAGGTCGGCTAAAAGATTCGACGAGGTGATGAGGCTCTGAGATCAAACGGCAAGTGAATGTGAAAAGCAGCGCGCATTTGCTCCTGAGGCGGCTTCACGACACCCTTCCACTTACCGTCTCAGACCCTTAAAAGGGACTGGAAGAGGATACAACCCGTACTGGAGACGGTTCAGAAGACGAAAATGGGATATATGCGGACAGAACGCCATCACCATCACGGGCATTACAAGACCTCTCCATCCAGCAGGGCATTTCCACGGCCCTCCGCCGTAGAGGCCCGCACAGCAATGTGGAAAGTAACATTACTGTTTGAAGGTCGAAACCCGGCAAATCAAGACCGCGGAGGAGACGTGTAGAGTCTTACATGAGAGAAATAGGATGACTGGTTGGGAAGAGTGACTTGTAGTCATCGCAACCAGAAATGGCTCGCTTAGCGGCCAATGGGCGGGTTTAGTTTGTGGATCTGGGGTAGAGGCCAGGGCGAGAAATTTGCAGCGCGCGTCACTGCGGCTGGGTAACAGACACGTGACAGAGCGCGGGCATTGAGAAAAGTGCAACGTTGCGCCCTTGGGCCGGAACGGAAGAATGACTGCTCCGTGTCGAGAAGTTCTACTCGTAGGAGCTGTGGCGAGGATAAACATTACAGTCCAGGGTGAAATGTCCTCCAGATTGAGCGCTGGTGACGTCGTAAACCACTCAAAACTCGTCACTCTCACCTCACGGCCAAAGCAGCGAGGCTATTTCCCGTGCCGCTAACCGCTCGCGCCGCTTTTGGTGGCTCGGCTCCTAGCAACGTGACGCTGCTTTGGAGCTGCCCTACCGTTGCGGCCACGACTTGTTTGGGCCTCCCACCTGCTTCCTTCTTCACCTCGACTTCACCCTTGCCAAAGCACTGCGGACGGGAATGTTGTGCTCAGGCGTTGCCTCTGGGAAACCTTCGAGCTCAACCCCCTTTCTGAACATCAAACAGTGGGTCGATCCGCCGAAATGGAACATGCCAATTTCATCTCCTTTGTTGACGTGCTGGCCTTGTTGAACCGTCATTTCGCAGGTCGACACCTCGCACATGCCGATTCCTAGAAATGCCATCAAGCCAATAGCTGGGTTATCTGCCTCGAAGAACATGATGGCTCTTGTTGCCGTGGCTGTCAGATACCCCTGACTTGTTACCTGGCCCTCTGGGTCTGCTGATTGGCTCTCGTGGAATTCAGCAAAGGGGGGTTCTGAGTAGTATGTCCCATCCACGACATATGCCTTGACCAACTTGCCGGTCACAGGAGCATGCCACCGATGATAACTCAACGCGCTGAGGAACGCTTGATACACTGTTCCACCGACAAATTGCTCAGCCCAAGGATCTTGAGCCAGCATGTCGATGACAGAGTATGGCTGGCCCTTCAGCCAGAAGTGGTCTCGAGCTTTCACATCTCGTGCGACCTTGAACGTCTTGGACTCGCATGCATTAGCAATCACGTTGTCGTCATCCGGGCTCGCAACCGGCCGTACTCCTTCCCGGAACAGACGGGTGAAGAAGTGATCCCAAGATTTATATCCCATATGCGGATCACTAGCGTCGCACTCGAACACCTCTTCAAACTTGTGATCTGTCTTCCCGACATTGGCCACGAGAGTCAGCTCCCCTTCACCATGCGGACTGAACCAGCTGCCCAGTGCCTCTTTCTTGAGGACGTATGCAGACTCCGGCGAGCCCAGGTAGTCCGCCCACGCGTTCAGCACCTTCTTCAAGATCTTGTTGACGTCGGGATCCAGAAAGACGGCAAACCCAGAGGTGGTCCCCATGGGCCAGTCGAACAAGGCATTGAACGGCAGCCCGACCAACCCCACCCGTTCAGACTTGTCGTTCCAGGAGGGTGCGGTGGTCAAGATGTGGTTGATCACTTGGAGCATGTGGACGTAGTCGCGGATTTGAGGATGGCCTTCACCTTGTGGATCATTGGTGTATGGTTCCTTGTTTGGAATCTGCTCAAACATTGACGAGATAAGGATGTAGACGCGGGTGTTGTTTTCGATCAAGTCTTTGAACTCGACCAGAACTGGGTGCAGGCGCTGAGGGTTCTGGTCGACCAGGTCGATAACACCGGCCAGCCATTCTTTGTGAGCGCGTTGGTCGTGCGGAAGCCATTCGCCCAATCTGCCAGTTTCAACATGTCAGTTCCCACTGGATATGTCGAGGACCGGGCCATTGGTGTAAGAGAGTGTTCGCACCGGTGATAATGATGTCCCGCTGGGATGTTCTCCTCGTGCTTCATCGTGGTCGTCTGCCGCGCCCTCTCTCTCTTGGTGTTAATCTCTTCTTGGCTCACGGTATTATTTGACATTGATGTCAAGCGTCGTGCCGCGGTACGATCAGGTTGGCGGCTTTCAGGATTTGCTGATCGAACTGTCAGTTCACTTGCGTAATCGTCACCCTGTGCCGTCACTGCAAATCCTCATCATACGTCACTTTCTGGTTCAAGTCCCGCACGCAATCAAACTGCACTCTCAGTTTCCTTGCACATCCTTTATTCAGGTCGGGTTCAACATCATGTGAGGGCAAAGTCAATGAAAGCTCACAAGCAAGGGCCTGCAATTCGCCGAGTGTGGCGACCCGTACGAGTACCAAATTCGGAGGGCGCCGCTGCGTTTCCATTTTGAAGCGCATCCGGGGCGAGCTGTACTTGTTATATTGAATATTAATGTTTATTTCTGCGTTCTTTCTTTTGTTCACGTTTTTGGGACCATGTCCATGCCTTCCAGAGCACCCATACCAAACTCCATACTCCACGCCCATAACCTAGACACTCCCAGCCACTACTCTTTTTAGCATTTCAGATCCTCGTTCTCGAGTACAGAATGATCGATGTGCTTAGTTCCAGTTCTGCCAGACGCACTCGCAGCCTCCGGTCCCGCCGTCAATCCCACCAGCTTCCTGATCAAACCCGTTATCGTCACTGGCTGTGCCATTCACCAGCGCAGGCGCCGCATTAATCAACGTTCCTTCTACTGCCCTGAACTCTGCCACCACTGTCTTGATGTCCTTCTGTATGACCTGCAACTGATTAACTCCGTAGCAGTACACCGCCTTCTTGTTGATGTTTCCTCCGTGCCGGTCAATGCTAATCGTCGTTGGGTAAGGGAACGACCCCGGACGGCTGAAATCTGTCGCAGAGTTGCTGTCTTCCGCGTCTGTGCCATTGGTGCCATTGCCGGCCATTGGAGGCAGGAGCGTCGCCCCAAACGCGGGATTTGTCCACATCCTCACAAGAAATCTCGTCTGACTGAACGTGCAACGCAGCTGAGACTGATCGCGGGTTGACCCGCCGTTAGCATCCAGAGGGTCAATCCCGCCGTTGTCTGCAAATTCGGACGTGTTTAGAGGTGCAGTGGAATGCAGGAAGATGGCTTTGTCGTAGTAAATGTAGAAGCCATAGTGCTCGTCGCCTTGACCCCGGTTGTAGAGTTTGATTGGTTGTGACGTTGGATAGGGCTCGGCTGGCAGGAGATTTGCGGGCGCAGCACTGCCGTCGTCCAAGACATCGGGATCAGGAATAATATCGTCGGCGGAGTTGCTAGATTGACGCTTGCGGAGTCTTGAGGCGGCGAACCCGGAAACACCGGCAGTCGTGTTCGAAGGATCGATGGGAAAGACAGGGATGAAACTGATGAAGAAAGGCGTCTGTTCTCCTTCGAAAGGTTGTGTAATGTTGTCTGTCGTGTTGCCCATAAAGATCTGGTCCGCCCGACTTGGTGGAGTAGGGTTCGGCGTGAAGAGGTCGTTCGTAAATGGATCGTCCGCTCTCTCTGTTAGGGTAATTGCTGACCTTCTCTTCAGAGCTTGTATTGGAATAGTCATATTTGCAGGCACTGTGCCATTTCGAAACGTGATCTGAAACCTGAAGTTGGGCTGATCTGGAGAATTCGGTGCGACTTCGAACTGGTCTTCCTTCGGTAGCGCGCAGCTCCACATGGTGTTGGGTGCCACACATTTGGGTTGCTGCTTGACGACATCTGGTCTCGCTATCGTGGATATGCCTGTGGGAATGGGGGGATAACCGGTAAGATTCAGCCACTGGCTCTGAACAGGTGTGCCGTCGCCTGTTCGCGTGAGAAGCGTAGCCAGTAAAATGCACGCAAGCACGATCAAGAACAAGACAATGGAAATGATAAGTGTCCACCGCCGCTTCTTTTTGTTAGACTCGACAGCGTTTTCTGTCTTCTTCTTCTTCTTCGGGAAAAGGCTCTTGATTTTCGACCAGAGGCTGGTCTTTTCCTTCTTCTCTGCTGGCTCAGGATCTTTCATCCCCGTGGGCTCTTCTCTCGCTGCTTTCGGAGTTTGGTCAACCTCGCGGTTGAGATGTGCAGACTCTAGTCGTTCCATGGCTTCTTTCCTTGCCTCTTCGACAACGGCATTGTTTCCAAATGCAAGTCTGTCGCTGTTTAAGGCATGATTATGTATGGTCAACCCTAGTGGTTGCATTGCTGCAAACGCTTGTGGGTCAGTTGATGCTGGTGATTGCTCAAGCAAACGTGGCCGATTTGGCTGATGGTCGATTTCGGCCATGTGAACAGCACCCTGGAACGCCATTGTGCGTTGCATAGCGGGCGATACAGGGCCAGGTGATGGAACCGGTGGTTGGTGACTCGGTGCTGCGATAGTGGCGATATTAGGGTACTGAGGTTCACGACGAGGTGCTTCTGTACTCAGGACCGAACGCGGCTCGGTTGCTGCGTCTGCCTCTGCCTGGATCTCAGGCTGTTCTCGTCGTGACTCTTGCGAAAGATCGGGTGTCTCGACGGCACGTGCCCGTACCACGGTGGCTGTATTTGCTTGTCTGACATTCGGCGACAGCTCCTCTGGTTCCGATGGGCTAGAGATGCCACGAGCCAACACGACACTACTTACTGTAGGTACGTCGGAGGCTTCCTCGAGGTTCTTGTCCTGTGGCTTTACGGCATCTAGTGACGGCTCCATGCCCACGTCCATGTCGAATACCGACTGAAGCAGAGGCAATTTTTCCGCACACGAATGGTTCTCGCACTCGAAATAGGGCTGGCCCGTTAACTGCTCGACGGCACAGGCATGATAGTACTCCGCGGCGAGCCCTTTGCCGGAGTCGACAAATGGAAGCGGGGGCGTTTTGTTCGAGTCCTGTACCAACTCACCGCGCTGTCCGATGTTCTCATTGCTGCGCTCTCTTGGATCGGCTCTTTTATCTTCATCCCTTTGTCTTTCCCAGGTCGTCCACCTGGACCACACGCTGGCTCTTGCGCTGGCAAGTCCAGCCCGTCGTGGGGTTTCTGGAGATTCGGACGTCAAGGGAGATACCACATCTGTCTTGGAGAGTCTGATATTGGCCGGGATAGATGGAACAGGAGGCGTGCCAGGACTCCTATCTGTTCCCCTTTCGACTACCGTCCCTTTTCGGGACAGCATGGGCGAAAGCATCAAGTTCCACCAACCCTGGGATTTGTGACGGTTGCTCTCAAGGTCAGAGGGCAGGATGCGCTCCTGGCTGTCTGTCGAAACTCTCGGTACGTCGCCCAGAGACTGGTGGTCGCTCTCGTCGTAACCATCTAAGCGCTCTGGATGCGCCATGTCGGATCCGTGCTCTGAGCGAATTATGCTTGCGCCTGCCACCGGTCGATCTTCACTATCGTTTTGCCCAAAGTGTGGAGGTATACCAGGTACCGACGGTAAGTCGCTTGGTCGCATCTGGAACCCGATCCGGGCATGAGGTGAATTCACTCTGGCGGAAGGCTGCTGCTGATTTAAGAAGGCCGGTTTTCCGAATCCCGTCTCGTCCGCCGGAGTGATCACAATCGCCGGGGTACTGGGCGTGTCTGCAGAGTGGGCGTTGTTACCACCACCTGCAGATCGATGCGCGTCGACTTCATCCTCCGGAACGCTCATGCCGATAACAATCGACCGAGCCCCTGGAGAGTATCCGCTGGTAGCACTTACTGGGTTTTGGAGGTGGACTCTGCCGTGGTCCTGGTGGATTTGTTCGCCCGAAAACATGGGCTCCTTGGTCCTTGACCCTTCTGCCGCCCTCCTTCTGGCCGCCTGCGATTCCTGCAATTTGGTCACAGCTTGTCGAGCAATTGCCCTCTTTGAGACTCTCGCCTTATCTCCTGAGTCGTTATCTATGCCAACTTTAGGAAGGGGTTCGAACAACGAGTGGTTTATGTGCTCAGCTTTAGCCGACTTGATGGAGGTGGCGTATCTCGGACCGAGTCGGGGTCTTTGAGACTGCACCTGATCAATGACCAGTCCGTCAGTTTTGGACCTTTTAGCTTTCGCAGAGAAGTTGGTGACGATGTTTAGCCCTGGGCGAGCCTTCTTGTCGGAAGTTGGTTGCACCGGGCGTTGCTGGTTTCGCCGACGAGACTGTTTTCGAGTCGGTCCTGAAGTTTGTGCCGTGCGGTTGGTTTCTTGGCTGTATCTTTCTAGGTGAAACTCGTCTTGTCCGCTCGAAGAACCACTGTCGTCATCTGAAGAGCCTGAAGCAAAAGGATTCGGCGAGAAAAATGCGTCGTTTGCGGCCAGCGTAGCGCCGCCATTGACAGGCTTGAACTTCGTGACGTTTTCATGGTGAGGTGATGATAGAGGGAATTTTGGAGCCGGAGTCCAATTTTTACTTATTGTGTTTGGTCCACTGGGCGGCTCAAAACCGGCATCCATAGTCGGTGAAGCTGAGGGTGTTGAGGAAAAAGCGCAGTGTTGTGGTAGATTGAGGGAAAAGCTCGCATGCCTCCGTTTATCATATATGGCACGGGGTCGACTGTGCAGCCCAGATTCAGTTGAACCGCCTCGTGTCTATTGGAACCAAGTTTGTTGCTGGGGAAAACAAGGGAGATCGTCTCAAGTGATGTTACTCTGCCTTGGATGGAGGTATGGATAGCGCAAATGGAAATGAATCAACTGCTGTGTAGGAGAAACAGTGAAAAAGAAAGGACAATAGGAAAGGTGAGACTTGCGAAAGACAGGTGAATGATATGATCAACTGCCCTGAATCAAAAGTGGGTACCGGTCTGGCAGAGAGAGATCTTAAGAGGCGACTTCAGATCGCGCTTGGAAACAAGTCTTGTACAGAAGAGCGAGCCACGACATGATGAGTTTATTCTCAGACGAGGCAGGCTCCCTAAATCCCCAGCCATTGGTGTTTGAGGCTCTGGCTTGGGACGGCATTCTTTGGACTCGAGCTTGCGGCTCTATGGGCCTCGTGGAAGTCCCAAACATAGCTTTCTCAGGCGAGCCTTGCATATGTTTGGCTGACAAGCGTCCCGGTCGCGAAAATGATTCAGAGGTCGCAAAGAGAAATGATGACTGGAGGTTGAAATTTGACCAAGTTGAAATTAAGCGCGCGGTCACCGGGCAAGAGATGAAGAGCCCATAGCCAATCACTGCTGGGCGTCTCACAAGGCTGCACCAAAGGCTGGCGAGGCTGTGACAATCATCTCCGACCATCATAGGGCTTTGTTTCAATGCTCATCATATACAAAGACTGTCTCGGTTCCACAGCTTAAAAAGCGCCAGATTATCTAACAGTTGAGAAGCTGTCCCTAGCTATAGCACATAATAGTTTTTGCAATCATACAATTGCAACTCCAAAGTCCTGGCACTGTCCAGTGCCGAATTTTGCTCTGTTCTTGCGAGCGTATTGCCGTGCGCGTGGTATCATAAATCAATCCAATCCTACCGTCCCCGGAAAAATAAAAAAATGGAAGCCTCCTGCTGAAGACTCTAGCTTTTGCTGAGAGCACAAATTCGGAAGTTGATGAACGAAAAGTTGGCGTCAAAGGCCAAAACAGGGTTGCAACCCGGAAAGCGCCGAAATCTTGAAGCCGAGAGTCCTGAGAATGCGGCTATCGTCTGTCATCATATTGTATGCCTTGCATGGAGTTGTTGTTCATGATTGGCGGAAGTGTGCGTGCAGGCTCATTCGCACCGTTGACGTGGTTGTTATAATGAGAGCCATATTCCAGTGGGCTCTGCGGCATGACGTTGGGTGGTGGAGGAAAGGAGCCTTGTGACTGCTGTATGCTCTGCATCTGGCGACTCATCTCCATCATCTTGGCCTCCAACTCTGCCATCTTGAGTCGCTGACCTTCGGACTCGGCACGCTGTTGCTTGTTCTGCATTTCTAGGTGGGTGATATAATCGATGGCTATGGCTGATTAGCGCCCATCCTGCGATCGTCACGGTAAATCCTCACCTCTCGACAGAGTTTCCCATTTACTCGACTTGTTGTTCTGACTGGATGGTAGTCTAGTCCGTAGCTGTTCAAAGCAGTCCTTCATCTCGCTCCTCCTCTTGCGCTCCGCGAGCTTGTGAGTAACTCGGAGCTCCGGTGTGCGACTGTATGGAGTGGTGCCATTGGGCGAATCGGGGTCGCCCCGGAGACTATCGATCTGCTTGTGTTGTAGGCTGTGATGGTGAGCCTCGGGAAGTTCTGGTAGGGTTAGCTTTGGTAACGACAACTAGCCATCTGCATGCGTACCGTGCTGCCCGGGTGGCAATCTGGACGACTCGACGGTCAGAATACTACTAGTAAATGACTCGGCAAAACTATTCCTGCGCGAAAACTCTGAAGGTGGCCGTCCCGGCGGCCGCGGCGCATCTGGGTCCGGAAAAGCATAGGCTTGACCACGAGTCGGCGCTTCCGCACTGTAGACCTCTTGTTTGGGATTCTCCAGAATGGGAGGTGCTACTCGGCCTGCGGCAAAACCGCCTCTTCCGCCTCGCGCGGACCCGAAAGACGAGATCGACCCACCACTCATCGTCGAGTACCGACCACTCCCGCCGGGATATCCATTGGTTTGTATTCCTCGTTCTCTTTGCAAACCAGAGACGAGCGAAGTCTGAGATGCATTGTTGCTAGTATAAGGTGAGGTCGGCCCCAGCACCAGATTGTTCATTCCGGCGTGGATGCCATTGGAGGCAACGCTGCTCCTTCGTGAGTCGTTAAAATCGCCACTTCCCCGGTTTGGATGCGTAGATGGGTCAGATGTAGGGGCTGCGAGGCCATTGGAGGGTTGGTGTATACCATTGCTGTTGAAAGGTGCTGGAGGAGCGGAAGGGTTATCTGGAGTGTAGGGCGACAGACCTGGGCCGGTCGGGGAGTGGGCAGAGTTCAGGTACGGCATAGAATTCGTGGATGATCCTGATACTAGGTGTGCAATGGTCAGCCTCTTGTCTGCAGGTCAGTAAGATAGGATATACGGACGTGTCCCAGGAGTCATCCAGCTCCCCGAATCTCTTTGCGGTGGAAGGATCGAAAGCTCTGAAGGGGCTCTATCAAGTGACTGGGCAGGCATCTTCGACGTCAAAGAAGCTATCGAGGGCAGAGTTTGATTTGTTTGCGGAAGACTGGGAGGGGGGTTGGATTCCCATGGACGGTGGCTCGTCGTTTCCATCATGGGGAAATGGTCAATGTGTCGGTTTGACTAGCTCAGATAGCGAGCAAAACGGCGCTGTCGCGCATATGGTTGTTCTAAACGTGGATCGAAAGTCCCTAGGCCCGTTGTCCAAGACTCCAGCGATAGAGCAACTTATTGGCCCGCAGCTTCCGGAGTATGAAACGTGAAAAGTACCCGTTCGAACAGGTGATTCAGGGAAGCTGACACCGCAGCTTTCGGTGGTACAGTGCTTGTCGAGAAAATATGCTGAGATCCAGCTCAACTCCTGCCGGTAGGAGATCACTCAATTGGAAATGTCTTCGGCCCTGGCATCAACGGTTTCCTCGTAGAGTTCTTCCCTGGAAGGCTCTCGTATGGGCTAGTCGCCTTGGGTGAAATTGAGAGGTAGAAACCAGGTCAACACAGGTCAAATCGGTATGCGCCGGATCGATTTCTCTTTCTTGCAAGAACGCACGCCGTTCGATATTTGTTCGTCCAAAAAACGTGGTGCGGGAGCTCGTGGAGCAGGATCGAAGCGATGTGGCTTTCCAGAGAATAATCACGAAAGGGAGTGTGGTTCGAGTGGGTGAAATTGCGGGAGCAATAGTCGTACAAGGGCCGGTCGTCGGTAGACGGCAGGGTAATGATTTGAGCGAGCCCCGGTAGAGCGCAAAGCCGGGCTTCAGCGATTACGATTCCTGAGGAAATAATGCCTGCAGTCAAATAGGCCGGAAGTTGAAAGGCCAACAGCACAGCACAGGTCAACCAAGGGAAACGTCGGTTGCGGAGCGAAGATAGGAGGTGGGATGTACTGCAGCAGTCAAAATATCCAGAGCGCAGTCAAACGGTAGCATGTAAGAATGCGCGGGTGCTGTGCCCAGGAGCCAGGGTGCAGGCGCAAGTGCTAGATCGGAGATGCGATCGGATGCGAAAGATAGTGGTGTCCTTTCCGGAACATGTGCCAAATGGCAGTCTCCTGCAGTGGAAGTGAGCAGAGGAAGAAGAGACGCCGAGGGTGATTCCAGCATGCAACGAACAGAAGAAGCAGAGGCCAAGTCAAGTCAGAAGCAAGATGCAGTTTGAGAGGCAAGAGATGCAGATGCAAGAGAGTTGGGGACTCAAGACACCCGAACGACGCTCAAACGTGGAGATGTCAATTGCTGCGGGCGGTGCGTGGACAAGTCGTCGAGTCGACATGGCAGAGGCCGGAATGGGCTAACTGGCTACTGGATCTGCTAGGGACCCATGCCTAATCCTGGCTGCCATCTTTCACTCCCGGACCCTCCATTCCTCTTTCATGCTTCGACTAGCTGTCTTAAGGATTTGCGGTGGGCATGAAAGTTACCTAGCCCTTAGGTTATACCACGCCAGCGATGGTCAATTTGGGCACGATGTATCACACACCAGGGACGGATCTGCCTGTTCTGATAAAGCGATACAGCATGCTCATCTACTGTAGATATACTAGCACCTGTACTGCTTAAACCAAGCAGCGTCGGCCCCGTTGTGCGGAAGGAGTTCATTTCTGCAGTGTCCACAGTACAAAACACAGGCAGCTGGTGTTTCACATGGTCGGGGCTCGCATTGGCCACTGCAGATCTGGTTTGAGCACAGGAACGTGAAAACGTGGGAGGGAGGCACCTGTGACCGAGCGGTGCGAGCGGTGCGAGGATGCGGAACGACTGGTCGACCATTGCTCCTCCGCCGCGATTTTGCCCCTCCCCTCCTGTCAAAGATGAAGCACCATCTTCGCCGTCAATCTCATCCCAGCGTGTCAGAGCATCCATAGCACCCAACTGCTCCCGATGCCCACATGCAAGTTTTGCTAATCTATCGGTCATAGAGATGCAGATCATGTTCTCCAGAGGGAGGCCAGAACCCTCCCTTGAATTTGCCTGGGGCCGCGATCGCAGCAGTGCTGGACCCTTTATCTGTTTCCAAGCATCCGGGGTCGACGAGGCGATGGGCTTCAGCCACGTGCGCCGTCACCTGCAGCCCATCAACAGGCTTTCTGCCAATTCCCCCGACCTAACTATGAGTAGAAGTGCCCACAGCCCGCCAATCCTTTCCCCTACCCCTTCCATCGTTTGTCGGACGATGCCATTTCACTCGTGGCCACCGCGTGTCCTGCGGCGCAATTTGACTGATCGTCCGCTCATGACCGGTCTGTTTTGCCTCTCTCCGTGCGACCGAAACCTGCGCGAAAACAAGATTCACCTTCTTTTCAGCTCAGCTCTACGGGAACGGGGTGCTCCCGTCCAGTGTCAATCACCAAGCCAGGAACCAGCAGGAATCTCTTACACATCCGATAGGTCAAGCCAAGCATGTCGTGGTGGTAGCCACCTGCTAGTCGATTGCCCGACATTGATGAAACTATGCTGCTTTGGGGCCTGGTCGCCGAACACGACGATGTCTCTGCCCCTTCTCGCTGCCCCTAAAGGGACGGCTCGCATCCTGGCAAAGCGGGCTTCAAGCCCGACGAGCCTTCTCCAACCAAGATGGCGTGGATGGCCTATCAAATCCTGCAAATTGTGCCAGCTACGTTCTATCACCTCATTCGCGCTTGTCGATCTTTACCGTTTCCATATTTCAACTCGTTTTCGAGCCTCACTTTTCTCCGACTATTGATGGCCAGAACCCACAGGCTGAAAGTACTGCGGTCCCATGGTTGCGCGAGGTAATCGCGGTAGATCGAATACTTGTACACACTGTGTACGAGTACAATCGGACGAGGATGCCATCCACTCAGAATCCCTGTCCTGTCGTGGCGTGGAGACTCGATCGCTCGCGATCCCGGATTTTCGGCACGACGGGCTTTGTCAAACGCCCTCTGTCTTCAACTTGATTCAATGAGCATGTCTGGCTAGTCAGCTAAAGTCATTGTGCTAACCTTCTCCTTCCATCTGGATAACATCGGAAATTGATTTCCTTACCAAAGCCTAGCTGGAAATCTGAGCAAGACAGCTTCATCTCCCTGGTTTGTGCCAGAACAAGTCGCAGATTCTTGAGGTGTTCTTCAGAGAAGATCCAATCTAAAGAGAGACAGAATGCAGCAGCAAGAGGACAGTGTGGATGAAGCAGGAACCCCTCCTTGCGCTCAGTAGCATCACGGTTCGTACTTCGCCATCTGACGACGTCCTTCAGTTTGTCGACAAGGTTGACATTCACTGCACTTACAGACTCTAGTCAGATTGGGTGTATGTCAGCACGGGCTCGAGCTGGACTGTCGCTTCTGGACTGCCACAGTGTTCGCGAAAGAAAGCCCTGGAATCGATGCTTCGAGAGACCTACAGTTCCAGGGTGTCGAGAGAGAGGTTCGTCAACAGGTTGTGCTGTTCGATGACCGATATTGTTGCATGCGAATATATACAACAAGACAAACTATCCCGTACTCCTTCGTTGGGGACGAGTGGCACATGTAAATCGCAGTTGCTAGAAAGTTTACTCGACAGGAGTGCTCGCTCGTGCGGGAAAGAAAAAGCAAGCAGGACGATCTCGTCTCTTGACTCTGTCAATGGGGATTTTCACTGATCATGAGGGTGCTTATTGACCTATCCATAGCTCTTAAAACAGTCCGGGCTTGAGTGAGCCCCCTTGTCGCACGTGGTAGGCTCTCACAACACCTATTTCCCTTCCGCTCTCAGGAGATCTTCAACCGTATCCTTCAATGTCACATTCAACGGGGTGAACTTGACGCCCAACACTTGCTCCGCTCTGCTATGGTTGATCTCATACGTTGTCTCTGATCGACCCGGAGTTCCTTCAGGTATACGGTCCCTAATCTGGGGGAAGTCTGCCCTCAAAGAGTCCACCGCAATTTGATAGTCAAAATGGGATCCGGTGAGGAATCGCTGACCTCCAGCCTCTTCGAGCTCATATGCCTTCAGGTGGGCTAATGCGACATCCCTCACATCGCAGAAGCCTGCAAAGTCAATTGGCGGCACTTCTTTGGCGGACCCGTTGATAAGCTTCCAAATTGCCTCGGTCGACTCATTCAGGTGGTCAAGGGATTGGACGCCTCCAAGAGTTGGACCGAAGATCCAAGGGGGGTTGATGGAGGAGAATGAGAAAGATGGCTTGTTTTCCTCGATCCAGTCCCAAGCCGCCTTCTCGGCCAGAGCCTTTGCCGCACAGTAAGTGAAACCACCGTTGGACGAAGCTTTAGCTTCCTCATACGTCGCAGGATTCCAAGCTGACTCGTCGTATGTGAAGCCAGGACGAAGACCTTTGCCAAGATCCAGGATGCAAGCAAAAGAAGCGGTTAAAACAACACGACGCAGAGTTGGACCTTCGTTGGCTGCGGCTTTGACAACGTTAATGACCCCAGAGATTGATGGCTTCAAAAGTTCTTCCTCGTTGTCCTTGGGAGCGAGGATGAAGGGGTTGGCAGTATGGATGACCCCTGCCACCCCTTTAACGGCTTCTTTGAGGGCATCTGGCGCCGCCATGTCTGGGACAATGACAAATGACAATCGATCGACATGTTCTGCGTGTGTCTTCTTGATATGATCAATGGAACGTTCAGACCGAACCGTCCCCCGAACACTGTATCCGGCATCCAAAAATGAATGTGCAATCCAAGACGCAACAAAACCTGAGATGCCGGTAATGAGAATTGTCTCATTTTTCAGAGAAAGCGAGCCCATATTGGAAGACAGTGCGGATGAAACGGAATCGGTGATTGTTTTGGTTGGATTCTCTAAGGTGTGAATTGCTGCTCTGGGAGTACCTCGTGTTCCTTTGAAGGGCTTCAACGAGCGTCGTCCTTGGGACCACGAGGTCTTTTATACCCCCATATCTCCCCTACGCCTGTGGGAGGGTTTCCCCGAATATTCACCTATTCATTTGCCTTTGACCACGACTTTCCATTGCGTCACACGTTGCTCTGGCACGTCAAGTCAGTCGCCCGTGTTGCGTTCTTGTCCAAGCCTGCGGCCGCTCGATTGACTAATATTGCATTTCTTGGCCGAAGGAATCGACGAAGTAGGATACATCTGACTCCTGTCAAAACAGGTCAAGCCCAGATAGCACACAGTCCCAAGGCGACATCATCGCATCGCCACTGGCCCGATGACTAAGATGCGTGAGCGGCCGCGAACCCGCACCCGTGCTCGGCGCTATGCAACATGATTGATCATTGAGCGGATGGACACAGTGCATATTTGAATACAGCGCGTGTGCGCATATGAACGCTGAGAATGCAGCCCCCGAGCACTCCTCGAGACAGAGGTCACCAATGCTTTCCATGTCTACCTTGGCACTATTCGAAGAGGACTTCAGAAGAAGCACCGGAGGATGCGGCTGCAACAGCGCTGCCTCAGCGCTGCCTCTTAAGTCCACACGAACCACCATTTTTGAAAGTCTATCTTGTGGGATGCCCCTTGAACCCAGGAGACGAGAACTTTGTCCAACATTCTTCCGGAACTTTTTCCAAAGGTCCTGAGTCAACATAGTACGCATCTCAGGACCGCCGCATCGTACACAAGCCTCGTACACAGTTACACTTGCGCAGCAGATTAGCGCCAAGTCCTGCTGACTGTTTCGCACGATGATTGGTCCGTTTGAGGAAGGCCCCACAAATGGCCCTGGAGCTAGCCGCCTCAGCCGCGTCGAACGGACTCCAAGGCACAGTCGAGGCAAATTTGGTTTTGTGCTCTCCTCCAGCTCCTCTACCAAAAGGGCACATGACTTTCAGCCTCGAGAGGCGCTCTCTCACTCACTATACACTGCAAGCGCGGGGATTGAGGAGGCTGGGTCACGGGCCCGCGATCCAGCATATGACTCAAGCGCAATCGCTAGGGATCAGGCGCCGCTTCACACTACTTTGTTCCACTGCCGCGCTTAGACAAGGAGCATTTGAGCACTCCATATTTCCACAATCGACAGCCTCATAAACTTTGCCCTTCGACAAAGTCCCTGATGTCAACGATATCACTGCCTCCACAGCCGGTGAGACTAGTAGGCTGCAAGCTGAACTCTTGTGTTGCGGAGTCTGCCAAACTCCCCAGGGGGGGGTCGAGATGGACTGTGTAGAAGGATTCCTTAATGTCCACCGCAAAGAAGCCTTGCGGGCGATGCAAAAGTATGTTCGACATTCCTTTCTGCCAGAGGAGGCAGCAGAAGACGAAGGTCAGCTATAAAGCGATGGATCTGCTTTGACTTCAGCGTTTCTGCATTCTCTCAGACCAAGAGGCATTCATCGATTCAGCTTGCTACTCTCTGCTTCAAAGAGACGGACTGTCCAAGGAACAAACATCTCTGCTCGGACCAGCTTTGTCTGTAACGACCTTCCAGCATGGTCCTCAGAGCTAAGGCAATCAATAACCACCTCCAGTCTACTCCTACTCCTGTCCCCGATTCTCTGGACCGATTGCCAGCAGATTTCACCATGATGGAGGATCCTGCCGGACTTGCACTGCGACCACGACCAAAAGCACATGGAGATCAAGCTATCATTGAAATTCACCCGTTGCGGGAGAGCGATGCGTTTATCGTGTCTGTCCAACCACCCCAAGTCCCGGAGTATGGGCTCCAGCGCGCCTCGTGTGACATTGTCCTTGTCATCGATGTCTCTGGAAGCATGGCTTCTGCCGCGCCGCTCCCGGAAGCCACGGGCGACAACGATGAAGAAGCGGCTGGGCTCAGTGTGCTTGACCTCGTGAAGCATGCTGCGAGAACTATCTTGGAGACTCTGGGACCTGGTGATAGGCTCGGAATCGTGACATTCTCAGACGACGCGACGGTGAGTCTCTCAATCCCAATGGAGACAGTCTAGTAACATTATGTCGCGATTTTGCAGGTCGTACAGGAACTCACATTCATGTCAGCGAGCGAAAAGAAGAAAACAACACAGAGAATCGAATCGCTCCGGGAGGACTCCAGCACAAACCTTTGGGCTGGTATCCGTGGTGGCCTGGAGCTGTTTTCAACAACCGCGCTCGTCGACAATGTTCAAGGCCTTTACGTTCTAACAGATGGCATGCCAAACCACATGTGTCCTAAGCAAGGGTATGATACGGTATCTGCTCGAGTTGTGCCTGCCAGACTTCTGCTGACAAGAGCACCAGGTATATCAACAAGCTGGGGCCCATGCTTAAAGACGCCGCTAGCAAGAGAGCCTCCATACCTACAATTCATACGTTTGGATTTGGGTATCAAATCCGCTCTGAGCTGATGCAGTCGATTGCGGAGGTAGGAAAAGGGAGTTACGCATTCATCCCCGATGCTGGCATGATTGGCACCGCGTTTGTCCATTCTGTGGCCAACCTGTATACAACAGCTGGGACATCCGCGTCGCTCGAGATCCAACTTTTCAAGGACATCACCTTGGAGTCTACCGGCGGCATGCCCCTGGTGCAGGGGGAACGAGGCCATCTACTGGAACTTGGTAACATCCAATACGGCCAATCTCGGGATCTGGTTTTCATGTGTCCGACATCCACACAAGAAGACACTGTGATCACTGCGTCACTCAGTTACAAGGCCATAGATGGCTCCGCCCGTGGATTCCAGGCCCAAGCAACGTTCTCGGACAGGCCAGCCCTACCTCAGCACTTGATCCACTACCACATGCACAGAGCACAGATTTGCGAGTTTCTATCAGCCCTTTTCCCGCTGAAGACGAACGGCGAGCATATGGCGGTCAAAGGCAAAGACGCCTTGGTCGACGCTCAGAATCGGTTGAACAACATCGTTAAGGCCATCCAATCTTCGCCATTTGGAGACACTCTCGAAGTCAGATCCCTTCTCGACGACTTGGTCGGCGACGAACCTCACGGCCAAATCTCCAAAGCCCTCATCTCGACGAAAGACAAGAATTACTGGCAAAAATGGGGCCGTCATTACCTTCCCAGCTTGCTTCACGCTCACCAGCGCCAGATGTGCAATACCTTCAAAGATCCTGGCCCGTTGCTCTATGGCAAGGACAGCCCGCTGTTCGTCCAATGTCGGACCGAGCTCGACGCTGCTTTTGATAGTCTCCCGGCCCCGAAGCCATCCCTCCCGCCAAGGGTCGTGTATTCGTACAATGCGCTTGGGATGGTGACGGGAAGCCGGGTCGTCGGACACAAGGAAGTGAGTATGGCCCGCTACAACTCAAGCTCCGCACCTTGCTTCGAAGGAAATTGCCTTGTCAAGATGGGCGACGGGGACTCGAAGCCGATCAAAAGCCTCCAGCCTGGCATGCTGGTCTGGACGCCCACGGGTGCGCGGGCGATCGCTGCGATCTTGAGAACCCGAATCCGCGGCCAGAAGCAGAAGCTGTGTCGTATTGGAGAGTTGCTGGTCACGCCATGGCATCCAATCAAACATGACGGGCACTGGGTGTTCCCTAATCAAATTGCCACGCGTAGCGTCTCTTTCAAGGGCAGCGTCTATTCGATTCTTCTCACACCATTTCGACATCCGAACGGTCACGCCATCGAGATTGGGGGTCAAGTCTGCGTCACGCTGGGTCATGGCCTTGTCAGTCAGAGTCAGAGCAAGCACGATGTTCGTGTGCATCCGTTCTTTGGCAGCTATCGCCGTGCGGCTGTGGCGTCGCTTCGGCTGCCCATGGACAAGAACCAACATCTGCGATGTGGCGGGGTGGTGAGAACGGCGAAGACCGGTCTGGCTTGTGGGTTCGCACAGCCTACGGCTGCCAGGCGTGTTGCCAGAGGGTTGGGCAAGAGCTTGAGAGTGAGGTGCTTCGTGTGAACATACAGAAGCGGAGGGCGAGCGACCAAAGTGCATCCTGAATACGGACAGGCGTCAATGTTTTATGTTAGGTGAATGAAGCTTACACAAGGTAGCCTGACGAGGCATATGGATGGTTTCTGTCAGGCATGTGACTTCGTGGAAGGCATACCCCTGTCACCACCAAAGTCGAAGTCTCTCTGTCTACTGTCAGGCTGTTAATCGCAATGCTGAACAATTGTTGCATTTCAACACATACTGCTTCTGCTCGTCACGTCAAGCGGAAGTGCGACATCCAAAAATGGGCACATGGCGTTCGTCCCCCACTCCGATTAGGGGGGGTCGGACCCCGCGCCGTCATTGCCCCGCCGCGTTGCCCGCTTTAGCGCCCGCCTCTTGCAGCTGTTCCTGAGCAACAGATGCAAGAAGATAGGGTGAGCAGGCCTAAAGTTGCACACGCTAGGTTCCGAAAAGCCTAGAGATGGTTCACTATTGCTCTGGGCCATGTGTGGGCATGGGTTTGCGTGTGCGTGTGGATAAGGCATATCGAAAGGGGCGGTGTGCAAGTCGACAATTTATTTAGACACGGACGAGCACCTTTGACCTCCACCACCTTCTCTCCTCTCGTCTTCACCCGTGCAACTCGAACCAGGCATTTAATCACGGATCCTCTCTCCTCTCTCCTTCGCACCTGCACGCAGTCTATCTCTCTCGCTTGATCTGCTTCGTTCGTTGCTTCTCAGACATCATGGCATCAAAGAGCAAACTCATCTCGTGGGAAGGTGAGTGTTCTTGTGCTTTTCAATTGGGGCCCTGCTTCGTTCAACGTCCATTTCGCATGCCGTGAAGCTGACATGCGCCCTTTTACAACGATGGATAGACTACCAAGGCTGTCTCAGAGCGTACTGGGAATGGGCTGAGAGCTACGACTCCAAGGTACGTTTCCACACAGACCTTAACCTACATTTCACCCTCAACTCACCGCGAACGTGCGCTGCAGGACTGGCCTCGCCTACGCAAGATCGTGGCCCCCACCGTCCGCATCGATTACCGCTCCTTCCTGAACAAACTCTGGGAGGCCATGCCCGCCGACGACTTCATCGCCATGATCTCCGACCCCAAGGTCCTGGGTGACCCCCGGCTGATGACCCAGCACTTCTGCGGCGCGTCCACGTGGGAGAAGGTCTCCGACACGGAAATCATCGGATACCATCAACTCCGAGTCCCCCACCAGAAGTATACCGACGAGACGAGGAGCAAGGTCCTGGTCAAGGGACATGCCCACAGTAGCAACCAGCATTGGTACAAGAAGATCGATGGCGAGTGGAAGTTCGCTGGATTAAACCCTACCATCAGATGGGGCGAGTATGACTTTGACAAAGTCTTCGAGGAGGGACGAGAGGAGCTTGGTGACAACGACAAGGAGCAGATCGCGAGTGATGTGGCTAAGCAGGCGGAGGGTGTCCCCACGAAATGAGTGGTCAACCTATGTGCAGTAGAAAAGGCGCAGCGCAACCTGCTGTAAACGAATGACTATGGCACAGGTGTAACGAGAGTAAGGGAACCGGCAAGGGGTCTGAGCTTAGGAATAGTAAAAGCCACGGCTAGGATCAGGATGGAGACACGAATTGAATCAGATCCAGTCAACCTCAAGTTTCGAGTACTTCGAACGCGCTTCTATTGCGATGATCCGGCCGAATACAAATTATTCACAGTCCTTTCATACCGCAGCCTAAGAAGATTGAAGATGAACACACCTTTACTGGAGATCCACGAAAAGCCTCGATTCTGCCATCCAGCCTGTTAAGGAAGCGACCGGGAAACAAGTACACTTTCGTCCGGTCTGGCGTGGCTTGCTAAGTATTACCAAGGCCTAGGGACACTTCGCACGACGGCACAGATGATTGATTCATCTCCCAACTCACACAACCATGAATGCACGCCCCCTCAATCCCATGGACAGCTCAACTCTAATTATCATACTGGTTTCGTCAGTCTGTGGGCAACTGTCCGAACCGTTTCGGACCTCTGCGCGGATGAAGTTCAACCCAAATACCACCAGCCGAATCCTCGAGCATTCAAAATGGATACGTTCCCAAGAGAATTACCACGCCAATATGAACTTCAATGGTCAACAGTATCACAGTCCGGTCTCGTGCGCCCACTCTTGACATCGATCGAGACAAATGCAGTATCTGTAGTCAATCATGCACAAGCCCAGCGTGCAAAACGATATTGATAGTGTGCGTGGAGGTGCTCCATCAAGTGCAGAAATGTGCAGGGTTCAAATATCAAGGACGCCACAGATCGGCAAGAACAAGAGTCAATCCAGATGGATGCGGTTCGGCCTCGACGAGATCTAGTAACCATGCCTGGCTAAGGGATCAATAGGGAGCTGGTCTCACAGTTTATTATCCAAGTGAATCAAGGCGTAAATTGGCGTCTTGAGGCAAGAATGACAAGTTGAAGATATGGTGGAAGATGATCCAGAACTGAGGAGAACGGCACCTCCAGCGGGGAAGCTTTAGTCCTCTATTTCCTCTGGACAACATCCCATTCTTACATTCCTTTATAAGTGGGTATTAATTTCTCCACCTCCATAGGATCATGGGTGCGAGAGGATGGCATCTTGCGTGAACCAAGGTAAAGGACTCTATCCCCGCCGGAAAGTCGCCGAACCCAAGGCGAATAAAGTCTTCCTTGGACTTGAACCCCTCCAAGCAAGACTGGGTTTCTCTCATTCCCTCACATTTCTTCAGCCATGGAACCCAGCGCGCGGCTCGGCGAGATGTGTGACGTTTTCTACGTCGGTGGGAAGTACATCCAAGACGATCGAGGGACACACATGACCGGCCAAATCTGCGTGCGTCGGTACGGCAGAAAGGTCGACAATCGCCCCGCGATCATCTTTATCCATGGAGCAGCGCAGACAGGTACTCACTGGGAAGCCACGCCAGATGGCCGACCGGGGCTGGCCTTCCTGCAGGCACAAGAGGGATGGGAATGCTATGTCGTTGACCAGCCCGGCGTCGGCAGGTCTCGCTACCATGCCGACGACCTGGGCGATCTCACCCACTACACGGTAGAAGAACTGGAAGAGTGCTTCACCTCGCCTCCGCATGACTCGTTCCCGCAGGCAAATCTGCTTACGCAGTGGCCGGGCTCGGGAAAGAAAGGCGATCCCATCTTTGATGCCTTTTACGCCAGCCAAGTCGGTCATCTGGCAAAATATAAAGACGTGGAGAGGTCTTTTCGTCCCCTAGCAAAAGACCTCTTTGCTCGTACAGGGCCCGCCTTCCTCGTCACACACTCCCAGTCAGGACCTATAGGCTGGCACATTGCAGACGAATGTCCAGGCATGGTGCGCGGCATTGTGGCTCTGGAGCCAAATGGCCCTCCCTTCATCTACCCCGGTTTGCCCCTATTCTACGTCCGAACGCAAGGGACAAAAGCCGGCACTTTCGTGCGTCCATTTGGCATCACCTCGACTCCGTTGACATACGATCCTCCCCTGCCGGCCAGCACGAAGCGACTGGAGTATACGCAAGGCTCGAGCAAGATCGGAGAGGATGGTCTTTTCGACGGCGCGCGGCTCAAGGCGCCAGCACCCAAGCTACCTAACCTGGCTGGTGTGCCCGTCTTGGTGGTGACAGCGGAAGCTTCATACCATGCGACATACGACCACCTCACGGTGCTGTTCTTGCAGGAAGCCGGCGTGCCTGTGGAGCATGTGTACCTGGCCGACAAAGGCATTCGCGGCAATGGCCATCTTTTGGCAATTGAGAAGAATAACGAGGAGATCCACCGGTTTATCGGCGACTGGATCACTCAAACGATAGCGAAGGCTACCACATAAGCGCGAGCTCTGGCTCCTTGATCGGTCTGAGGTGTTCCACACGACCGTTGAGACATGAACTCTGCACGGTTTCGGCGCCGCAGTATAATTACAGTATGTTTGGCAAAGGCTGGTTGCGCGTGGAATCACCAGACCCACACCCGCGAGCTGAGATCAGTCAGGACATGCTGAGTCGGCTTCTGTTATGGGGCACCCAACGAGTCCATCCAGAAGCTGGTTGAACTGCCCTACTTCAAGGATCTGGTTGCGCACCCGGAATTTCCGTGCAGCTGATAACCCTGACCTCACAGTTTGCTATCTTCGTCGGAGCTCCCGTTATTGCAACTACATCTCGAACTAGAAATTCGACCCTCTGAAATGACTCGGTGACGGCGACGTTGTGAACTACAAGGACTGGAGACTCGTTGCCAGAATGCTGACGCCGAACGGAAATGACTTCGAGATTATTGTTGAAGTCGGGCATCCAAACACCATCGGCGAGAGTGTCAAGGCTGTTAAAGACGGGGCATATGTCCACTTAATCGGATTACCAGGGGATGTGAAGCAAAATCCACAAGCTACTATCTGGCAGGTTAGAAAAGCGATGTACAACCTGGAGAACATGGTTGTCGGCGGCAGAGTGCAGTTCGAGGAGACGAACAGGGCGACTAAGGGTCTTCAGCTCAGACCAGTTGTCGACGAGTCTATGCCTAGGCCAGAGCAACTTAGAGACGCGTTCCAATACCTTGTCAGTGGTTGTCTGAGAAGGAAGGCCCGGCTGAATATCCCAATGAATTCCAGACGGATAGAAATGGGATTATTGGGATGGGGATGGACTGGGATTGAGTCACACTTGGTATGCTATCCTATCAGAAATGATACTTGATAGCAGAGGGCTTGGTGGTGACTGAGGTAAATACCCAAAATTGAGCATTTCAGTCCTGCATAAATGCTACCAGTGATCCACCTGGAAATATAAGACCTCGCAGACTCACAGAACAGAATATCTCCGCTAACTTTCATATCGAACATATTTCTTGGAACCTTGTTTGTTATTGAATGTTGTCGGTGCATACTCCGTACTCCGTAGTATGTTCGGCATGTCCGGCACGCCGGCTTGGCTCCACCCTCTCCCCCTGCATGCCTTCGTCAGCGTGCGACCCCTTCCAATTGTTCGGAGTGAGATATGGCTGTGTAAACGGCAGATGGCCATCCCAATGCGTTGTATGCTAAGTTAACAAGAGCACGCTCGCCTTGTTTATGGACAGGTCTATCACCGAACAGGAAATACGCACGAGTGATGCATTCAGAGTCCCTTGGACTCTCCACTCGAGGTATGTCGAGATCTGTTTGCCGTGTCCGTGTACCTTCGACCAGTCCAGCAACTGACGATTATGAACAGATGACCATGGCCTACTCTTGAGCCGACTCTCCCTCGACGTTCTCCAAGCTGAACTCGAGCGACGACAAGATGCCCCGGCGAAGCCAGCATGCGGCACGGTGGGAAGACATGGCGCCTACAATCTGGGAATCCACGTCTTTGCGCTCTTCCTCATCCTTACCCTGAGCACCTTGGGTACGCCAACGAGCGAGGACTGAGCGAGTATTTATTAATGGGTCTATAGCATGCTCCTTTCCCGTCATTGCCCGCCGCTTTCCTGAACTCCCGATTCCGCATCGCTTTCTCTTCCTCTCGCGACACTTCGGCACAGGTGTCCTCCTCGCGACCGCATTCATACATCTGCTCCCTACCGCGTTTATATCCATGACCGACCCATGTCTACCCGACTTCTGGACACGGACATATCCTCAAATGCCGGGGTTGATCGCAATGCTAGCGGTATTCATGGTGGTAGGGATTGAAATGTGGTTCGCGAGCAAAGGCGCCGGCCACAGCCATTCCACAGAGTGGGAAAGGATACCGGAGGCACCGCACAATCGAACAGCATCTTCAAGTCACGCGAACGGGCACGTTCCTCTGAACAACCTGCAGGCCCCGACAGTGCCATACACAGATGCGTCACCGAAACCTCGCAATTCTACCGACAGCGATTCAGACCTGGACCTGGACGATCTCGATCCTGTGGCGGACGAATCTGCAACGTTGAGCAATCCACACCGGCGCAAGATCTCCCAACACGAAAATGACCACCACCACCCTCACGGTCGTGATGAGCAGAACCCACAGCGACTCTTTCTCCAATGCCTTCTCCTAGAGGCCGGGATCCTCTTCCACAGTATCTTCATCGGCATGGCCGTTTCCGTCGCGCAGGGTACGCAATTTGTCGTCTTGCTCATTGCAATCTGCTTTCATCAAACCTTCGAAGGGTTTGCACTAGGCTCGCGCATAGCGGCGCTGATCCCTGTGCTTTTCGACGCAGGCTCACCCAAGCCATGGCTGATGTCCCTCGCCTACGGCATAACCACGCCGGTGGGTCAGGCATTGGGGATTTTTTTGCACTCGCTGTACGATCCGGCAAGCAAGGTTGGGCTGTTAATGGTGGGCATTACAAATGCAATCAGCAGCGGGCTGTTGCTTTTTGCGGGACTGGTGCAGCTCATTGCCGAAGACTTTCTCAGCGAGAAAAGCTATGAAAGTTTGAAAGGCAGACGGAGGATTGAGGCTTGTTTAGCCGTCACCCTCGGGGGGCTGTTGATGAGTGCGGTTGGAGCCTGGGCATAGGCGATGACGAGCGATAGACCATTTCAAATATTCAAAATCATTTAATTTTACTCAGCTTGCGTGAGTACCTTCGCTAGGTGTGTTAATTTTGAGCGCTAGACCTTTGAGATCGGAGTACGAGAATGGAGTCCCATGTCCTCCGTGTGTACGAAGGTACATGGCGGAAATATGCAAAAGGCTGAGAAGGCGAGGCTGCCGATAGATGCGTCATCCCTGCAGCTGCATCTGGTTGGCATCTCTGGACCCAAAAGCGACCGAGATATCACATGATGGACAAGCATTCTGCGCGGCTCATCTGATCCCAACTATTCGTGTCTCCAGATGATCTTCTGACTGTTCTCGTCGACCTACATAGGCGCAGTCCTGCCCTTCATCAGCGCGGTTCGCTGTGTAGAAGATTGGAATTCTCTCCAGCTTTCGCAACTAACCCCTCGGGAATCACACCAACTATAGCGATGGCTTATGTTCCCGGCCTGACGCTGCCTGCGTCCATCTTCTCCAATGCGCCCATCTCGATCCTCCTTCCCCTCGGACTGGGCCTTGGCTCAGGATTGGTGTCGCAGCCTGGAAAGCTCAGCCCAAAGAAACGCTCAGACCCGGCAGCAAAAGAGCTAGGGACGTTTAGAAGCACACAAGAACAATACCAGGCCTTGAAACAACCCCCCTTCAGACCACCACCTTGGGTGTTTGCGCCCGCTTGGTCCACTCTATACCTGTTGATGGGATATGCAGCCCATAGAGTCTGGACCATTGGCATGGCAAGCATGAACCCCCAGACCGTCGAGAATACTAGAAGAGGTGCAACACTCTATACGCTACAGCTAGGGTTGAACCTCGTGTGGATGCCGTTGTTCTTCGGCTTGGGCAGACCTATCGAGGCGATGCTCGATATTGTGGCCTTGACTGGCACGGTGGGATACATGACTTATGTCTGGAACAAGGTCGACAGCACAGCCGCGTACCTGATGGCGCCATACCTCGCCTGGTTATCATTTGCGACCTACCTGACCGCTGGCACTGGCCATTTGAACGGTTGGACCATCAAGCAAAAGCCGGAGAGCCAAAACGAGCCCGAACAAAAGGAGTAGGGACACCGCAACAACAACTACAGTATCTGTATCTGCTGCATAGCGGTTTGGCGAACTTGCCGCACAAATGGTGAGGCACACCCCGCATGAAGCAAGGATTCCGGGACAGCGCCTTCAATTAATCCCCAGCATGATACGCGAGCTTCGGCATTGGTGGACAGAGTGATCGTTTTGGCATGGCATGGCGAGGAGAGTGTAAGGACTACATTTCTGGCAGGTGGCAAAGCTGCTTGATGGGCATGGATTGGGAAGATACCGTTTTGCATTGCGGACCCTGGGCCCAAAGAGGTGGTGGGCTTGAAGAAAGCTAGTTACGATAATGGAAACTTTCGCAGCATTCCATGCCTGATCGTGGATGCTATGTAATCCACATGAGGGCAGGATCCAGAAGAGCACGTTAAACAAACCTCAATCACATACACGTTCTCACGATCTGGTCTTTGCAGTCTTCCCCGTGGTGCAGTCCTCGCTGCCGCAATCAAGTTGCAGATGAATGGTACAACGGCGTAAGCCACTCTAATCTCCCGTTATCCTCTGTCCATACAGTAGCGGCCAACCTCTGAATCTGATCTCTATTTGGTGGTAACTCGAAGGTTATCGAATACCTAGCATTCATGAACCCTCGCCCACATTCTCATACAGGGGCTCGCTCCCCTGGTCGGAGTGTCTTCTCCGTACGACCTGTCTCCAGGTCTATCCACCGAGCCGCAGCCGCGGTCCGCGAGTATTGTACGATGGAAAGACGGAGCACGACGAGAATTGGACATCGTTGGAGAAGCCACATCTCGTCGCCAGGCTGTACGGAACGGGGCCCGAGATCGAGGACACCAGCGGGCTTTAGTACAATATCCTCAACCGGTACTCTGCATGGAACCAGACAATAAAAATGAATCAACTGGTTGGAGTTCTCCTTGATATCGACAGCGTCGTGCGTGCTTTCGTCTGTTGACCACCGCCCATCTTTATGCATGTGATTTCTACTGTCGTGGCGGTAATAAATCTGCACTTTGCGCCGGACGCGCATATACACACATTCGTGCGAAGGCTTCTGTTCTAGCGGACACTAGGAGACCATCGTTGGCACAATAGCAGGGGTGCTCAGTAGAGCTGCGAATTTGGGACAGTCGAGAGGTGGATGAGGGAGCGGTGCAATGGTCGCTTCTGGCCTTGGACCCTGCATAAGAACTTGCAGACGCGACATGCTTGTGATTGGCAGAGCGATGGTCCCTCTGGCGACAGCGAAACAGGCGGAAGCTGGGAACAGACGGAGTATATAGTGTCGCAGTCCATGTCTCATTCCCACTCTCCAAATGAAAACAAACCTTGGTATCAAGTGAACCTACGTGAGCAGAATGTCGTCCACCAAAGGAACTTGCAAGTCGCTTCAATCTCACAGATATCTTGCGTCTGACTGACTGATTGCCAGGGGATACCGGTGAACAGATTCGCGAGCACAAACTGGCCTGTTCGGTCATCAACTTACACGGTACGGAAGATTGTGTATTTGACCAGGCCAATCTGGATTTCCTCAAGTGTTTTACGGACGACATCTCCATCGAAAACCGCAACAAGATCCTCGAGGCCAACGGCTGGGTGGACCCTCCTGGCGAACGACCAGGCATGACGGCGGCCAGAAAGAGTGGTAGTCTGTCAGGACTCCTCATTGCGAGGTACGGCACGGATGATCCAGCTTTGGATGAGAGGGATTGGGAGCTGCTCAAGGAGTGGAATGATAAGGGCATGCCTATGGGTCAACATGTTCGCCGTTGAGGCGAAAGGGAAAGCAGAGTGACTGATACCTCAGTGCTCTAAGAGTCCGACGAGGCCATTCATAACGATATCGAAGTATCCATGAGTTACTCCTTTTTGTCTTTAAGATTGTCCTGTTTCTGTACTCTGTAGCGACAATATCTGCCAAGCCATCGTCGTCCGGCAGAGTTGCCCCCAGCGCAATCACCAATCAGGCCCTTTACCTGAAGCTGCGCAGCGCAGCGCAGCGTTTCGCCGAGCGCCTCAGCCATCGTCGGGCGAGGGTTTCACGCCGCGCGATTTCAATCCTCGACCTGCTTCTATCTATCATCAACACTGTTGCTCCATTGCGATACCAGTGTGCAACCAACTCCATTGCTTCGAATCTTGTAAGCTCACTGCCTTGCCTCTGTCGCTCATTCATCTTGCCGCCACCACTCAGCGGGCCCTCACTTCAACCTCTCATTCCCCTGGCTGCCTCAGACCAGTCCACACTGTTACTATTTGTTGACTGCATTCTACTCTCAAAACAGCGGCATCTATGCCTGCAAACCTTCTTCTGTCTTTGGCCATGACTCTTCATTACTCTTCGAAGCTGCCCCTCGGTTCATCGCGATGTCACTCAAGTCTAACCTCTGCCATGTTTATTCTTAGCTATCCTACCTCGACGTGTCAACGGTGCGAAAGCGATAATACCTGAATTGAGGCCACTGCGCCCTCGGCTGGGTCGCGAATTCCCAAATGACATAGCGCGTGACTGGGAGTGGACAAGGTCACTCGGCCATTCTAAGACATCAAGAACATTTACCTTGCCGGTTCAGGAACCCGCGCGCTCGACATGAATCCGTATGAGGCCTATGGGTCGCCCACCAACGACAGATCACCGCCCAGATATCGTGGTCGTGACGAGGACCGCGACCGCAATGATTCGTACAGACGGAGATCTCCTGGTGAGCCTGATCCAAGCCATGCCAACTTCGTGACCGATGACTAACAAGTTGGAACCTAGTCAATGACAGACGTCGACCTGCTCCTCGCAATCGTTCACGTTCCCCAGTAGCCATCGACCGATACCAACCAGATCGAGATCGAGATCGCGAACGAGATCGGACCACACGGGACGACTACTATGATGCTCCTAGACCTGCTGCGAGAGATCCCAGAGAAACAAGAGACGCGAGGGATCCCAGAGACGGACGGGATGCAAGAGACATACGGGACCCAAGAGAACGGGATGACCGCAGAAGAGCACCGTCTCCTATCGCCGCCAATATCGATCGCTACGTGCCAGGCCAAGAGCCGAACAAGCAAATTGTCAAGGTTAATCCTCTAGCAGATCCCCTTGCGCTGGACACGCAGGCTGGCTTTAGTTTCTTTGCAGACTGGTGGCGATTTGAGCAGCAAGTTAAAGAAGAGAAAGAACGAATCAAGCTTGGCGGAAGACGGCCGTCGGACCGTGTTAAAGGCGAACGGGAAGCAAAGGAGGATCGCGATAAAGAGCGCGCCCAAATCCAGCAGGCTTACAATCAGTACAAGCAAGAATTTCAGATGAAGATGGCAAGACAATTCGTCCAACTGCACAAGGGCGAGGAGTGGTTCAAAGAGCGATACCTTCCCGAAATACGCGATCCTATTCGAAAGCGTCTCATGGAGTCTCGAGAACCTGCTTTCGACCAGTGGATCAAAGACATGGAAACAGGCGTCTTCGACGAGTTCACCCTCGAGGGTATCTACAAGAATGATAGCGACGGTGCCGGTGGCATGGTGGAGAAAGAAGAGGGCGAAGCCGTTGGTGGCGCTGAGGTGCTGGGTGTTCTTGACCTTGTGCCTGCCAAAGGCGGTGATCTGCGGGATGAATCCGCCCAGCAACCAGCTCTACTTATTAAGACCCTTGCGCCAAACGTGGGCAGAGAACGCATTGAGGAGTTCTGCAAAGAACACCTTGGTGAAGAGGCTGGTGGCTTCAAAGGTCTTTCGCTTAGCGACCCAAACCCTGCCAAAAAATTCCACCGCATTGGCTGGATCATGTTGAACCCTGCTCCGGAAGAGGATGGGGACGCAATGCAAGATGTCGAACGGGGCGATGGCCGTGACGAGGACGGCGAGGAAGGTGAAGAGAAGCCCCCAGCTGATAAAATCAGTCCTGTTCAGAAAGCTCTTGATCTCATCAACGGCAAGACTATCACCGATGCCGTCAGAGGCGATTTCACCTGCCACGTCGGTATTCACAATGCGCCCAGTGCACCTCGAAAGAAGGCACTCTGGGACCTCTTCTCTGCACCGGAAAGAGTCGAGCGGGACTACGAACTCGCAAGGCGACTGGTCACCAAGCTTGATAGTGAATTCGGCAAGGACGAGACATCAGGAGGTCTGGCCAGGATTGATGCTCGAGTGGAGCAGATGAGAAGCCAGGGTCTTCTGCAACCCCCTCCCAAGCCCAAAAAGCCAACTTTCGAAGACAATGATGACGAGATCAAATTCGAAGAGGAAGGCGAAGAAGGCGAAGAGGACGAAGATGACCAGGACGATGAAGAGTTGCTGGTCATCAAGAAGAAGCTTGACCTCATGGTCGAGTATCTTCGCCGTGTCTTCAACTTCTGTCTATTCTGCGTCTTTGAGTCGGATTCCGTCCATGAGTTGGTCCGCAAGTGCCCAGGGGGCCATCTTCGGAGACCGCGAGCTGGCCTGAGCACGGCGGCAAAGGCGGCAGCCAGAGCCAGCGCACTTGGCGAACCCTTCCCAGGCAAGAAGAAAGAAAACGGTGCAGACGACGAAGCACTAAGCCCTGTTCAAGAGAAGCGGCCTCAGAAATACAACAAGAATGACCAACAGCTTGTTCGAGCGTTCAACTGGGTCAAGACTTTCGAAGAGAAGATCCTGCAGATCCTCGAGCCTGAGTACGTGGACTTAAAGAAGATCGGAGGCAAGCCAGTTGAAGAAGCGTTGGACGAAGAGCTTGCGAAGTATGTGAAGCAGGAAGACGAAGCCAAGTATCGATGCAAGGTGCCCGAGTGTACCAAGTTGTTCAAAGCCGATCACTTCTGGCGGAAGCACGTGGAAAAGAGACACGACGAGTGGTTCTCGGCCCTCAAGAAAGACGTGAGTACAGGCCTATTCTCTGCTGCAACTTTGCTGACCTTCTGTAGCTGGAACTCGTCAACACATATGTTCTCGATCCGTCTCATATTGCACCATCACGCTCAGACGCAAACTCGAATGGCCACTTCCCTCTGCCCCAAAATCATCATTTGAACAATGGCACTCCCCGTGGGTTCAGCCTTCAGAATATGGGCATAAATACCATGGGCTTTGGTCAGAATGCCATGATGAGCATGGGCAATATCATCTCGCCTCTCGTACCTGGCGTCAACTTCAACCCAGATGGGATGAACGGCAATGGTGCCCATACTGGTGGACCTATTCGGCGTGGTGGAGGCAGATACGGCCATCGACCAGGGCCATACGACCGTAACCAACGAGGTAGCCAACGTGGATACAACAATATGGGAGGGATAATCCGGGGCCTTGTGCCTGGTATGACTCAAGCGTTCATTGCCCAAGGTGGAGGTGGAGGAGGTGGGAAGTGGGGCGACGGTGCCGGTGGTGGTATGAACGCCATGGGACCAAGAGAGGCCACCCAAGGACGGAGTATCAAGAGCTACGAGGACCTCGATGCTCAGCCTAGCGGTGGTGGAGGTAATGCTGGTGCGGCAGCAGCAGCTCAAGCTGGAGCTGGGGCGGAGCTGGACTACTAGGCTTGATTTGGCGACAAGGGAATGAGGCATTGCAGCGCGGCATGCGTGTGCACCGAGCTGGGAAGGAGAATTACATATGTTGAGGCGGAGATGTCTTACCAGAAAACTCATCAGGTGAACGGGGCTGGGCTGATGCCGTCGTCGACCGGCGTCAGACTCAGGGAGGCTTGCTACAACAGATACCTTTATCGACTTGTGTTTGAACTGTTGCAAATACCAACTCAGGGGATGGAGTCGAACGGAGCTTGAAAGTGGCCCAAAAATGCAAACAAAACTGAAATCAATGTCTGCAGTCGTGAAGACCTGGATTTGTAAATCGTTTCTTCGGTTCGTTTCACCCATATAAGCGGGAAGTCGCTTGTATTCGCATCCAACGTAGACGTTGAACAACCATACTCAGTATTCATGCTGCCAGTAAACAAACCGTGCGTGACATGCTCCGAGGGCAAGACGCGCCTTGCAGACGAGCCAACAGCCCTAGACCGATACCATTCTCCCGTACGACTCCACGTCCTCCTTGATGGCCCCTCCTGATGCGGCGGAATTTACGCCCTCTTCCTGAGCACCCTCCTTCCAGCTGCAGGTTCTGCGACCACGACCTTCTTATTCGTTGCCCCGGCAGGGCCTGCATTTCTCTTCAGCGCAGTCTTGGCCGCCGACGCAGCCCGCGCCACTCCGCCCTTCCTCTTGTCCGCTGGGCTTCTTGCTTCGGCCGCCGTCTTCGTGGTCTTCGACGTGGCAGCCGTCCGGCCACCACGCTTGGGTTTCACGACCGTGGTCCCACTCGACGCGGTGGAGAAATCCGTCGAGTTGCTGTGCGTGCTTGCCTGTGAGAATGCACGTTGCGGAGATGCTGGAGCGCTTGGCTTTGGCTTAGGTGGAGGAAGCATTTGGCCCTTTACCGCTACGGCGGTTTCTTTCTTCTCTTTCGACGCTGTCCGCGAGAGTTTCGCAGCCGTGGCTGTTCCGCCGCGTCTCGCTTGTTCGATCATCCCGTGCACGCTGGCGGAGATTGCGGACGACGCCGCGGTGGCGGCTGATTTCAAAGGGGAAGTTGCCCGCACTGGGGACATTGCCGTGGTTGGCCGGGCGATCATGCTCTTTGCTGGCGAAGTGGGGAGGTAGAGGTCTTTGATCGGAGAGCGTGGGAGGGTGCGCGAATTGTGGGAACGAGGGGACAGCACAGAGGTGGTTGGGTGTTTGGCTGTGCGAGAAGTGGTGCGGGTTGACTGTGCGGTTGTTGTTTTGGCGCGCTTGGTGTTCTTCACCATGGGCAGGGTGTCGGGGTAGCTTTCGTTCTCCTTGTCTGAAGCGATTTGGATTTCGGAACTCGTGCGCTTCTTGCCTCGACTGGGTGCTGGCTGTGGCTGTTGCCGAGCCGGAGAGGATAGCTTGGTTGAGGTATGTTCTTCTTGTGGGAGAGGAGGCAGGGGCTTGCGTTTGGGCGCAGGTATGTCAACCGATATTGCTTGTTTGGGTGGCGATGCTCGAGGAGCATCCTTGACCGCCTTCGGAGCTTGGTGTTGTGCCATGAGTTCTCCCATAGTCATCTTGCGGATGCTGAGAGGAATGCGGTTGACGCGTCTTTCAATCCGAGCTCTAAGGTCGGCGCATTGGAGAGCATATCCCGCTCGAAGTTGTCGCGCTCGTTCAGTAACTGGAGACATGTCAGCTGTGATGCAACTCCCGCGTGGCGTCCTCATACTTTCAAGTTGGAGGTTGTCCATCAATGCTTGCTTCTGCTGCATTGTGATTCTCATCTTCTTGCGCGCTGGGCTACCTGTCGGCGTGACAGCGCCAACGGGTTGTTCTTCGATTTCCTCCGATTTCCTCTTGCGCGTCACTGCTGGTGCCATATTGCGTACAGGGTTTGTGGGATGGTCTAAGCTGCAAAATCTGATCTCGAAACTTCAAACAATGTCGGATGTTAGTCGAGTTCGAGAATCGAGGATAGCGAGATGATGCTTTGAAGATGTACGAGGTACTTTGTAAACAAAAGATGCCGCTAACGGCTTGGCGGGGGCCCGCTAAGAATGATGGCCCGATACGTTGAGGCTTCAAACTGTCACTTCGCTGTCAGCCCTCCTTCGCGGCCAGACCTTCGCACTCGATGTGCCCTTGGTTGCTCTGGCACATATGTCCTGGCTGCCACGGCCAGCCCAATAATGCCGTCTCCTATCTCAAATTTCGAGGTGGCAAGTTACGCTTGAAACCATCAATAACTGATTTGTGGGATCCGCGAGACTAGATCACACATGAGCGTCTTTCAAGCGGGCCATGTTGTGCCCGACGACGCGGCAATTAAAAGAGCGCGATGCAGATTAAGTAGCATGACAGCGAAGACACAACCATGAATTTATCGACAACAGACTTCGCTAGTAAGGATTCCCAAGCTGAAGGCCGAGTCCCGTCAACATCGGCGTTGCTGAGAACACTCTCATGCACGGCGAGTTGGAGTCATATACGCGCGGTAGCACCGATATCCCGCCGAAAGCGTTCAGCTATGGATATGTGCCACTGGGTTACAGACGGTTGAGGAACGCGGTTGCGAGATTCTTCAGTCTCACTTGCTGTCAACCAGTCGCACTTTGTCGAAGTTCAACGTCCCCCGACTCAGCTTCCAGGCCCACAGCCCGACAAACAGCAGCACGTCAAAGAAGCTAAACACAAGGGAGCCTCCGAAGACGAAAGCATGATAACTCCATGCATCGCTGGCGTTCAGATTCGCCACCTGGCACACGATCGCCCACGGCAAGACGTAGAAGAAGTTTGACACGAGCGACTGATACAGATACCACCGCGGCACCGTCGACAACAGGATTGTCGCGAGCTCCGTGCTCAGCGCATAGAAGATGTAGCACCAGTCTATGGTGCGCCACATATGGGCGGTGATCGAGGCCACAGGGTCCGAGTCGGAGAGGTAATGTGCAAACGGTTTGCAGCCAAACACAGAGAGGAAGATACACAGAGGCACCTCGATTGCGAGGACAATGATTGCGGAGGTCAGAGCGGGGGTTGCGATACCTGCAAACAATGGGGTCAGTCAGTTTCTGTCCAAATCTGAAGTGAGCCCCACGTACCTCTGATCTGCTTCCAGCTGGCTTTGGCCTTCTTCATATCGATGCCGACTTCCCGCCGCCATTCACCCCATCGGTGCCCGGTGAAGGCATTTGAAGTCGCCTCCAGCGTCTGGACCGGGACCATTACAAGGCCCCATCGGATCGTGTTGAAAATCCCCCATGCCGTGGCATAGTCAGAGCCCATGGACACGATGTTGCTCACGAGCCACAGGTAGAGCGTATTCCTGACGGCAGACTCTGCGAAGGTAAGGACACCAGGTCTGAGAAGCACCGTCAATGCCCTCACGCTGGGACGCGGTGTGTCCTCAATGAGACCATGCTTGCTCCGGAGTCTCCAGACAATCAAGGTGAAGTACCCCAAGCCAGTAAAGGCAGCCGCAAAGTCACACCCGAGGCGGATACCTGCCTGGGTGTTCACTGACGGCGTGAAGGAACCGACGTGGACCTTTGAGATGATCAGCAAGTCTAGGAGTATGTTGATGGCGAAGCGTGTCGCGGCGATGAGGAAGGGCACATCGGGATGGTCAAGGGCCCTCGTGGCATTGCTGACGGCGGTCTCCAGCGCCGCGCTGAAGACAGAGAACGAGCTGATGCGGACGTATGTCAAGCTTGCAGCACGGACTTCCTCGGGGACGAACCCGGCGGCAAATTGTTTGGCGGCGCCCAGAATGATGACACTGACGATCAGACCCAATATACTCTGAAAGATGATCAACGTCTGCGTCAGGCCGATCCGGGACGCGAGAGAGCGCGAGGCCTTGTCACCGATAATCACCCATGCGGCTCGAGGGAGACCCTCGTTGATGACTTCCGCCACGACGCCGATATACGTGTACGAGTCGACGGTGACGACCATGGAAGCGTCGATGTTGGCGACCCATAGCTTGGAAAGTGTGCTATAGAGGGCTGGAAGGACAAAGCCGATGAAATTGTACGCAAGGGCGCCACAGAACCTGAGAATGAATATGAGCCTGCGGACATGTGGGAACGGTGAAGCCGACTGACCTATCTCGACTCCAGACGCTATCAGTGTGCACATGCATGGCTTCCTCTCGCCCGCTGACACCATCAGCATGTGCATCGGCGTCAGTAACCTCGATAACGTCCTTTGAGGGCAGCATTGTGTATCTGTACGTGGTCCGCACGAGTCTGCGCATCAAACTCCGGGGATACATCTCGTGCTATATATCTCCGCGTGTGGCGGGATATCCAGCACGGGTTCATGTCCTTTGTTCTGCTTGTTCGAGGCGAAAAAGACCGCCAAGGTCACACAGCAGTAGCGGAGATGCAGAGGAGCAGTTGCAGGCAAATCATTAGTGGTAGCGATGCGAGCTTCCACCCAGACGAGCAGCCGCGGACCCCTCCCTCGCCAGGGCGTCTCTTCCTAGCAAGATGGGGCAACAATCATCATGCAAGTCGACTTCCTGTATTGCCGAATTGCCGTCTGAGGGCAAATGTTTTCGAGTTACTCGTATATGTTCTAGGCGGATAAAGTAGTTGTGACTTGTGAATCTTGCAGGAAACAGCACTAGGTTGATTAATGCTTAGCCCAAGTGATTACAGAGGAGCACGCTGATAGAGATGCTTTTGGCTTCGGTCTTTGCCTGTCACGTAATAAGGGAGTGTTTCCATTTCAACTGAACTCGACTCTAGGTGTAAGCACGAAGTTAAGAAAGAGATACATCTTCAAACAATCAAAGTAATCCGATGCTGTATCCTCAGTGGAAGTCTGACACTCAATGGAGACGAGACTCGCTCTCAACAAGGAATAAGCTCGACCTGGATTTTGCAGCTTCTTATTCGCAACCCCTTATGGGAGGATATGAGCACGAAACCTTTTGCACGGTACGACACCATTTCAGTGAGCCATCTGCACTAAAGGCACCAGACACGAAGACTCACTTACTCCACATGGGCGTGCACAGGCATCCCTCGGGAGCGAAAGTCGCCATCGCGCTCAGCGAGCTGCCCCTCTTCGATGTTCGAAATACACTGACACGAGATCGTGATATCAACCCTCGGACATATTGGCGCATTCGGACGCTACGCTGATAATGCAGGATGGAGTCAAATCGCCAGAGGGCCAGCGATGATGTAGGACGACCCGATCTGGATCTCGGGTGTCGTCGTTGGTGCAAGGGAAGTCCAAGTCCCCACATTGTTCCTATGGTTTGAAAACCGTCAACCTTCCTGTTGCCCGCGGAACCGGTACAACCACGGCGACAGCGCTACAGAGGTAGGTTGAAAAGAAATGTGTAACAGGAATTGAATCGGGTAAGCGAGGTTGTCCTCGTGTCCGCAACGAAGGCGTTTCCCGTTTCCCGCTTCAGGATTCATGGGAAGACTTCCAGCAACGGCGACTTCTCTACTTTGCTTTGGTACTGGGAAACTCCATTGCAATCCCCTTTCCGATCTGTGTTCTCTCTCTACGTACTTTGTGGCATTGGTCAAGTTGGGTAACCGGCGTATGCCGCGATGGGCCGCAGATTGTTGTCTGATTCCGAGGGCTGCTTCGGGATGCTCCACTCACAGTCGCTGGTACACGGGTATCGTCTATCTGGAGCACCACGAAAATGACATGGGCTTTGCCACCAGGGGTAGGCAGGTTCGGTGGATGCGCTGGGAACGTATTGTGTCATATTGCTCATGCCATGCTTGCGTGTCATCGAAATATATCTTCATGCCATCTTCGTAGACCGGCAGGTTCCTTCTCCCTCCCGGCCAGGCATACGCCAATTTCAATGCGGACATGCCGCATCTTCATGGAGGTCCCCTATTTCAATCCGGTCTCAGGATACGTTACCACATTTTCATTTGCAGTGACCGTGGTCATCCTCCTCGCGCTCATTCTTGCCGCAGTTGTCGTTCGATGGACTCGCGCTCGCTCTCAGACAGAGAGCCCAATATTGGTCCACCCATAATCCCCTTCGGAGTCGTTGCGGCTTCCATCAACGAATTCTCTCCAGGCCATGCATACGTGACGTGATCAAGCCGTGTCTGGACTTGGCTTCGCGTCGTAGGCCGGGATCTACTGCAGCAGCCGGGAGGTTGTCTTGGTTGTGAGCGCGAGAATACCGACATGCGAGCATTCGGGTAAAGATTCTATGTACTCTGGCTGTGGCGATCGTACCAACCGCCGTACGCGCGCTGTACACACATCCCAACCCCCTTCGCTCCCGCTGTAGAGGCAAATTAATTGCTGTTGGATGTTACAGAGGGGAGACGACGGCCAACCAACCCGGAGGTTGTTGCTTCCGCTGCCGAAGCGTGGCGCGCCGAGATTCGTTCCGCGGTACAGTGCCGAAGGGTCCCCGGATGAGGGCGCAAGAGAGAGGAGAACAAGAGAGGGGAGATACCGAAGGTGATCGATGACATACGCATGGCTTGACGGATGCTTCGGTGTAATGATGTACGATGCCCGAACTGCACGTCCTCTCGATGATACATTCTTTCCGCCTTTCATCGTATATCTGCTCTCGACCAAGGATGGCAGCCCCGCGGAAGCTTTTCGGCTTGCTCGAACATAAATCTATATCATATCAGCTGGACGACGGTCTCTCTGTTGTCGCCTAATTAACTTGCAGAGCATCGCGCAAATCTCCTGAAGTTTCAAAGCTGTGGAAGACCATGTCTAGAGAATCGATGGGTGAACGCCTCTCTGCCATCCACAGTCAAATGGCAGCTTCCCAACAAACGCCGGCCAATGGGTCGAGGAAATTCGAAGTGGCCATTATCGGCGGTGGCATCGCCGGGCTCACCCTCGCCATCGCATTATACCACCGCGGCATCGCACTGAAAGTCTACGAACAAGCACCACAGTTCGGCGAGATTGGCGCCGGGGTCTCATTCTCCCCCAACGCCGTGCAGGCCATGAAGGTCTGCCACCAAGGGGTCTACGAGGCGTTCGAGAAAGTCTGCACTCGCAATGTCTGGCCTGGGAAGGAGAAAGTCTGGTTCGACTACCTCGACGGGTACGCTGGCCCGAAGCCTGGCCAAAAGAGGCAGGACATTGCATTTACGATCCGGAATTCGTTGGGACAGAACGGCGTGCACCGTGCGGCGTACTTGGACGAGATCGTCAAGCTGCTGCCACGAGAGGTGGCGCGGTTTGGTAAGAAACTTGCCGATATCGAGGAGAACAAGGACACTGGGAGGCTGGTGATGAAGTTCGAAGACGGGACCACGGCCGAAGCGGACGCCGTGATCGGATGTGATGGCATCAAGTCGAAGGTCAGACAAATCATCGTTGGCAAGGACCATCCGAGTGCAAAACCCAGTTATACGCACAAGTATGCCTACCGGGGGCTTGCGCCCATGGACGAAGCGATCAAGGCGATCGGCGAAGAGCTGGCGGTCAACTCGTGCATGCATGTAAGTCTCCACAGCTTCGGTGGCTTGGCTAGGACAACGTGGGAAGTTCATGCCTTGCTAACATGCGAGGACCACAGATGGGCCCAGATGGTCACGTCCTGACCTTCCCTGTCAATCACGGCAAAACGCTGAATATCGTGGCTTTCAGAACGAGTCCCGAAGACTGGCCCGACTTCAATCGGCTAACGAGACCGGCAAAGCGAGAGAATGCATTGAAGGACTTTGCGGGTTACGGCTCGAATGTGATCAAGTTGTTGAACCTAACCAAGCCGGATCTGGACGTGGTGAGTCAATTTCCAAGGCCATCGTATGTACACAAGCAGTTTCTGATAAAACTTCAAAGTGGGCAATTTTCGACACGGGCGACCATCCGGTTCCCACCTTCTACAAAGGACGGATATGTATAACTGGAGATGCGGCGCACGCGACTTCTCCGCATCATGGCGCAGGCGCTGGGTTCTGTATCGAAGACTCTGCTGTACTAGCCTCGCTGCTCGCCTCCGAGCACGTTCAGTCACCCTCCGACCTCGAAGCTGTATTCGCAACGTTCAACGACCGCCGGAAGGAGCGCGGGCAGTGGCTCGTGCAGAGTAGTAGGTGGATCGGTGATTGTTATGAGTGGCGGGCCGAAGGCATAGGCAGGGATTTTGCGAAAATCGAGAGGGAGATCAATGAAAGAAACTGCAAAATTGCAGAGGTTGACGTGGAGCAATGGTGTAAGGAAGCTAAAGAAGATCTGGCAAGCAGACTGCAGCGATAATGGCTAGGCATGAGGGACGGACGGTCCAAAAGGGCCCAGTCTTTGGCGGTTCTCAATTGTCGTTAAATAACATTCCTGAAACATATGACTTCCATGGGTCGTCTGCCTCCTTCTGCCTGACGACCTATTTCTTCCCTGGGATCTTATGACCATCAAACGTCGTATAGCCGGCAGTATACAGCCCGGCATTGCCTCCAGCAGTGATCGATCCTGCATTCTGATTGCCCGCAACACCAGGTGTATTGGCGGCGAATTTCTCGAATTCCACCCTGTCTTTGCCGGTGTATTTCTTTATGTCTTCATCCGTGATCTTGGAGGAGCCGTCAGGGTTGCGGCCGTTCTTGAAGTTCTGGAATGCCTTGTATTTGTCGCCGAGGAAGCCCATATTGGTGCCTGGCCTTTCGCGAGCAAATTGAGATTGTTTTGTGGGGGGGAGTGAGAGTTCAATAGACGCCGAAATAGCGGAATGTGATACTTTGTGAGACGTGGATCCGAAATTCAAACTGGGAGATGTGGCCCAGCCTCATATACCTACATGCATCTCTCTCGAGGTTGGGCGAGTGCACCCGACCACTGCCTCCCCGCATGACCGAGGATCATATGGCGAGAATGTCAGCTAAAAATAGCAACTAGATCGGCTAACAACCTGCATTGTTAGGTGCATCTTTCGCCTACTCATGGCTTCCTGTTAGCAGGACAGAGCGTCATTCGGAAGCAAGCTCAACCAAGCTCAAGCTCCTAGAATGCGAATACGAAGTCGATGAGACTCGAGGAGATGTTAGTCGATCATGGTTTTGATGGCGGGTACTGCTGTAATTGCCACCACTGGCTGCTGCGGCAACGGGTCCTATCCGATCATCGGACCAGACTGATCGCGATATTCCTTTAGACACTTGTTTGCTGGGCGAAGCGTGGACCTTGTCGGATCTTGGAAAGCGTGAATGGAGTGTGAGGAATGGGTGAGAGTATTGAGAGAAATGCGTCAGTCTGGAAAAGGGGCTCGGCAGAGTTTCCTTACTGCTGTGCTGCCTAAGAGATGCTTGTCTTCTCCTGCAGCGGCGAGGCTGAACTTCCTGTTTCCTCCTCTTCAACGGCGCGACGCTTACCTCATGAGGCGCCTTCTGTCTGCCGAAATAATGACACGGTCGGCGGCTAGCTAATGACCGGTCCTTTATGATGGCGGTCACCATGCGATCGTCCCCGCTATCCTCACCTCCACTAACCCAGCCCGTTTCCAGAGAAGCCTCAGCCTCGCAAGAAGGAAGGCAATTTCGACCAACCAGAGAACTTCCGTTTGAGCTGGCCCAGCATGTCCAGACATACCTCGAAGAAGGCCTCTTTACCCAAGCCTTCGACACCTTGCTCTCCGTTGCCGGCAACAACGCATCCTCGGCCAACCCCGCAGCATCAGTGACGGTCCCGCCAGCCTCTCACCTTGCGTTGGCAGCCACACTTGCCGTCCATCCGAGCACGACAACAAGGACGAACGACCGTGAAAAGTGGAATCAAGCAAATTCGGCTCTACGATTGCTCAAACTGATCCACTTTCTCGTTGGCCCTGTCAACGCCCACTTCGCCGCGGCATTCAGCTTCCGCAAATTCGACCTTCGCTTTTCTCGACGGACTGATAATCGAGTCAGCGACGATGATGAAAATGGGGGAAGTGAGAACATTCTCGGCGAGGGCGATCTAAACACAACCTACGCCCGCTCGCACAGCCTCTGGGCCCGAGCCGAGGATTTCTGGCAACTTGTAGGCTGGGCGTTCAACTGTGCGTGTTTACCGGGGATCCACGCCTCGCGATGGATCCATTACCGCTTGCTGCTTGAGTTTCTGGTCGACGTGCTCGAGAAGGACTGGCGCATTCGCACCAGTGGCGAAAATCCCTCCCCGGAGGAGTCCTTGCTCTGGCAGTACATCGAACTGGCGTCGGGCGGACACGCGCGGGAGAGAAGGATCATTCGTGCGGTATTCGCGGACGGAAGTGCGCGCTCGGTTGCAGAGTTTCGAGGGATATTCGCCCACGAGTTGAAGGAGCTAAAGCAGGAAGATGGCACGGCTAAGAAGCTCGAGAAGCAGGATCATGTGAACATTGATCAGGACATCTACGGCGATTACCTTGGCCAGGAAGACGACGATGTCTCCGAAGGGGCTGGAGACAACGGTGATGCCATGAGTACGGGCAGCGGCCGGCCTGCGAAGCGATTAAGGACAGGAATGAGAACGCGAACACCCTCTGCGTCCAAAAAAGTAACGCCGCGAAGCAGCAACGGCAGTCTAAGAAGCGCGTATACCGATGCTGACAGAGATACCACATCTTCTCCCTCCTCAACGCCAACCCTTGGCGACCCATCTTGCATGCTCCTCCGCCTCCGCCTCCTGTACCTCCTAACGTGGGTCTCTGCGCACGAGACGCTAACCGCCACATCCCCGACCACATTCCCGGATCTGGAGGAACTCTTTATCCTCTTCGTCGAGTTCATCCGACCCTTGCCCCTGCCGGTCTTCGCCCGAATAGTACTTCCCTCTCCGTCCCATCCCTTCGACGCCACGACGTTGACGAGCCTGTGCGAGGCGCTCCTCCAGCGCACGCTGGAACATTCTGCCCCAAGCAGACGGAGCATGGTGCTCCTCTCACAGGGCAAACTCGAAGAGGAATATCTCCCGTTTGCCGCCAGTAAGAACAGCCTCGACGCGAACGCCCGGGTCTCTATCCTGTTGGAGTCATTGACACGCACGCTCGCGAGCGTGGGAGCGTTGAGGAAGACCCCCCTCCTGCTGACCTCGGTGGTTGAGGGAGCCGAGCGGAGGGCGAATAACGTTGCGGGACAGAAAGGGCCCAAGAAGGAAAAGGGAAAGAAAAGACAAGGCGATGAGGCTGTGGCGTGGGACTGGCTTGTTGAGAGTGGTGCGAGGATAGCGAAGGTCGTGGAAGGGTTGGATGGGCATGCCGAAACAGCAAGGGTCGGAGCGGGTGTCTCTAGGGGAGTAGAGGCGTCGCAAGTGCGTGAACAGACGAGCGGGGTCAGCAGGTAGAGAAAGTAGCTACATCGTCCTGCATCATCGGGAGCGTTTCCTAGGCTCTTCAAAAGCGATGGTCATATTTCATTGATGCTCAGCCAGCAAGCTCAGCCAAGGGTCTCTGACAGACAAGCGGGTCTAGCAGCTTGCTACGTTGCCTCGGCCCTCTTGTTGTTCATTGCGCTCACTGATGCCTTCAACTAGCACTTGCTTGGAATATCATGCTTATCGAAGCCATGCATAGACAGTCGCAGGTATAGATCCCCTTTCACACAGCACACCTCCGAGACACGCACACTTAGGGTGGAGGTCGCGGTCCGATGATTTGTCTCCTGGCTCCGCCAACACCAAGTCCTGGGCCTCCTCGGTTCTGACTATCACCTCCCATATAGCCATACTGATGAACATCCCAACTCTGACCCGGCGCGCTTCCTTCTTGGGTATTCCGCGCACGTGAAGCTGTATCCCGCTGCGACTCTTCCCATTCACGCTGGCGTTCTCGTTCCCGTTCCATCTCTCTTTCAAGAAGCGATTTCGAGGCCCAGCCGCCGGCTTTGGTGCGTTGTTGAGACTGTATCCGGCGCTGGTTCTCGAGGTCGACTTCAGTCGTGGTCGAGAAGTCTTGTGGGCGATGAGAGCTGACGTTGGGTGCAGACGGAGCAGAATTCGTGGCGAGGTATCGGTCGGTGCGGTTCGTGCCGGCTTGATATGCTGCTGGGTCGGGCAGAGGCCGAGACGACTGGGGCGCCTCAGGGCGTGGTGGCTTCGGAGGAGCTTGATCTTGGTTCTTCTGCCATTCTTGCTTCAAGTAGTCTCGCTCAGACGCCGACCAGTCTTCTTCATGGCTGGTCTGTCCAGGTTGAGGTCTGCTTGGTAACGCAGGAGCAGGAGGGTCTGGCTCGAAATCTGAAGACGATACTGGTCCTAACCGAGTCGATTGGGTTTGTCTTTGTTGCGCCTTCATCTCTTCCAGTTGACGCTCCAGTTCCGCAATGCGTTGGCTCTCGGCTGTCTGTTGCTGCACGATAGGTTTGGCGGGTGGAGATGGATCAGCGGTGCTCCTGGCTTGGTCGGATTGATACTGGCTGAGGAATTGCCCGTTCAGACGGGCATCGCTGACAGTCCGTTGCCGACCTCTCGCTTGCGCCATGCGGGCCTCGCGTTCAGCGGCATCTTGAGCTTCACGGTCGCGCTCACGTTCGTACTGTAATTCCCTCCTACGCTGTTCTTCACGGCGCACTCGTTCTTCTTCCTGGAGCCGCTGTTGTTCCACAGCTCGTTGTTCAGCGGCATCTTGTTCTCGTCGCCGTTGAGTCTCTTCGGCCCATCTGCGCTCCTCTTCTAGTCTGGCCTGTTGTTCTTCCGCCTCGCGCTGTGCGCGTTGGCGCCTTTCCTGCTCTTCTTGTTCTTGTCGCTTTCGCTCCGCCTCTTCTCTGAGACGTTTCTCTTTCTCGGCAAGGCTGGGGACGTTGGGTGCCGCAGAAGTGATTTGCCTTCTTGCGCCAAATGCAACGCCTTGATTGCCCTGGCTTGCGCCGCCCATATAGCCATATTGATGGATGTTCCACGCTGGAGCGGTCTTGCCTTCATCATCCTTGGAACTCCAGCTGCTTACCGAGCCGCCGTATGCAAGGCCACCTCGGCTGAGCGTATTCTTGGTCGGGCTTACGCGGCCGGAGTAAGCTGCTTTGTTCAGAGGGTTGAAGGTGATGGACGGGCTATCAGGAGCTGCGTTACTTGTCCCTCGTGGTCTCGAGCTTGCGGTGGTGGTGTAGGCTGGAGATCTTGGGCCACTGGAGCCTGTTCCTTGCGGACTCATGGCGGATTTGCTCTTCGCTCCCAAGGTGGTGGGAAAGTTGGATGGATTCAGCTGGTTCGCTCGGCGGCTGAATGCAGCGATGCATTGCAGGACCTGAGCAGGATCTTTGGCATCATAGAGGTCGACGGTGAGGAATCGATCGTGAGACGGGAGGTTCAACGGCGGCTTCTCGCAAGCAGTCAGGAAGTGCGAGATATTCTCCATTTGTACGAAAGGCATGTTGGACTCCTTGTATCTGACACCTGATATGTTCGGTGCGACAGCCAAGTTGACGAGTCTGTAAGGAAGCCACGGTCAGCATCAGACTGCCACGTCCGTGTGGAACACTCACTTGCACAGAGCCACACCGTCTTTCAGCGCTTCCATCAAGTCGCCCGGGGCCAGTCGCTCTCCGAGGGTGCTTTCGATCCAATTTCGCACTTCATTGGCAGCACCTGGAGTGTATCGCTCCAAACGCAGTTTGCGCATGTCCTGGTCCAAACTCGTCACGGAAGCCATCTTTGCCGGTGCTGGTGATATCCGCAAGCCAAAAGGGTTCGGGCGCTGGCGACTTGAATAGATAGCAACGTAGAGAAGTCAGTTGGCCAGTCCCTCCAGTACCGAACAAGCCGAGACCGCGTATATAGAGTGTGAAGACGATGGCCGTGCTGATGCGGTGGGGATGGGTCGAGATGGGGAGGAATGTGACTGGGGCAGTGCATGCAGGTTGACGTCGATCACCGAGAATTAATTATGCAGCCTTCCTGCTTGTGGAACTGACGCATTTGTCACTGAACCCCGACCAAGCCTCCAGTCTTGCAGCTCGCTGCGCGCTCGAGAAGATGGGAGCAATCCGAGATCTATGGCTGAGATGGAAGATGCTCCGTCTGCCCTGGAGAAAGAGATTCTTGGTTGGTACGTGTGAACTTGGAATGAAAGAATGCTGAAATCGAACGTCAACTGACATTACGACAGGACAAGACCTCTACGGCAACACTTTCTGGGAATTCAAAGATCAAATAAATCATGGTCGATGGCGGCGCATAGTCAAAGGCACCCGTCGAGCTACTCTTTCTTCACTCTCAGATGTTCAAATCTCGCCTCAGTGGCACCAATGGCTCCGCTACACTCGTTTTGACCCCCCCACAATGCAAGAGCAGGCTGCAGACGTCCAGAGACTGGCCCAGCTGAAGGTCGGGGCAAAACTGGCCGACGAAAGATGGGCTGCAAAGGCCAAATACATTGAGAAGCCGAAGCCAGCAGCTACCACCGCAATTGCTGGCGATCCAGAGCTGAACAGGATTGAGGCAGAAAGCCACTCCAAGCAGCCAGCTCAGGCAGGAAAGATGAAGAATCATATCGATAGCAATGAGAACCAGTTGAGGAATGCGAATGAGACGGCTACAAATCCTGGAGCGACCTGGACGCCCGAAGCCTGGACACCTGGTGCCTCGAAAAGATGAGCCCAGAGTCGTCTACTTTTGAGCTCACCAGCTTGTCTACGACATGGTCATGCTTCTCCAACTTGAACCGACGGTCAATGGCATAGAGGATGAATTGACTTCAGCTCCGATCATCATCGATTCGCGACGTGTGATGTTCTACCTATCTCACAGCAACATCGCCGTGACCCCCGACTCCCCCCAAAGAGCTGGTGTTATGCCATTGCTAGCCTCCAGGCCAATTTCTGCTCCTTCAGCAGCAATTGCCATCAATCCATTCCGAAATGAGGTCGGTATCCTGTTTCTGTTAGTTCGACGCGAGGCCCACGGATCACCATATCGTATACGAACATGGTGCTAAAGTCTTCTGGCGAACCCATAGGTAAGGTGCCGGATCACTTCGTGGAACCCGTGCCGGAGGTTCCGGGCTTCTTGACGCCCGTGCTATCATAGCCTCCGCGCCCGAGGTCGACATTTGGCTCGACAGTAGTGGTGAGCGCCATCGCAGCAAGATTGTTCGAGGGTCTTTGAGAAAGGGTTCGACCTGAGGTCAAGTGGGAGCTCTTCTTGAGCGAGTGTTATTGACGTTGGTTGGATGGGATTGTACTTGATATGATATTTGATCGAGTGGCTTGCTGGGTCCAAGGCATCGGGTAGTATCGACTTTATACCCTTCGACAAGATCTCGTTTGGTGAAGACGCGAGGAGCAACGTTTGTGAATGACGGGTTTGCAGAGGAGAGGTGACATCTCAGTGGCAGCCATCAGGAAGGTCAGTTACCACAACTTTCACGAAGATCAATCACCACAGCTTCCACGGAAGGTCAATCATCATAGACTTCACGGAGATCATGTCTGGATGTCCAGAAAATCACTGTGAGCTCTGTGGGGAAGGTGAAATGCTGTTGATACAATGAAACAGCTCCGTGCCAAGGGCAGCCACCCAGTGATCTGTCGCAACTGTCATCGCCGCAACCTCACTCCGGAGTGACTCGATCCAGGGATCCAGCTCCTGGCCGACGGTCAAGAGTCAATGCAAGATCTATGGCTCGCTACTGTCCATTCGACTTGATGGACAAACAGTGATTGAGCACGATGCGTTGAGCCATTTCGTGCAGTCGCTGTGGTCGGTAAACAGTCACCGAGTGAATGCACGCTGGTACAAACAGCGCTGTCCACATCCTGTTTACAGTTGGCCAAGCTCGTGGGATACGAAAGGAAGATTATTCCGACAACCACCGACGTTTTCAAGACACTTTAGCGGAAAGCACAACTGCAGCTCCTCTGGCAGAGATTCCCGAAGAGTGTGTATGCAAGCACACAGTTTGATCGTCTGGGCTCACTAAAAAGCCGCAGCATTGAGGCCGACTCCCTTCCATAAGACAACCAAGGTTTATCGGCTCCGTTTTTGTTGCGTTCTTGTTTTGAGGTTGAGACATTTCGGCTTGGGTATTGTCTGCACAATGCTTTGATTCTTGCCTGATCTTGTCCTGCTTCCCGTGGACAAAAGCATATTCTGACGTGGCTGAGACCACTGTCGGAGACATCTACGCGCGGATACCCAGTCAGCGACGCTCGCGCAGAACTTGGTCGGCAGCTGAGAACCCCGGCAACCCTCAACAACAAAAGTCTGGAACGCTGCGATGTCATCTTAAGAAAGCTGCCTAGTCGTCTTCACTTCCATTTTGTTTTGGCAAATCAACCAGTTGCTTGTGCTTACTTCGTTTTTGTGGGCAGCGGCAGCACGGCATCATCAGCTTGAAACATTCTTCTAGTCGGATTTGCTGACTCTCTACTGAGGCTCGTTGACAAAGCCTGACCTTTCACAAGATCTTCTTCTGCAACCAAGGCGTTTTCGTCTGTCACGCTCAGCCACCACTCGACAATTCAACCGCATCACTCACCATGCATCAGCCCCCGGGAACCCTCTGCCCACCTCCGAGCCCTCCACCCATGAATATCCCGTCTCCGAACATGAACGAGGAGCCTGCCTTCATCGACTCTAGGCGGTTGAACATCACATGGCTCGACTGCCCGCCGCCAGACGTGAGCGGTTATTATTCAGACGGCATCGAATACTACTGTTGCTGCAATAAGAACTGTGATACTGCTTGGGCCATCCAGTGGACGCCGAGACCGCGAAGAAGACTTGTCTACGGACCGGTGTCTTTGCACACCTACAAAACCTTTGCGGTTTCTAAGATCTGTGTTCGTTGTCAAGAGGTCATCAGGGAGGCAGACGAAGAGCGGAAGAGCCGGTTTGAGGAGTATAGAAGAAAACAGGAGCAAGCGGCGCTGAAGAAGGGGAAGGAGAAGGAGAGGGAGGATGAAGAAACTCTGATCAAACTAATGGACAAAGAAAATGAGCCTGAAGCCTGGGTCCATCGAGGCTCACCGAAGCAGCAAGACAATTCCATAATCAGCCTCGGACCTGTCGGGGCATTCAAGGGTTCAAGTGGACGGCAAACGGTATCGAAGGTGCTATTTCCGCAGGATGAACCCATCTGCCCTCTCTGCCGGGAAGATTGCTGTTGCTGTGACCAAACTCCTTCCGAGCGCGCCGTGGTTGCCAAGGGCCAAGCAATATTGAAGAGCACGTCTGCCTTCGCATCAGACCATGAAAATGAGGGAGTCGACCACCGGAAAGAGATGACGAGCTTGACTGAAATGATGACGGCTGAGTTGCGAAGGACTCAAAGAGCTCTGGAAGCCGCCAAGCCGCCTGCCGCGTTTGTCGAGGTCAGCTTGAGTCCTCCTCCGGAGCTCATTGAGGATGTGGAAATGTTAGCGGCCAGAGATCCGTCATGGGATGTGGTGGTAGAGGAGGATGCGAACGAGGATTGGGCAATCATCAACCATTTTGGATCAATTGCGATCGAGCACAGAGATGCACATGTGGACACTCCGACAGTTCGACCATAGCGAGCCAATCTGCTGCTAGGTTTCTTGGAAGTGAGCCACGCTAACATGGTTAGGATGAGTAGGGATATTCTGAGAGGTAGAAAATGCTAGCTACTGAAGCTGGAAGCGACGTCTTGGACAGGAAAAATCGATTCGGCATCCCAGATGGGAGACCACAATATCTGAGGGAAGGATCCAACGGCGCAGAAAAGGGACAACCCGACACGTATGCAAGCTGGCTGCGCCCTGCCTTTATAGTCCTTTCCCGGGCATTCTCTACCCTTGTTGTTAGCCGATCAATTCTATTGCACAAGATTTCCTTCTTTGTTTTTTGTCACTTCAAATAGGTAACAGGCCTCAGAGGCAGAGCAAGGGTGGAAGACATTCGAAGAAGACGCCTGGCACACCCACAACATTCCACCATCGCCGATTCCCTCAGGTCCTTGTAATGTGTTAGGCAACGTGCACAGCATGTCTCGAGGTCGAATCCGGTATACAACTCGGATGCCAAATGACGGTCGTGGTATTCGATACCTCGGTATAATACCCTTTGCCTGGAGATACTGCGCAACAAGAAGGGAGCTATGGACTTAATGTTTTCACGGTTGGGCTTGATTGCAGATGTTCATGCTGGTCACTACAATTGAGCCCTCGGTTTGCAAATTCTGGTGGCTCCGATCCAGATTTTGGTGAACTTCAGAATTCGAGAAATATCTCCCACCTTGAACCTGTCCGGCAAAACTCGAAGCGCCGGTGTGCTGGGTGGAGGATACTGTGTAAAGGAGAACAGAAGTTTCCGCTCGGCACACAATTGCCCGCACCCGAACTGCTATATCTGGCATGATTGCCGAGTCACTATCAACTACTCGTACTCGGCACAATTTGGAAGTCTGAGAAGTGAAGTCTGCAAATACAGGTTTAAAGTCTCCACGCTACAATCTCTAAATAGCTAGGCGGGCATCTTTTGCAATAAGCCCACTACTAGGAAAATGGCGGTCGAAGGCACGGAGCAGATAATCCATCGGGATCCTGCGTTATTGTAAGTCTCGCCGCACATCGCGATCGGGACTGAATATGCACTGACGTCCTGGGCAGCTACTGGATCCTGCTCCCGATTACGATTGTGATGATATTGACTGGAGTGCTCCGACACTATGCATCAGTCCTGCTACAGACGCCGCCCAAGCCGCCGAACAGCTTGCCCGAGTCTCGCGAACGGCAGGCGCTACTGCGCGGCATCAACCTGCGCAACAACTCCCCCGCCGCCATAACGACGTCGTCGTTCAATCGCAGAAAGGAATACCTGGTGGATGGCTTCCACAAGGGGGCCTTCCTCAAAGGAGGTCCGGAATCAAAAGATCAGGGCGCAGCGAATCCCATGTCCGATCCGGCGGCGATGGAAGGCATGATGGGAATGATGAAGGGCAACATGGCGATGATGATCCCGCAGACGCTGATCATGTCCTGGATCAACGCTTTCTTCGCCGGCTTCGTCATCCTGAAGCTGCCCTTCCCGCTCACCATCCGCTTCAAGTCCATGCTCCAGTCTGGCGTCATGACGCGGGATCTAGACGTGAGGTGGGTGTCGAGTCTGTCGTGGTACTTCTTGTGTCTGTTTGGCCTGCAGAGTGTCTTCATCTTCATCCTCGGAAACGAGAATGCCGCCAGCCAGATGGCTCAGCAGATGGCACAGATGAATCCAGGAGCAAATGCCAACCCGTTCGGTCCAGGCCAGGAGCCGCATAAGATGTTCCAGGCCGAGGCGGAGAATTTGGAGGTGGTTGATCATTGGAGCATCCTTGATGGCGCCGAGGATCGTTTGCTAGAAATATACGGCAGCTAGGCTGTCGATTCGGGGAAAGACAGCAACTCATAGTCCTACTGTGGGCGATGCTCAAACTACTTCTGGGCTCATCTCGGCGACTTGCGATTCCGCCAGCGTCATTGTCGAAGAATATCAATTGTCCAAACGGCCAAGACCGACATTGAGCACAACCTGACATCGAGACGGCGTGGGCATCCATCCGCAGGTTCTGCAGCGAACGACTCCGAACAGGAAACAGTTGTTCCCACAGCCTAAGCTGGTTAACCCCTTTCACCGGTGCAACTTTGCAACTTTGCGAGGACGACGGTGGGAAGAATTCTAGGTCGCCACACTCTCGATCAAGAGTGCATCAGCTTCCTATAGGAAAAAGGCCATTGTTTTGGCATCCCCGCGTAGCCGATGGGTAGTGGTCAAATACTAGGGGACAATCAGGAGTGTACAGGATCTGAACCCTTCAAGGAACTCGTTGCATTGATAACGTGAGGCTGGTCTACTGGGGTATCGTCTTTCCTTTGCTCTGCTATGCTATCACTTCAAGCCAATGAACCAACACGCCATTTTAGCCAACAACCGCTGATGCTCCAACATCTTCTTGCCTACCATCATACATGTGTTTTTTCAAGAGCAGAAGCTAGGTCGTCGACGTCGGCATCCTTCTTCTGACTCACGGTAGCATTTTCTGCCTGGTCTGCGTCTTTCAAAACACTTTCTCGGACTTCCTCCTCTTCCTCCTGCTCTTCTTCAGCTTCCGCTTCCTCTTCCTCCTCGTCTTCATCCTCGCCTTCAAGCTCGTCGAGGTCGTCTAGTCCCCAATGGTCGTCCGGATCGTCGTCCTTGGCATTCTCGTCCTTCCTCTCGCTCAGAAGCGCCGCCAGCTCTTCGATGCTCTCGTCGTCCTCTTCAAATTTGTTCCCGTTCAACTCAATACGCCGAAGTTTGGGAAGACCATCCTTGGCAGCTTGGAGTAACGCCTTGACACCGGCCGGGGTGATGTCGTTGTACGCCAACCGGAGAACCTCGACGTCCTTGTTATTCCCAGTCGCCAAGGCTTCAAAGACCTTGATAGATCCCCGAGCGCCGAGAAGGTCGTCCCCAACACCGAGTTCTCTGAGACTGGACCATCCTTGAACCGCTCTTGCCAGTGCTTGAGCGCCCTTAATCGTGAATGTATTGTCCTGCAGATCGAAGACCTCGAGGTTTTCGCATTTTGATAGACCGGAAACAATTAAATGTGAGATACCTTCAGGTCGAATGCCGTTCTGCGTCATCTTCACGCTCTTGATGCCGACCCTGTGCGCCTCGTACGCCTTGGCCCAAGCAGCCATGCTTCCGTTTTCCAGTCGGTTTCTTCCGCAGACAATGCTCTCCAGGTGTGGGACATCCTTTCCCTCCTTTCGCGCAGCCTCCTTCCGCTCCGCCAATTTGCAAAGTGCTTCAGCAATAGCGGTGCCAGCAATCGGGCCCATGCCATTGTTGTTCAGGATTAGATGTTTAAGCGGAGTATGTTTCGATAGGAAGTCCACGAGAGGATCTTTCGTGTTGAGGCCGAAGGCATTGTCACTGAGATCTATCGTGTGCAGGTTCGGACAGTCGAGGAGTGCTGTGAGGAGTGACGATAGTGCGGGAGGGATTTCTTCGAGAAGGCGGGATGTGAAGATGTCGTGGAGGTCGGCAGACTCGAGAGTAGACTGTGAGGATAATATAGGCGCGAGCGCGGCACACGCTGAGACTCCCAACGTGTTTCCTGAAAGGTCGATGTGGGTGGTCTTTCCGGAGGAAGACGTGAGCGGCTCAATGTGCTTTTCGAGGTCTTCCTTCGTGTCGATCTTGAGGCCTTTGCCGGCAAGGGAGAATGTGGACGCGTTGTTTGCCATAACTAGAGTGTGGAAGAAATTAGGAGTACGGGTTGCGGTGTGTATTGAGAATTGGCCACCGCTCTGTTGCATAAAGCGAACTTGTGAGGTGCCTCGGTGTACGAAGGGAGAATCGAAAACAAAAGATGCGGCATCCCTGCTCTCGAGGGGCTCGCTTGGCGGCGGAAGATAGTAGAACCACTCCGTGCTCACGTGCGAGTCTCCCGTGCACTGTAACTATTTGCTCTAGGTAGAAAGTTGTCCGAAGTCATGCCGGATCCATGTCGCGGCTGGGAGCCGCTGCCGCTCCCCTTCAACGTGTTCTTCTGAGAACTGCACATCCACCAACCATGATAATGTGATCGATCGGTCTTGAAGGGATGGGGAGTCTTCTTGTCCTTGGGAGTGTTGTCTTGCTACTTGTTGCACTATGCTACTCCAGCGAGACTGTCTTCAGCGTCAACGATGATCTGTTTGCCTTTCCCCAGGTATGCTTCCCTTGCTCTCCTCGGACAGCGAGACTCACTAACGCTTGCAGTATAACATAGAGTTCACAGACCTATACATTCCTGAAGCAGATGCAATATCTTTGCTGAAGTCCAAGGCGGGTGAAGGGGCAGGATCATCGCAGCCGCTTCGGAAAGATGTCTCCGCAGGCATCAATCCAGATTCCCACGGCGGCCTCGTAGGAGAAGACTCGGCACAATCAGGCTCATACGAGCGTCTCTTTCTACACGGCTACCCTCATCTCTGCTTCATTCCCGAGGCTAAACCAGCTGCTGGCAATGGCACCTCTTCTGAGCCATCTTCGGACGATCGTGAGAAGGAGTTGAGTCGAGCGGTAGACAGAGCTTCTCAGTTGCTGCAAGGGATGGCCTCAAACCAGTGCCTGTACTACTCGACCGGCTGGTGGACATATTCGTTCTGCTACAACTCCCAAGTGACACAATTTCATGCCCTCCCTCCTGGAACCAATGGAAGGGTATGGCCGCCGCAGGAAGATCCAACCACACCTAGCTACGTATTGGGCAAGTTTGAAACGCCGAAGCCAAAGAATGCGAAAACTCAGCCGAATCCGGATAATTCGCTCTCGACCGAAGTCAAGTCAAAAGCAGAGACAAACTACCTGGTGCAGCGCCTGACAGGGGGCACACCCTGCGATCTGACGGGGAATGATCGTAAGATTGAGGTGCAGTTTCATTGCAACCCGCAACTTACGGACCGAATTGGCTGGATAAAGGAGACTGCGACTTGTGCCTACATGATGATTATCTACACCCCACGATTGTGCAACGATGTCGCGTTCCAGCCGCCCAAAGAGAGCCGTGCTCACCCTATTACCTGCCGCGAGATCGTCTCCGAGGACGAGGCAGATGAATGGCAAGCACGTCGGGAAGCAGAGAAGATCTTTCAGCAGACGCTCGATCAAGGCCAGTCCCAGCAGATTGTTCTCGGCGGGGTAGAGGTTGGCGGGATGAAGTTGGTCGGTCGCGAAGGCAAGAGACTGGAAAGAGGACGCATCGTTTTGACGCAAGATGAAAAGGCCGAGACGGTCATCATGCAGAAGAATGGACAGATCTCGGGCATGTCCAAGGCTCAGCTCAAGAAACTAGATCTGAGCCAAGAGGACATTGATGCCTTTCAAAAGGAGCTCCAGAAGCTCGCCGCGGGGAAGGACTGGAAGATTGAACGGCTGGATGATGTGAACGGGCATGTCCAGCTTAGAGGAGTAGTTTCTGACGACGATGAAGAGGATAACAGTGCGCAACAAGGGACGGGCGGCACGGCCGACAAGGCTGCTGCTGACGAAGATAACGATGCTACTGGCAGTCAAGAAGAGTACGCAGAGGGCATGTGAATGAACAGATGAGTGTCCCTTCGACACCAAGATGGCCGGGACAAGCGTAGCACCGATACTCGGTGTCGTATTAGGCAGCGGGTACAGAAGTACATGAAGCAAATAGAAGCACGAGCAACGGTGTTCCATTCATGTTGATGTAAGCATTCCCTTTGGAACGGACACTAAGGGGAGCACGAGGGAGTCGAGGAAAAGAGGCCGGCTGGCTTGGCATCCAGGTGCGCCGGGCAGGTTCCCTGGTTCTGAATCGAGCACCATGAACACTTCGACTCCTCCGACCACATCCTAGCCTCCGTGTCAAATCACCATACGTTTCACTACTTGCTGCTCCAATCCTGACCTCTTGCAACAGCAACGGCCTCGAGCTTCGGTAAAAAGGCACAACTATAGCCACCTCGACGGACCGCGTCACCTTTCGTCTCTCGCCTCTCACCTCTCACATCCCAGAACCCGCTAACAGCCATCTTACTGTTCGCTTAACCTTGGAGGTGAAACCCGCCAGACTGCGTATCGTTTCCTCTATCACCTATTCCGAATCGACGCACCTCACTTTGATGGCATATTCCTCCACTTGCCTGTCGTAACTGCGTCTCTCCTTGGCCTTAGCCCGTGCCCTCACCCACTATGGGCTTCGTCGCAATATGCACCGCCGTCTACGATTACCACCCACAGAGTGCAGGCGAGCTAGAAATCAAGGAGGGAGAGCTACTCTACATTCTTGAAAAGAGCACCGAGGATGACTGGTGGAAGGCCAAGAAGAAAGCTGCCGCCGATGATGACGACGAGCCCGAAGGTCTGATCCCGAACAACTACGTCGAAGACGCCAAGCCCATCAGTGCTGCCAAAGCTCTTTACGATTACTCTCGCCAGACCGACGAGGAAGTCTCTTTCACCGAAGATGCCGACCTGAAGGTATATGACGTGTCCGACCCGGACTGGACCTTGGTCGGAGTGGGCGACGACTATGGTTTCGTGCCAGCCAACTACATCGAGCTCTCAAGTGCTGCTCCTGCTGCCCCCGGCCTACCACCGCGCTCCCCTTCCGTTCGATCGCGTGGATACTCGAGCCCGACAGCAGCTGAACCCGACGCTCCTGCCAGTCCGGTGTCTCCGACAAGATCAATTCACAGCCCTGCTGCCAACTTGGCCCGCGTTCTAGGCGGAGGAGCCCTCCCATCACCAACTGCCGCTCGAACAATCTCCTCGCCGCCCCCCGCCCCTCGCCAGCAGTTTACCCCAGAGGCGTCTGACGAGGATGAGCCTGCACCGGCGCTCCCGCGTAGACCTACCTCCCAAGAACATTCACAAGGACCTCTCCCTTCTCCGCCGTACAATAGAGCTGTCCCGACGCTGGAAGACGAGGCAAGCCAACTACGGTCGCCCGGTGGCTTCCACCTGTACAACATTAGCGAAATGGTGTCGGCCATGGGAAGGAGGAAGAAGATGCCGACGACACTGGGTATTAATATTGCCACGGGCACAATCATGCTTGCTCCCGAAAAGTCAAGAGATGGGCCTCAGCAGGAATGGACTGCAGACAAAATGACCCACTATTCTATCGAAGGCAAGCACGTCTTCATAGAACTGGTCAGGCCGAGCAAGAGTTTGGATCTGCACGCTGGCGCAAAGGATACTGCACAGGAGATTGTGTCGGCTTTGGGTGAAATTGCCGGAGTCCAGCGATCAGAAGGTCTCAGGGAGGTGATTAGCGCTGCGAGTGGTGGCGGGAGTCACAAGAAAGGACAAGTGCTCTACGACTTCATGGCTCAAGGGGAGGACGAGGTCACGGTTGCCGTGGGGGACGAGGTGATTGTCCTTGACGATACTAAATCCGAGGAGTGGTGGAATGTGCGACGCCTCAAGAATGGTAAAGAAGGCGTTGTGCCTAGCAGCTACATCGAGATTACGGGATTCGCGACCATCGAGCCGCCGTCACGTTCAGGACTGAACGCAGGCTTGTCCGTGGTTGAGCAGAATCGGATCGAGGAAGAGAGACTGGCGAAAGAGGCAGCGAGGGCTGACAGGGCTCGTCAAGAAGCCGAGGCGGCCAGGTCTCGCAGTGAAATCCCTAAGCGTGGGAGCAGTCTCGCCGACGATCAACCACAGCACCGGAAGGATCGCAGAGACAGGGACGATCGCAAAAAGAGTCGGTCCAAGCCAGATACTGCCAAAGTCAGGACCTGGACAGATCACTCTGGCACTTTCAAAGTCGAAGCCCAGTTTTTGGCGGTGTCGGACGGGAAGATTCACTTGCATAAGGTCAATGGCGTCAAGATTGCCGTTCCCATAACGAAAATGTCGCCGGAAGATCTTGAATACATTGAAAAGGTAACGAACGAATCGATCGAAGAGCACATTCCAGTGGCTGATCTGATCAAGATGAAACGCCGAAGCCAAGATCCATCCCAGTCCTCTCGAAGCGGAGCCAGCGTGCAACCTAAGGCTCTAGAACAACCCAGAGCGCCCGATTACGATTGGTTCGATTTCTTCCTCAAGGCTGGCGTTGGTCCTCATCAATGCGAGCGGTACTCCCAAGCCATGATCCGAGATTCGATGGATGAATCCGTCCTTCCCGACATAACGGCGGAAACTCTCCGGACGTTAGGTATCAAGGAGGGCGATATTCTGAAGATCATGAAGTTCTTGGATCAGAAGTTTGGTCGAGCCAGAGCTCCCAGCACGAATGGCACCGGAGCAAATGGAGAGCAAGCGCAAGGAGGATTGTTCTCTGGGGCGGGTGGAGAACTGCGTAATAACACGCGCAGAGGCAGGCCGGAGGCTACCCGGACGACGAGCGATACTGTCGATGCGGATGCATTTGCTTCAAAGGAAGAAAAGAAGGTGCCACCTCCTGAAGCAAAAGCCACGCCACTCACTCAGGTTGCTCCAAGAGAGCTAGTCCAGAGTGGCTTTGATGATGATGCCTGGACAGTCAAAGCCCCAGCCCAACCTGCCCGGCCTCGCGCGGCGTCCGCTGCATCGCAATCAGCGGTTGCTCCGTCCGCTCCCCCGATGCCCAAACAACCAACAGGGGCAACGAAAGACTTGACAGCGTTGCTGGATGGACCATTGCCGGCTCCGCTCCAGCCGACGCCAACACCGGTCCAGCAGCAGCAGCCACCACAGCTCCAAGCCCCCCCTCAACCACAACAGGTTCCTACTCCTGTTCTGCAGGCACCCGTACAACAACCTCAGCAGACAGGCGCGAATCCGTCCTTCTTCTCGCAAATTCCGCAGCAACTGCCCCCACAGCAAACTGGCTTCCAGCCGCAGCCTTTGCCCCAGCTGCAGCTGCAGCCTCAAGTTACCGCCTTCCAGCAGCAACAACCGCTCAACGTACCCAGACAGCGGCCGTTGCCTCCTCAACAGGCATCTACTGGCCTTGCGCTTCTTTCCCCTCCACCTCGACCGACCTCTGCTCCTCAGAATCCGAATCAGAACCAATTCGGTCTGCGGCCGCTACAACCCCAGCTAACGGGCTTCCCATCAACAGGTGCTCCACAGGCAGCTCCAGGCCAGAGCTTGAACGATTTGTCTCAACAACGACTGCAGCAGCAATTCCAGCAGTTGCAGCTACAGACGCAACCCACTGGTTTTGCTCCAGCTCCCCAGGGCGTAGGACAATTCGGTCTTGCTCCTCAACCCACGGGCTTCCAGCAACCACAGCAATTCGGCCAATTCCAGCAACCATATCTCAATGGGAATGCTGCAGGGAGTCCCTTTGCAGATCCTCGTCCATCTTTCCAGCCCCAGCCTACAGGATTCCAGCAAAGTCCACCGCCTGGAGGTATAAATTCGATCCTGCCTCCGGCACTTCAGCCACAAAGGACAGGGTTCGGATCACCACCTCCTCAACCACAGCTAAATGGTTTCGGACAAGGCATTCAGCCACAACAAACCGGATTCCCTCAACAACCCCAGCCATTCCAACCCCAGCTGACTGCTTTCCAACCGCAGCCACTTCAGCAACAAGCCACCGGCTTTGGACAACCTCCTCAGCAGAATGGATATGGAAACTTCCAGCAGTCGTCGGTGCCGCCTATTCCTCCTTTGCCGCCTATGCCCCAGCCGCCAACACTGGCGCCTCTCCAGCCACAAAAGACTGGTCCTGCTCCTGATGTCAAGTTTGGTAGCCAGCCAAAGAAACTGGTGCCTCAGCCTACTGGAAGACGGGCAAACCTTGCCAACGCATGTAAGTTTGAACTCTTTGGGCGGAGAGTTGATGAATTGATACTGACGTAACCTAGCTGCTGCCAATCCATTCGGCTTTTGATCTCGCCCATGCATCAAGATGGGAACGTCTGTCTTTAGCGGTCACTGCAAATGTCTCTGTTTATCATTCAGTTCTCTGTCGGAAGCGGGCAGATGGAATGGTGTCGAGGTGCGACTGGATTGTTGTCCAGACGTTGTCATAGCGAGCAATGTACTTAGCTTTCTGAGGACCGGAGGCGGCAAGACTCAAAGTACAGAGAGCTTGGAGTGCTTGCAAGTATCAGGTATATATTTGGCGCCAAATTTAATGACATGAGATTGATCCACCCTGCCGTTCTGTTTCAGAGTCGTCAGCACATATCGATTCGAGTGTGGCCCTCTGTCTCACAATCCATCGGTTTACCTATCCTGGTAATCCGCTCATGCGGGCTGTCCGTCGGACTACAACGGTCGATTCCCCATGCGAATTGCGGCAAGTCATCAGAATGAACATGCGGGGAAGGTGACATGCGGCTTGAACGAGCATAAAACTATCGAGATTCTCCCAGTGTCGAATTTGCAACATTGAGCCAGTCTGAGTGGCATCTCTCCCGTCGTCTCGTGTGCAACGATGGCACATCAATATTCCGGACGACTCGCGGTGATAGCCGGTGGCATCGGTAAGTAAGTCCATCTGCACATCCCACTCGACCCATCTTTAACCGGCACACTCACATGGCAAAGGTGGGCTGGGCTCTACGACGGCTTACCGGCTGCACTCTCAGGGTGCCGAAGTGGTGCTTTTGTATGCTCCCTTCGAGGGAGACCGTGTCCAAGAGACCGTAACGCGCGTATTCGGCAAGGAGTCACCCGCGGGGGTCTACACGTTCGAGACGGACATTACGTCTGAAGCCTCGGTCAAGGAAGTCTTCAACCAGATCGGTGGCTTGAAGACGGACGCCGTTCCCAGCATCCTAGTCAATGCAGCCGGCTACGTGTCCGTGCAACCGCTCGAAGAGACGTCCGCCGATGAAGCACTGAAGAATTTCCTGCCAAACCTGCTCGGGCCGCTGAACTGCAGCAACGCGTTTTTCCACCTCTATCAACGTCGAGTGTCCGGGTTGAAGGAGGCTGGCGGCGAAGCGCAACCGCCACCAGGCCGCATCGTTTCCATCGCGTCCCAAGCCGCGCATGTGGCGCTGGACGGACACGGCGCGTATTGCGCCTCCAAGGCCGGCCTGCTCGGACTGACGCGGTGTCAGGCCAGCGAGTGGGGGCCCAAGGGCATCACGTCCAACACGGTCTCGCCGACGGTAACGTGGACGGCGCTGGCGGCCAAGGCGTGGGCGGACGAGGAGAAGAAAGCAAAGCATCTGAGTGAGATCCCGACGGGGCGGTTCGCGGTGCCGGACGAGATCGCTGCGGCAATTGAATTCCTATGCAGAGATGAGAGTGGTATGATTAACGGGGCTGATGTTCGGGTTGATGGCGGGTTCACGATACGCTAGTTAATTAGTTACTGCATGGAGAGGGACGATTTAAGGGGCGCAGATGTGGCGGGTCGCTGGGCTCTGTGTTCTCTGTTGTGTGTCGAGCGGCAGTAGGATTGAAGACGTCAATGCCCACAAAAGAAGTGTGCTCACAATAATCGTTCGGCATAATAACAGGGCATGTCCCTGGCAGAGACCATCTTGGGATGCAGCAGAGTGAAGCAGACTTTATGAATTGGAAGTCGTTATCATATCGTAATATCTAAACAGTCACTGAGGGTGTCGGAAAGAAGACCCTCACCTCAACTATCAGTAGTAGGTCTTGCCCTTCTCTAGGTCTTTGACGTCTTCGGGTCCATCAACCTGTGTCAGCGCAACTCTGCCCACCCTGGCGTCCTCGCCAACATCCGCAATCTTCACTCTCACCAGGTTCATCGCCCTACTCCGTTCGACCCCGCTCAGCGTACTGCCCCCGTCCGGCAGATGTAAGTGCGGATTATCCCTGGTCAAACTGGACACGAAGCCAAAAATGTCCGGCGCGAGGGTATGCTTGCGGAGCCAGAACGCGCACGTGGCTGCCATAAGGAGCACGACGTTGGAGACGATGTCCATGGCCAGCCACGGCCACGAGAGCGAGTACTGCGGGTTGTAGATGGCGCCGTCCATGGCCAGGAACGTGAAGTCCGGGTTGTCGTTCAGCGCGATCGACCCTCTCACGGACAGGTCGGTCTGGAAGTCATGCTCGTAGCGAAGCATCTGTGAAGATCGGAAGTACGTGTTCATGAACCTCGTGATTGCCATAGACAGCGGGAACTGCGCCTCGGCCACCGCAGTCGAAAGAGCCGCTGGGTCGTTGAGTTGCTTCTCTTCCAGCTGGTTCTTCAGGTCGACGAGTCCGTTGTCGTTGTCGAAGGTGGAGTAGTCCCCTTCGTGCTGCGGCATGCCGCACGCCAGGAGCATCGAGTTGAAGAATGAAGCGGCAAACACGTCCGAGTCGAGCAACGTGCGTGGGGAGGTGGAGATGTGCTTGACACGCGTCGGTTTGCAGGTGGCGGCTGTGCACAGGGCGTCGATCTGTAGTGTGACATTGGTCATCGTGCAGGTGGAAGTCAGGCTGTGCGTGTCGTTGACCCAGTGCCAGAAGTAGAGTTCGCGGGGACTGCTGGGGTCGGAAGGCATGGTCGTCATGTTCATAGTCGTGGACAATGCGGCCAGTGCGCCCTGAGGCTTCTCCTTGGTCGAGAGGAAGGGCGCGGTGCAATTGGCCTGGAAGTTGGATACTTCGTAGTAGAAGGAGCCGACCATTTTCTGAGGTGTCCACGCGTTCGGGTTCGACGTCGAAAGGTTCCTCCAGTACAGTGATGTCCCGATGGAGGACATGACCGGCTGGTCGGACATGTGTGATATCTTGAGCCAATTATCGCCGTCGAAATCGAGGTCCCTCCAACCGTCCTGGTGGCCGCGAGGGGGTCCGTACCATGGAGTGAGCGTTGCTCCATAGATGTCGGCGCCCTGCACGGACTTCGCACCCTGAACATTTGTCTTCTGAGTCCCCGCGGTGAAAGAGCTGTACATATGATACCGGGCCGTCATGTCGGTGGTCTTGACAGGCGAGGTGTGTTGTTTGTTGATCTCATCGCCAACGAAGGGAGAGATCGCTTTCGAGTCGAGAAACGCTACCAACTGTGTGGTGTGGCTGTCAGAATCGCGGTAGGAATATTCTCTTGTGGTCGCCTGCGATCCCACGTAATACCAAGACCAGACAAAGATAAGTGCGAGGCCGGTGAAGGTGAACCTTCGGAGTGACCAGATCGCTTTGAGCGTCGCTGTCAAGCTTATCGATGCGTGCAATTGCTCAATCTCCCCGATCGTGGCTCCTTTCTCGGCCTTCCACAGCGCGTACCGCCTGACGGTCGTAGAGACGATCACAATGAATATAATGGTGAAGATGGTGGTGAGCTGGCTGTTGAATTCGATCAGACGGAGGGTGAGTTGGCTGGCCTTGTCGATTGAGGGCCCGACGTGCGTCTTGTCGATCTCATGTGCTAGGACACAAAGCCCAGCCTTCATGATGAGGATGCATGGAAGCAGGCAAATTATGATATCGACTGTGTCAAGGCATCTCTCGACCACTGGGTCGTTGGTGATCGGCTGTGGTTCATGAGGCCACCTCCGCAATTGTGGTTCAGTGAATTGTTTATTCGGCGTCCGAGGTGTAGAGGGTGCACTTCCGTTCAGGTGGGCGGGCTGTAGCTCGGAGATCTGAATGTTCATGCCCTTGCGCTCCTTTGGCAGCTCATCTGGTAGAGGTTGGACTCCTGCTCTTTGGGGAGCCGCCCTGTGCTGCCAGTGTTGAAGGACTGACGCGATGGTCGCGCCCGCGCCGCTTGTGAAGCCAGCTGCTTGTTCCATCTTTGTAGCAACCGCGACTGCGTACTGGGACGAGAAGCTAAAGGAAGAGACTCACCTTCCTGATGATTAGCAGGAATACATACTTACTCCCAATAATGGGTGCTCAGCCCGACAACGCGTTCGTACCCTACTCTCGGAGCCGCCGTGATGTGGTCTTGCTGGCGGCCTCGGATATCTCGCATGGTGATAACAAGCGGAACTTTGCTGTTTGACTATTGAACGTCAACTCCACCAAGCGAGACATGGTGGAGGACGAAGCTTGCGGGATGAAGACGACAAGCCTTCCGGAAGCGATGTCCTGTTCCTAGAGCGCTCATAAGGCTCGTTCCAGGCGCATGTGGCTTGCACGTTCAGCGACGCCACTCTCGTGGCCTCTCGTGGGACCGCGATGCTCGTCTGAAGACTTGCATCGCACAACCGAGTCGCTTACATCGGAAGCCAGCAAGGGCGAGAAAAGGGCGATAGCACGAAGGAAGTTCCCTTCAGTATACCATCTCTTGACGAGAATTTTATCCGGCACAGACGCGTACTGCATCCAAATGCACCTTGATCGAGTCTCAAAAGCCAGGCGCAGTGGCGAAAGAGTCGAGACCAAATAAGGAGAGGTGGAAATTAAAGCCACCCAGATTGGCCCCCAGAGCCCCCCTCGCGTCGCCATGTGGTTTTCAGCTTGGCAAGCGTCACGGCAGTGGAGATTCAGAGGCGTGGCTCCGTATTCGAAGTCCTGCAAAATGCATCCATTTAACTCGTGGACCTTCTATGATATGAGCGCTGCCGTACACCATTGAAGCCACTCTTGTATTGATTCTAGAGGAAGCCCGCTATTACCAAGGCCATATACAAGAGAGCCAAGCCAATAAACAGAAATGTAATTACTAGATATCGCAAGGACACGTCTCAGAGCTTCCCGCCGCCTCTGAACCAGTCTAACCCGAGGCCGAACCCTTGGTCGCATCCCTTTCCAGTCTTTCTGTCATGGCGGATGCGCCAGAACAGCGAGCCTGCGTCCGATAAGTCGAGATTTGCCGGCTGAGAATAACAATGCACAGACAGTAAAGCGTACTCACGTCATACGACTGCGCAAATCCACCTTGTAAATCTTCCCGTCCTTCTGCAGGAGAAGCCACGTCGTCCCCTTGCACCCCACCCGTATGGATCTGCCGCGCATCTGTGGCCTTTGATCATACTCGCCAGTTCGCTTAAGCGCAAGGCGCCGTCACCGTCGTTGTCCCATTTGGAGAACAGGGTTTCAAAAAGTTGTGGGATGAAGCGTCCTGAGAGTCGTAGACGCCGCTGTCGGAGCCGCGCTGGAGATCAATAATATCAGTCTTGCTGCGAGTGCAACAACCAGTCAGTCCAGCAAGCCGCGTCGGGTAGGAGAAGTTCAGGTTGATCATATGAACTGCCAGAGTGCTAAAGAAGATGTTGAATCCCAGCTCACGGAAACCAACGTATGTGTTCCACGGGTAGATCATGCCATCTCAATCCCTGTCCCAGAAGAGAACATGCTGCTGAAGGACAATGTAGTCTTTATACTTGGCGGCATGCCCTTAAGAGCCGTGAGGAACCTCTGTAGTGACTGATAGGCTCGCACGTGCTACGCCAGGCCGGTCGGTGAATGCGTATATCTCGGTGGCGGGCACACGAGTACGGGATGACGGAGAGTGCGAAGTCCACGTCCTTGGTCAGACCGTTTGATTTCTGGGCCATTTCCTTCGATAGTGTCCAATTCGTATACTACACACGCGAAGAGAGACGGTGCTGTCCTGGCAAGCTGGCGATGCGTCGGTTTAGATACGTACGTTTTCACTTGTTATGAGAGCTCCTACAGCCCCGAGACTGGTCTTTCTTTCATCATGGTAGAGGGAGGTCTTTGGAAAGGGTCACGTCAGTATACCGGACAAGCGGAAAATATCAAAAGGATGTGAAAATCTGAATGAATAGAGACGAATTGTTCTCATACAGGACTCGGGTACGGGTAAGGAGGCCGAGACGTCATGTACGAACTGGTCGGTGCTTCAGGGTAGGGTTGGGCTTACAAGAGCAATAAGCTTCTTCGGGTTGCTTTAGCAGAATAAGTTGATTAGCCACGTTGCCCCGGATGTCACGCCGGCTCTGGCCTTGTCGTATGTGTGGTCAGTCCCTTTACACTCCAGCTCAACGGGAACGAGGGAGGCCGCTACTTCGAGGCTGAGCTCTAGTATGACGACCGCTAGGGCAAACCGCTAGGGCACCATTCGACTATCATCTTGACGGACGCTTGCGTGTCGACGGAAAACTGCTGGAAGATTCAGTGCAGTTCATGCATGTGAAAGCGGAACTGACATGTGAAAATGAAGGATGGGGTCTATACAGATACTGGAGATATAACCATCGTAACAGGCGGGACCGCGGCCCTCAATTTCGCAGTTAGGTTGGTTGGGAGCTATAAAGTGCAAGCATGACTCAAGCCCCAGTCTGTAACTCAGTACATGTAAAATAAAGATCTCCAAGTCACGGGGAAATCTACATACTATCGGATCAATATTATACTTGTCCACGCCAAAGAAGACTGCCGTTTAGTCAGCGGCATTCTCGACACCTTCTACTGTATCCCCTTACTGGATGCCTATCTCGTAGTCCCACCCCATCTTCGACGTGACCTTGTCCCATCTGCGACCATCACCATCACCATCATCACCACCGACACCTATGTCAAGTATTAGGCAAAATAGCGTAGGTGACAGATCCCGTAAGTGGCATTTGCCTTGCTGTCACCACGGTCTTCTTGTCCGAAAGCTGCCAGAGTCTTTGGAGTCGAAATCTCGGAGAAAAACATTAAATCGGCTCTCTCGCTGCTGAAATCGCAAGGCTTCGACCCCAGTACCTATGCCTTCCACCATGCTGATGTGGCAGCCGAGGAGGCGGTGATTGCATTCGTGGACAACCATGTCAAGGACGGCGGAGGACTTGATATTGTGGTTCTTAACGCTGGATTGGAGCTCTGTTACCGATCTCTCCAGACGACCGCTGCGGAACACGACAGACCTTTGCCGGAGAATGCCTGTGGGCGTGGGTGCCCCCTTCTAGACTTCCACCATCTTTCACGACTTTGAGCTGCAAATGAAGTCAACTGGAACTGACAGCCACTGGTGAATTGTCCAGCGATCCCCCCGTGGACGTCATAGCCGGAGACGTCTCCCCAAATGTCCAAGATGCACGAGGGGATGGCTTCACCAGATAATGCGGCAGATAAACTCATACTATCGGCGACTCGTCTCGGTAACTACCCCGGATTTGACCCCGGATTAGCCCTGCCGAAGCTCGATCTGGTGCTGGTTCTCCAACCTCCCAGGGAGCAATGGCAGTAGTGGTGCAAGTCAAAGCAGACATATGACTTGCCCAGGGTACTGATCGGTGCTCCACAAGCCACCTGGCTGAGAGGCCCTTAGAGTCCCGGAATCCCAGAACACTTGCCCCGGTCTGCATGTCCAGAAGGGCCCCCGGCAATCTGCTTCGCTTGAAATCCGGCTTTTGAGGAGCCGTAATGGAAGTGTCCGCTTTACCGCCGGCTCGGAGGCGACGGCGCCAAGACGCCAAGGTGCCAAGGTGTGTTGCCGTGAGCCCCCAAGCCGACCTCGGGGGTCATGACCGCCCGGTAGTGGCATTTGTGAAGCCGTGAAGCGCTCCACATTGGTCTTCTACAGCTCTACGGCATCTTTAGTATCCGGCTGAGGCGCCTCGATGGTACCGGGACACCTCACACCTATGGCTCAGCTCTCTTAAGACCCTTTGCTGGTGGGGGATCCCCGCATCGTCCACTATGTCAAAATTCAACGTAGGCGGTCCACTCAAAGCGGCATTGAGTGTAAGTCCGCCGTTTGCGACTCGAGGCAGAAGCTCTGCAGGACATGTTCAGAAGAATGTGAGCTTGAAAGTGCTGGCCTTGATATCGAAGAACCAAGCTTCCTAAATTGATTTCATTCGAAACAACGACCATGATATTTCCAATCTGGGGCTGGAGTTCCATCTGCCCATCACAATAAGCATGCCTGAAAAGGCATACTGAGTGGAGGCTCAATATGCCACGGTCCCCACGATATTGCCTTTCTTCGTTTCCAATTGGGAGATTCCAGGCCACAACAACCCTCTCGTTCCCCCTTTTTATGGACACCACTTTCTCCTCTCCCACATCTTTCAACTTCCGGAGCGTCAAAACCCCTGCGGCGAAGTCTGTTCACAAGGTGTATCTGAAATCAGGCGCACCTTCAATGATTCTGGTGCCCCTATCAGCCTGCCGGTTGGCACGCCAAAGTAAAGGCATCATGATCAATGTGATGGCCATTGGCAAGGCAATAGAAGCCATGGTTGCAATGATACCAGGGATGTAATTTGGGGTGTCCTAGAAGTAGGTTAGATATACGAGCAAGTGAAGAGTCGTCCAGTTGTTTCGGATGACGAACCTGCTGTCGGAATACTAGAGCGGAGAACACGCCGCCAACGCCGCCTAGCATTACTTGTATAGCCGCAGCTACTGCGCGTTTCCCATCAGTACGCATGTTGTTCGCCATCCAAGCTAAACTAGCGGCTGCCAGTGCGTTGCCACCGATTTGGCCAAAAAAGACACCAGTATATCGACCGCCAGAGTTCGTACACCAGCCCACCATGGCAAGGCCCACGATGGCGGACACTGATGCTCCGATGACGAAGGCACCTCTGCATTTCAGTCTGTCGGCAAGGTAAGAGGATCCGATGGCGACAATGGCGGAGACAAACGCCGGGGGGGCCGTCAACAGAAAAGACGCTTCTTGGGAAAATCCCATGCCGCGCCGTAGGATGATAGGAAGGAAGAAGGTGTAGCTGTAGTTCGAGGTGCAGGCCGAAAAGTGGCTTGAAGCGCTGTACCCAGACTCAGCACCCGGCATGAAGTGCCAAAGAGGTGGAATATCCTCGTCAAACTTACATTGCCCATACACGCCAGTCTGTAAAGGTTTCACGGATGACTTTCCAGTCGACCTTTTCGGTATACTCGCCTCGATCAGCGATGAGTCGCGTAATGACCATCGTCTTCTCTTCGAGCGACAGGAACTTGTTTCGTTTGGAGTCGGGGAAATCGACCAAGACAATGAAGACAAGGACTGCGACACACAAGGTCAAGCAGCCTTCGATGATGAAAATCCACTTCCAGCCACCGACTTCAGGGTTTTTAGCGATCTGAGTCAGACCGTACGCCAGAATATTCCCAAAGCCGGATAGAAACATCCCTATCATAGCAAAAATGGCAATCCTGAATTTGGTGAGATTCCAAAGGTATTCAATGCTTGCGGTTACGCCGACTAACCTGAGCTGGACTTCATATCTAGGGTACCAACAGCCACACAGGTAGACTGCGCCCGGATAGATACCCTGAGAAGAAGGAAGTCAGCGTTGGAGAACATAGGCCAACAGATCCAAAAGGAATTGAGCATACCGCTTCCAGGAGACCCAGAACGACCCTGCCCCCCGCCAATGTCTGCCAATTTTTGGCGAAACCTAGGCCGATGCAAACGGCTCCCCAGCAGACAGCGAGGAAAGCCATCCAATTTGGTGCGCCGAGTTTCTTAATCAAAATATTGCTCGGAAGTTCCATGACCACATATCCGATATAGAAGACCAGGACTATCGATGAGGTTAGATTGGCCGCTTGCACTGTGCTCGATTTATAGCTGAGATCCACTTACTGACAACGGATGCATGCGTGCCTTGATCAAGACCAGTGGCCTCATCGAGTCCAGCGATACGCGCTCCGCCTAGATTGCCTCTGTCGATAAGAGAAATGGCGTGAAGCAGCCCAAGAACGGGGACGAGTCGGAGATCGATTTTCCGGCTTCGATACGTGTTAGCAGATCGTTGGACTTGTCTGCCCCAAAAAGGGAAAAAGGATGGGGAAAAATTACATTATTCTTCTGAGACGGACCGGGTCGGTCTCTTGTTCCGCGTGTATGGTAACCACATGTTCTTCTGCCTTTTCCTCCATAAGATCGACGTGACCGGGCTTCTGAGTGCTGGAGAGACTGTCGACTTCATTGGTAGAGTCAGTGCTCCGCTCCGCGCGGGAAGTTAGGAAGATGTTCCTCATGGTGATTGTGGTAAGTGTTGAGCTTTAGAAGACGGTAAAGAAGGTCAACTTCTTCTCACTTGTGCAGGTCCACCTCCATGGATCCGACAAGTCGTCACGGTTGCAGGGTCTTTATATTCGGCTCTGCCCCGAGCGATTCCTCAAATCCGGCTATAAACCCCAGACTCTCGCCCTCCGCACCACTCGAACTCGTGTGGAGAGCCGTTGTGAAGCCGAATTCTCGGTAAGGAGGCTCCAATCCGGCTTTCACTGTGTGCCGAATGCCTGGGCGCCCAGAAATTTGAATTTGCAGGCATCGAAAGTCAAGCCTCAAAATGATGGGATGCCTCGGTATTGATGTCCGAATCGCCTAGATAACCTCCTCGCTTATCCTCCCGAGATCGGGTCCACATTGTCGAGGCTTCCTTCAATTATGAGCAATGCTCTGAGGAGGGAGGTTTGTGCTGTCTACCTCACTTATCAGTATACTGTTGGTGACCGTTCTGGGCCAATAACTTTGGCAAAGGGAATTACCCGGTATTGATACGTTACATACCTCCTCTTTCGCAACGGTGACTCCAAGAGGCATTTCTGCATTGGTGTCGCGATTGCCAAGGCACATTCGGCGACTCACCTTCGCCAAGGGGATCTGTGGTGTCCAAAAGTGTGTCCGTCGAAGTCTTTGAGACAAGGGCTCATATCTCTAGCCGACCTCAAAAGTGGCCTTTGGCTCAGAGACACGTGCCCGACTGACCTGGGGACGAGCACTCGTTTTTTACTCTTGAGATTACGATCTCTTTCGATGCCCCTGGTCTCGACCTCAAAGGGCCCTCGCTCGTTATCCTAGGGTGAAGGTGTGGGTCTGCAAAGAGGTGTGGCATTTGAGTCCTTAGTGTTACTCCAGGGTAAGTTGTGCTGAGCTGGGGCGAGTTGGGGCGGCTTGCACATGAATGCGCGTAATACCATATTGGCGCAAAGCATTGGACATTAGCTAAGGAAAGAGGGAGACCTACTCAGGACGATGGGGGGAGTGTAATCGGCGTCCTACCTACGGAATCGTCAGGAACGGCGAGTGGTCGTCGACCACGCCCCAATCGGGCGCGACCTGCCCGGAGCACATCCACAAGCCCGAGGCGCCTCTCGTTCGGCCATGCCATATGCCCTCGTGTCTCTCTACGGACTAGCGTGGGCGTCGACTCTTATTTCCCTCCTTTGCATGTCGGTAGGAAGTGTCGATGTCATTTAAAATCACGTGGGAAAGAGGAACATGCACCATGTCAGCGATGTTCTTCCCTCAAGCCAGTGAAAGATAGCTTATGGCTGGTTTAGAGGCGAAGTTAGGGGATTGCCAATTCCCACTCGTGTCAGACTCGACGGCGGCGAGGTTCAAATAGCTCGTTTGCGAAGGCTAGAGGCAAGTCTCGATCGATCAGGTGGGATTTGCCATTGTTGATAGTAAGGAATGAGATGATCGTTGTAATGTAGGGGTATGGTTATTATCAACTATGAAAAGAGAGTGAGAGGGAGAGCTATCTAATACTTGGTGCCAAGGCGAAGGAATTCGGGCCCCGCGACCGCGTGAGTAACAGGTGCCGTCTCTCCCGGCAGCCGGGTGAGAGCACAGGGCGGCATCACCCTCGTCCCAAAGGGGGGTGAGCTCGGGGCAGATTTCCCAGTCCTCAGTTATGTCAGTCTGCATTGGGAACTACAGAAGTCGGTTCGGATCATGCAATCCTCTGGCGGCTGGCATTACTTGGCAGGCTGTTGTCATGACCTTGCAAAGCAATATCTCCACGGCTCCACATACATTGCTCGCCGAACTGGAAGTCCTTGTTACAACTTTATGCATGGAGCAGTGGTGATCTTCGCAACACGCCAAAGCGTTTCACAGTAAGGACCGCTATGCCGCACATAAGTCTGTAGGAGCAGCTCTGCAAAACAACCCAGGGCATCTACGTCTCGACTCTCGTCCTGTCTGCTCGTGTGCTGCACTTCCGCCTTGGAGTATTTCTCGATTCGATTGTCGAAATCGAAAGCTTCCTCAAGGAGAAGTTTTTGATGGTGTTACCTTCGCAATACTTGAGATCGGAGCCCTCTTTCTTAAGGCTACTATAAGAGCGTTGCATTGCAAGCATACCAGGGACGAAGCCGGTGCAAGGATATATCGCAGCAGCAAAGCCTAGACGATGGCAGTCTGCAGTCGCGAAGTCTGGTGTAAGTCCCTTGAGTCGCAAGTTAGAATATCCTCTCTTCGGGCTTCCGGACGCCTTCCTTCCTATACTGACATGTGGTAGAACTTTGATCAGGACGGGCTTTGGCGTGCATGCCTGTACCAACTGATTGCACTCTTCTTCCGTTCGCGGGCTTTCCATGAAAGCCATATCTGCCCCTGCGTCTAGAGCCGCCTTCAGCCTCTTTACGCCCTCATGGAACGCGTTGCTGCCAGCTTCACTCCCACCGAATTGTTTAGCTTGTCTAGCATCCGTTCGGGCGATGATGACGAATTCCGGATCTCTCCTGGCCTCAACGGCGCTCCTGACCCGCTCAAGGAAGACTTGCAGATCGACGACGTCCTTGTCCTGGAGCTGCCCACATCTTTTTGAGGAACAGCTGGTCTTCGATGTGTAGTCCCGCCACACCTGCATGTTCATAGAGTTGGACCGTGCGTCGGATGTTGAGCGGACCACCAAACCCCGTGTCCGCGTCGACGATGACAGGAAGATGAGTGTCCTGCACAATCATACTAGCAATGTCGGCAAACTCAGTTTGGGTCATGACAGACAAGTCGGGCTCTCCCACGTGGGACCCAGTCGCTCCAGAGCCTGCCAGATATAAGAAATCGAACCCGACGGTAGAAGGAACGCAAGCTGAAAGGCCATCAAAAACTCCCGGGCCAACAAGGCATTTTTCTGCAGTGCGAAAATGTTAATTGCATCTGGGCCTATTTCCTATGGAATGAGACAGGAGAAACTTTGCTGCTCTCCTCTCCGAAGCGCCCCCCGAAATCTCCTAGGGCCGGTCACTTTCTCCATTGCTTATGGACACGGTAGAGATGTAGCATAGACAAATATGGATCGAACCAGTTGATCTTGGCTTGTACATGGAGGAGGACTGCAGCATACTCGTACTGTGTATATCTGTTAAAACTCCCTGACCCATTAGTGATGTCAGGCTGCAGTTGGTGATGGACGAGTCCACGAGCACCGGGGGTGGTTCTGAGAAGGAGTCCGCGGCTCTTCGCTTGCAGAAATACAGGAAAAGTGTACGCCATTACAATCTGCGGAACAAAGTCACTCAGCTGAGCACTAGTTGACGATAGTTCACCTGCATATTTCGCACCTTCACAGTGCCCGGGAAGATGGCAAAGGTCAAAGCAGCGTCGTAAGGGTTCCCGGTGTATCCGACATCCTCGCCACAGCATGTGGACCCATGAGGTTCTCATCAGCTTTGACATTGCTTATCTGCAGATGAAACGGATACACATCGACAATAGCAGTTTTCGTGACGATTCAGTCCAGATCGTCCTGATCTCGGATGAGCTTTGTCGGAATTGCCTGCGATGCCAGGTGTAGAATTTTGCCAAAGTCGACGAACCGGAAAGGAGAGCGCATCCCAATTGAGATTGTTCGGCAGAAGGGGTGTGCCCCAGGGATATTGAGCTCCTGAGATAGCAAATGACACATGTTGGGGAATTATCTGAGGTCCAGTTCATGCGAGACGCTGTCCAATCAATCTCTTATCTAATAAACTTCACTGGAAAAGATTGAATCGCACAGGATCCGCAAATTTCTAGCTCTCTAAAACTTGGAGAACATCGCAAGTCAAGGGTGTTTATCTTGTTGGCTATTCGTATTATCCGAGTATCCGATCGGGCATCGTGTCATTGGCTGTGCAGTGCTCGAGTGGGGAGCAGAAGAAAGGATTCATCGGCGACGATCACTTCATAAGCTTTCGATAACCACTCTCACTGAGGTACTGTTTAGTCTTGAGGGCCACACATACTTGAATCTGATGCGGTTTGACGATCCGGGATTGTACGAGACTAATTATATGAACGATTGAGATGTTGTGCTTTGGTGAGTTGACTGGGTACGGGTAGGAAGGGAAGCTTATCGAGATTGATTCTCCGGTCGAATGCTCGCCCGCATTCGAAACATAAGGTACGGTCCGTATGGTCACTCCAAAGAGCAACCTCGAACGAATCAGTGAACCGCGACACGAAACCGGGACAACAGCCTGCGTCAGCCGTGGCCCGCACTACCCGAGTCAGAGGGATCGGGATCTCCTCTCGAACGCCTCGACAAGCAAACGAACCGTCACTGAGCCCGAAAGAATTCCCGTACAAAGTCGAAGCACTTGCAGTCAAATACCGGAGCTTCCTGTACTGGTATGGGTGTTCGCAAGCAGGTCAGTTATGGTGAGGTTATTGTGAAGCTCTTCGAAGGACACTCGGTAAAAGCCTGATTTCGTCAGACAAATGCCTCTGCCTGGTGGCTTTGCAAAATTGGCCTTTAGCCACCGTTTGTGTCAAAAGGTAACTCGAGCCCTTCTTAAATGAAAGCTCATTTGCAAAATCACTTAAAAATCACTGGTCAATCCTATAGAAGTGCGCGTTCCGGGTACCTCCTCCGTTCACTCTTCAACCCCATGACGGCTACCGATTCCCCGGAAGGTAACTCCCGCAGCCGCCTTCTTCTCTCCCCTTCACCATGGGCACACGTCGTTTCCGTAACAAAGAAGCCCTCGAGCGTTCGTCATGGCCACCGCATGAACCCACGGCGGACATCGAGAGTGGGCATTAGAATGTGGGATGCGGTGGGGGACGGGTGATGCACCCGCCAGCAGTCCGAGACAGAGGACGACAGTCTCGAAGACACGGTCGAGAAACCTAAGCACTTGTCATGGAGGCAGCGCATGAAGCATTGCACCTGGGCCTGGTTTACTCTTACCATGTCGACCGGAGGGATTGCCAACGTGTCCTATGCGGGTACGAGAAACGTTTTGTCGACTTTAATAGTGTCCGAATCACCCGTACCGACCAGAGTTTTCAGTCCCTTTCCACTTCCAAGGCCTCCGCACAGCTGGTTATATTGTCTTTTTTTCTCAATGTCACGCTCTACGATATCATCTGGATGATGCTCCTGACCCGCTTCACTTTATACCCCTGGACGTTCCGCGCGTCATTTACGCACCCGACGGAGTCCCTGTTTGTGCCAGCCTTCGCCATTTCGTTAGGGAGAATCTTGAACAACGCAGTCCAATACGGCTTTGGCAGAGAAGGAGCTTGGCTCCACGCGGTCTTGGGGTTCTACTGGCTCAACGCCGCCCGTCGCTGTGGTCCTCAGCGTAACCATCTATCTCATCCTCTGGTCGACGCAGACTTTCACCATCTCCCGTACGATGCCTATCTGGATTTTCCCTGCGTATCCGCTCCTCATCCTTGGGCCGTATGCCGCCAGTCTGACGTCCCAAGTTCTCCCCCCTGGTAAAGTCATCCGCGTCATCGTTGTCGGCTTCACAGTCCAGGGGATTGGCTTCCTCGTCTCCTTGACGGTCTATTCGGCGTTCCTGTACCGCCTGATGACTCAGAAGTTGCCCCCTAAGCCCCTTCGCCCAGGCATATCGTCTCGGTAGGCCCGTCGGCCTTCAAAGTAAGCGGTACTATAGGGATGGCTAAGAATCTTGACCGTATTTTCGCCTTGACACCGACATCGACGTTTATTGGCGTCCCCGGTACGCTAGCTTGGCAAATTTTGAGACCTGTGGCCAAGTGGACATCACTGTGGTTATGGGGCTTCGCGTGGTGGTTCTTCCTAGTCAGCTTGCTGTCCAAAATTGTCTGCTTGTGACGGAGGCACTGTCTTGCCTTCGCGACGACGTGGTTCTGTTTCATCTTCCCCCAGACAGCCCTCACGCCAGCGACATTTTGCCATCGCCGAGGCGTTTGACGTCCCCGCCATTCGGTTTGTTGCCTGCGTTATGACGCGCCTGTTAGTGCTTGCTTGGTTTGCGGTGACAGGATTCATGGTGAATGCTGTCATTAGGAAGCAGGTGCTGTGGCAGGGAAAGGGGGAGGATAAATCCGAAGGTGGATATACGGTGAGATCGGAAGGAATAGAGGCTGGCAGTAAGGGTCAGGTTGAACGGCGAGGAGGATCCCTGTGTCGAGACCTGGAGGTGTACGCCTTCCATATGTCGAATCATATTTGCGTGAAGCCTTCCTTGGCTTTGAAATCATAACCCCGGTGCGGGCGAGTTCCATGGGCCTCTACTTTGCATGCCGAATTGCGGTTGAAACAACACAAAGGTCACACCGTCCGCTGTGTCGTTCGACTTCAAGAAGGCAGGAAGCAGGAGTCCAGGCCGGATCAGGATGATGGCTAGGCAGACTATGGGGAAAAGGTGTTGACATCCCCAAGTTGGTGCTCCTAAGCTACGGGCTGTAACGGTTGAGGGCTCGGAAAAATTAGGGTGAACTCGAGTGCTTCTGCTCACGGAATTGCAATCCTACGGCAATTCATGTTAATTGTCGTACTTATTTGGCGACGCTGCTTCATGCCGGATCGAAACTCTTGTCGTATTGCGATACCAAATTCCTATACCGGCGAAGCGATTGCAGGAATCATGAAAGCGTAATGGACAAGGACGTATAGGATATTTCCATCTCTCGGAATTCGAAGACAACAAAATTATAGTGGTTGACGTATTTATCCTTTCAAACTTTTGCAGGTCGGCCCGGCCCAGCTTTAACGCAGTCATATCCACTATGTTGAGTGCTTTTGGGATCCTTTGCTGTTACTCCTGAAAAAGCTCCATTGCCGCGTCTACCTCTTTAGCTCCTTTTATCCCCTTCGCGCTCCGTCCTGCACCCCTTCCAAGTCGCATTTCGCTACCGGATGGTAGAGTGGTCAGCCCGGCATGTAGGCTCAGCTGGTTTTGTTCCATAGTTGCAATTGCGAAATCGTGTGTCAACTGCCCTGGACAGTCATTTTTCCATCGCTACTTCTTGAAGGATTTAAGAAAGAGTTACTCTCGCTGCTCTCGAAGTTCGTCTTTCGCTGGAACCTCTGTTTGAGACCCGCTCTCATACTTGGGCCTTGCATCATTCCACCTTTGCAAGGTTTAGTGGTTACAGGAAAGGCTCATCTCCAGGATTGATGCGCATAAACGCTGCAATATCCTGAGGAGTAAGCCCATGACTTCCCGGCTGTGGTTGCATGAAATGAGCGCTGGCCTGGCTTCCGTCCGTCCTGTCTCCGCCCAACTCGAAAGGCCAAGCAAAACCTTCTGTGTATGGGACTTCCATTTCCGCATCTTCGGAGCATCCTGCCACCTCTGTGAGGGAAGGAAGAGAACCGTTGCCAAAGCTTGGTCCTGTAAAACCATGAATATGGGCAGTACTCGGAAACCCTATTGATTGGTCTAAGGAGGCCATGTTCGGATCAAGCATAGGCGTGGAGGCGTATACCTGGGCATTGCCAGCCACGGCAGTATTCCGCAGAGTTTCGTGTTGAGGCATAAACGGCTGTGGAAAGACAAAGTGCTGATGGGATTGAGGAACAGGGTTCTCAGTCGAATTGTTTCCAGGAAGGGCTTGCAAGGGAATGCTTAGCTCGTCTTTAAGGACTGTAGACTGATTACTACTATCCTCATCCTGCTGGGCAGCGAGTGCAGGTTGCTGGCAAATGTTTTGCACTCCCGAGGATATGACGTCGACGTCGATTTCAATTATATGGGAGAGTCTCTTGATTAGCACCTGGAAGCCATTGTTAGCCTGGCAAAAGCATCATCAAAGACAATACGACGTACTCTTAACACGTCTAAACATTTCTTTGAGCCAATATCATGGCAAGAAGTACTGGCTAGGATTCGAATTCCGGTTTCTGTGTCCTTCTGTATAGCGGCGTAATCCTTGTTGCCTTGCTGAGTAGCCAAGAAGAATACTAGAGTGACCAGTGATAGAAACACCGTGTACACGGACTGCCACGCCGCTGGAGCTAGGAAGCCTCGTTGGAGCATCTCGTTGGAGCGTGCTATAGTGGACCGTGAGACCTTGATGCATAGTATTGCGCAGCGCAGTAGCCGTGAGTCCAAGGGATTGTCACTCTTTGTCTTGGCTAAGTAATGCAGAAAAGGGCGGTACACGAGGATATGGCCAAAATTATGAACCATCTCGAGCTCGTAGATGATGCTGAGACGGACTTAGCAGGGCACTCAGAAAGGTGGTGCAATATTACCTGTTTAAAGACTGATCCTTGTCCGCCAAACTGAGCGAATCCGGCAGGCTATCTCGCCAGCTTTTGAAGTCGTTCTCGATTTCTTGGATCGTTATGCTGCTAACATATACCTTCTTCGACTCACTCACGCAATGAGCCTCTGCATCCGTCTTCGGATACAATTTCTGCACCACTTTCCCCATGATGAGTAGCAACCTTAGATACTGTACCGACGCAGCGAACATTCGTTGTGTCGTCAAGGAATCGGATCCTCCGGAGTTCTCGTCCGCGTAGTTATATATGTCACCACTTGGTGTAGGCTGATCCACGTAATCGAGGTTGATCATCCCAGGAAGACCAAGCACGGTGCCACTGTAAATGTCGAGTTTGACGATGGTCCAAAATGTCCTGCGCCGAATATATCTCTCGAGTTCGGAAAGCCCGTCGCAGGAGGCCTGCGAATGGAGACCCATCCTCATCGCAGCCGCAACAGCGAGTCCGATTAAAGTGTGAGCTGTCGCAAGACGAGCGGTCGAGATGAGGAAAAGAATCAAACACAGCAACGTCTGCAGTGTACCAATGTCTCGGCAGCGATCGAGGTCAACCATTCTTCGAGCAGCAATAAAGTGTCGCGTTCTGGCCAATGTATCAGTGTCTGTACGTGGGTCCGCGCACCATTCGAACTCACGCTTGATTGACTGCACCCTTGCATCCATACTTTTGATGCGTCTTTCGATGAAACAGGTATCCCAGGGCAGTTACCGCATAGAATAGTGGGAGAAAATCGTGATCAGAGTCTTCAAAGTCCATAAGGTCAAGGTCGTAAATTCGATTTGTGTGTTTTTGAAACGTTGGCTCATGAAGGAACTGCAGCAACTGATAGGTTTGCCCGAATACCACGTGCAACAACTCAGTTGCTGCCTGCCTCGAAGGAAGGAGTTTTGACGCAGGGAGCTCAGCTGTCAGAGCTCGCTTGTCTGGCAGCGGGGAGTCAAACAGCCTTGATATAGCATCCAGGGATATGTCTCTGCCATTCCCGAGTTCTGTTACCGGCGGAGCTTGGTTGAAGAACAGGTTGGTCTGCTGAAGGAAAGCAAATCCCGACCCGCCACCATAGTATTCGGTGGAATTTTTCGTCGATGTTAGTCTTCCTCTTCCATCCAGCATGTTTTCCAGGTGTTCCTCGGAGCCGACATCGGCCGATCCGAGCGCATCTGCAGTTGGAGTTGGCGATCCAGGAGGAGAGTTAAATATGCTATTGACCTCAGCGTCAAGCTGATCTGAAGGATATTTGGCCTGAAGCCTTGCTATCAAAGCTTTGGCCCGGCGCAAACGATCTTCCAGGATCCTTGTCCGTGGAGCGCCGGCCCTTTGTTGTCCTCTTGTCGACGTGAAAGTGCAATCTGCGGCTTGTCAGCGGTATACAAGGTAAAGCAGTGGGAATATCCTAACGCCGCTCGAAGTCTTCGCAAGCCTTGCAAGGCATTGTGCCGTTGCAGCGGATCTTGCGAATGCGACATTCGTTGCAGGCCCTGCTCACGCGCGCGTATCGCTTTCTCTTTGTTCCTGAGGGCCCGGGCGAGCCTGCCTGGCTTGCATTGTCGTCTCCCATTGAGGTCAATCCAGCAAATGAGTCCACAAGCCTTGCCTCTAAGTGATGAGAAAACTCGAAAAGCGATGTCAAAGACAGGGTAGAGGTGGAAAGATATTGCGCCCTCTCCACCTTTCTGTTAGGAGAACAACAAACTGGGGGTTCCCCAAGTCCTGACGTATACCAAGTGCCAGATGGAGCGCATGTGGCGGACGCGCTGCGAAGAAGGGTATGTTCAGCGCTGATGAGAGGGAAGATGGGGCGACTTCCAAGCCTTTACTTGTGGGAACAGAACTGTTTGTAAATGACTGTCAAGAGGCGTAGTTCATCAGAACCATGATATGATGTAATTAACTGCTGCAAACTCGTGCCATAGCAGCGAGAACCCTTTGGAGACCGGTGGTGTCCGGGCGGAGAAAGTTCCCCGGGGGGTTGTTGCGGGTACGTTGAACGGACTGGAGCGACGCCGACAGCTGATTTGGCAGTGGTTTGTTGGTGAATGTAGCCAGCAGCATCTCGCAGAATTCAATGCCACGGTTCTGGATCTCGGGTGGTGGCGCTGGCTGCACGTACTGGTGGCTTATGGCTGTCCCTCCTGCGGGCCTTATGCTCGGTGATGTTTCTGCCACCGGCAAGACGGCACCCGGAGGTCTGGACCGTCAGAAGCACAAGCCTTTGGCATGCTCGTAATTAAGCCGACAAGGACTCTAGGTGAGCCTAGGGTGGCCTCTCCCGCGTCATGATCGGGGTTAGCTGCGAGCTGTTTGTCCACAGGCTGCCGATTCCAATTTCGGGCGGGAAGCGAGCGAGATGAGCGCTGCTCCTGATATACGCATCAACGACAGTAGTTTCTTGACCGCGTTGTTCTTTCTCGAAGACAAATCCATTGACTTCTGCACCGCGGAGATCGCATGTCACCCTTGGTGTTGATCAAGTCTTTCGGCTCTAAATGGATTCTACAATGCAGCGTAGCGACGAGCGCCGTGCCGCCGTTGGAAATTGTGCTGCTGCGCTCCATCAGTCCGTCCTCTCTACTTCACGACTACAATGTGGCCATGACACTAAAGTCTCTCGCTTTCAGTCATTCCTGATCGCGACGAAAGGCCACACTACTCCGTACTTTAGCCGATTATCTCCGTGGTGAGGCGCAAGGTCTTTCAGAGCATCGCACGATCTAGCTTCCCTCCATGTACTGGTCGCGGAGCAAAAGCGGTCCGCATGCTTTGCTCAGGTTTTCGCGCTGCTACGCCACGACCATATCAAGAACACTGTCGTCGACAACATGTCGAGCAGGTTGAATTCCTGCGGCCCGTTTCTGCCCGCACTGTCATCATAAATAGGCTGCCTTGGACCGAACGGTTGTGCCATGCTCCTCACACTTTCAAGATCAGTTGGACATGGCTGTTTCGCAAACGCCCACAATGTCGAACCTCCTTGCACCACCACCCAAGACCAAACTCGGCCATCATCGTCTTCTCTGTCCCAATGCATCCATCCTCGTCTCTCCTCTTTGCCTTGGCGCCATGGGCTTCGGTAAGATATGGTGAGTGACGCTTTCACTTGTTCACATGTTACGGAGTACGAAGAAATACTTATCCGAGACCAGGAGCGCGTTGATGGGAGAATGCAACAAGGATAGCACTTATGCAATCCTTGATCACTTCCATGCCGCCGGCGGCAACTTCATTGATACTGCGAATTACTACATGGACGGAGAGTCCGAAGAATGGCTGGGTGACTGGATGGACGCCCGCCATGTGAGAGACCAGATGGTAATCGCGACCAAGTACACGATGCCATACAATGTCCCCAGCCATTTTGCAGAAGGCAGTATCACATCCAACATCGGCGGTTCAAACAGGAAGAGCTTGCGGCTGTCTCTGTCAGAAAGCCTGAAGAGATTGAAGACAGACTACGTTGACATCCTCTACGTGCATGCCTGGGATGGTGTGACCAGCATTCCCGAGCTGATGAGGTCTCTGGATGATGTTGTTAAGCAAGGAAAGGTGCTGTACCTGGGAATCTCAAACTGGCCGGCTTGGTTGGTGGTCAAGGCAAACAACTACGCCCGGCAGCATTGCCTGACTCCATTTGTAGTCTACCAGGGCTTGTGGAACGTTGTGGCGCGGGACATCGAGCGAGATGTCGTCCCAATGTGCAAAGCGGAGGGCATGGCGATTACGGTCTGGGAAGCGATGGGGGCTGGAAAGTTCAAGAGTAGGGCCGAGAAAGCGGGACAGGAAAATCGAGTAACGTACGACATGTCCGGGAAAGGACTTGATGCATACGAGCGTGCTGCGGACGCTTTGGAACGTATCGGGAAGAGGAAAGGCACGAATGGTCCGGGTATCGCATTAAGGTACATCATGCTGAAGGTACGAGCACCGCTCCGAGGGAGACGACGATATCAATGACATCGACAGGCTCCCTACGTGTTCCCAATCATTGGCGGCCGAAAGATCGAGCAATACGACGCCAACATTGACAACCTGAGCATCCAGCTCTCCGAAGCCGACATTCGAGAGATTGAAGAAGCGGCGCCGGTGGATCTGGGATATCCTCACGCATTCTTATCTGGCCAGAAGGACAAGCATGTCGGGCCGATGAATCCCACGAAGATTGAGATGCGGTGGGGTGGATATGAGGGAGTCGAGGAACCAAAGGTCTGTTCTCACCCTTGTTTACATCTTCAGAAGCTAACATCAACCGCTTACCATGTAGGCAATTGCATGAATGAAATGATACAGCACGCTTGCCGTAAGCGAACCTGTAGTACAATCCCACAAGCTTGGGGTACATGAGTCATGTTTGGCATGTCGGACTTCTGTGGGCTAATCTCCGAGTCGTGCATCTACTCTCTGTGCTCCTGTGTCGTCTCTCTTGCCCGCTTCACTATCTCGGTCAGTACCTGTGACCCATTACTTGGGACAGCTGTGCATTTGGCCCGGCATTTCCTCGTGGTAACTGGAATGTCAAGATCGACAAATCGAACGCGCGATGCACAGCGCACTTGTGCTGAGTGTAAGCCCTTTGACGTGCCGACACGCGGAAGCTCGTCTTCAATACTGCAATGAAGCCTGACTGGAGTGTATCTGACTGCCCATAGGCAGGCGCAGGAAGGTTCGCTGCACATATGGCCCGGATTCTGCCAATGAATGCACGCGATGTCTTCTCCGAGAAATTCCATGCGTCGTACCGAAGCAACATAGCGTAGACGATCCAGACAACGAGAAGCGGACGCTGAGAGAACGAGTTGCAAAGTTGGAGTCACTGATTGAAACACTTCTGGAGCCCAGGGATGCGGGTGGTGACAAGTCGGCTATGGAGGTCGCTGCTCACGGCATCGAAGACCCAGAGTCGGACGACGATCTATCAGAGATTTCTCGTAGTGCTCCACTGGTTGCCGCGTTGGAAGCGTCGCAAGTACGAGGCAACACTCTAGCTTCCCCTCCTGCTCCGTCCTTCAGTTCTCGCTGACTTCAACCAGCTTCTCTCAACGCACGGTGCGGATAGACAGCACGATCCTGTGTGGCATGGACAGTATCCTCGACAGGACAACTGCGAAGATCGGCAATTTCGCGGCATCGCCACAGCTCATGAAGATGGCTCTCGCCTCTGTAACGAGCTTAGATCTGCCATGCCCTCGGCTGCGGAGTTGAGAGGCATCTTCTCTCAGGACACCACTTGGTGGGACACATGGCACATGAAGACTTTTGGAAATAACCGACCTTCGGAGACACTTTCAGAGTTCCTTGATCGTGCCTACCAACGTGGCACCGTCATTGAGTTGGGCTTCCTAATGTCGGCCCTTGGCCGCCAGGATCCTGATAAAGCTACACGCTATCTCCCACTTGTCGACCGCCTTATTCTCGCAAATGATCGATACGCAGGCACTCTGGACGGACTCCTCCTAGCAGTCTTCCACGGTAAGGTGTATCTTGACGTAGGTCAGCCTCATCGAGGATTCTTGTGCAATCGACGTGGGATCTCAATGGCACAATCTATGGTGATGTTCCGACTCCAGCCTGATTCCAAATTTCTAATGTCTTGCAGAATCTTCACCGCAACTATGCAAAGTCAACCAAACGGAGCATTGTGTGGTGGACCTTGTACCTTGGTGATCGCTTTTTGTCCATCTTACTCGGTTTACCGTATACCATCTCCGACAACCATTTTACAGTTACGCTGACCCATGATCCGACTCAAGTTGGCCATGCATCTCGATCGTTTGTCATCCACTTGGCCGTGGCCATGGGTCGAGTCATTGATCAAGTCCAGCGTCACGATGGTCCGAAGTTGTCTGAGGTCCTTGACATCGAAGACCAGCTTGAATCTTTGGCGAGCAGCAAGCCTAGGTCGTGGTGGAGCTCTTCGATACCATCGGTTGCCGACTCAAATGTCATGAACGACCTACGCGAACGTCTCATCTGCCAAACGCAGTACTTCCTTACCAAAGTTTACCTTCATTTACCGTACCTCCTGAAGGCAGCATCGTCTCATCTCTACAAGAGTAGTAACGCCATAGCTCTTGATTCCGCAAGAGAACTGATATCACGATACCATGCCCTGCGGTCTTACATCCATGGCGCACCAGTATTCGATTGTCAAACGGTTGATTTCATTGGATTCATGGGTGCAGTGGTGTTGCTAGTTGGGACAAGGCGAGGTCCTGGGCTTCCTTCGCCTGGGGATGTCGAACTCATCGACAAGACCATTCGTCTCTTGCTGCAATTTGGAGCCGTCAGGACTAACCAGCTTGCCCTGCAGTGTGGGAGCACTCTCGGAACGCTACTTGCCTTGTGCCTACCTAGTAGACGGCAAGAATCCCCAATACCGCCCGAGATCCGCATACCGTATTTTGGAGTTCTCCGCGTGTCTTCTCAAAGAGAAGCTGAATCTTCCAATTTTGCTGCGACCGAACGGCAGCTGGCTTCATCAGACGACCTGGGCAGGGGAGAGGATGCTATAACTGGTGCCAGCCAGGGGGGAGAAGTCCAAGAGGGAGGCATACCCACGGTTGCATATCAGGGACTATACAGCTCCGACTACGCGATGGATTGGATCCAGGACGAGCCGTACGCAATGCCGGACTCGTTGGATTTCATGGCAACCCTGGACGAAGATTGGGAGTCCTTCTTGAAATCCGGCCTCCAATGACGCCTGATCTGACACGGGAGGTCTTTGGTCAAATACGAGGCGAAAGCTGATGGTAGGAAAATATGGCAAATTCTCAATGCGGGATGGTCCCGACAAGTATCTGACCTCAGCATCGAAAGCAAAACCCCTACTTGAGCTGAGTATGGCCACTCCGATGCCAGATCGCAAGCCTCTTCCCGCAACTCCTGCATCGATGCTGGACGTTTTTGAGGCTGCTACACATGTACGGGGCGAAAGTGAATATGATCGTCGTGAAGAATAGGCAGCCCGCCCATGCACTGTGGCCGAGGAGTGTCAGTATCGGACATTGACTGACGAGGAGAAGGCTCACTGACTGGTTCATGTTACCGCTCGTCAGGTTTGTTTTGGTCTTGCCTCTTATGCCACAATATGGGCAGTCCACTACGGCTTCGACGTGCCCGAGATCATGGATCGGGGTTGGATTCGGGTAAAGCTGCGGCTGCTCGGCTGCGAACACCTCTGTTTTGTACACAACCCTGGCTGGCGGAGTCGGGATCTGGTATTGCCTTTTGACGCCAAGTCAGCAACCTTCAGGCACATCCGGCGAGGCATATACTGACATATTTGGTAAAGCACGGCTGCCTTCATACGGTGGACACGCTTCCTGACATCAGCTACATTGCTCAAGCAGGCTGAGCATGAGGGATGGGCCAAACCTTTGGTCTCTACGTCGTACATTGTGTGGTGGTTTGTGAGCTCCTACGCCGCAGGCAGGCAGCAGTGTTGGGTTCTTTGGAGAGGTGGCAATGAGAAGGAGTGCCTGATGCGGCACAACTTGTATTTGAGGGTACACCCAGTCCTACAGAACGATTCATGCAGTTTCGCGAATAGCAGGCAGAAACATTTTCTCCTGCAGAAGTCCTCCTCTCAGCCACCAGGCTTGCGTGTTGAAAGGGGGAAACAGAGACGCTTCTCCTCCCGTCGCTGTGGTTGGGTAACCGGGCTCTACCTGAACTTTAAGAGACACTCGATTGGTCATTGGTCGCATTTCTGCGGAACATGGATGGACAGAGGACGTTGGATTTCCCTGTGCTGCACGGTCTATAATACGGGGTATCAAGAATGGCGGATGCCTGATTCCGCCCCTGGCAAGTCGTAATAACGCGGGCGGATTGGCATGCAGCATACGGGCTTCCTCAATGCTACCGGATTCAGAAACCCAAAGGAGTGACTGCTGGTAGGCTCTCCGAGATGGACTTGCTTGCAGGGGAAATGAACCAATATAGTCCAACACTGTGTTCTCTTGGCTGTGCTACGGGTCTGAAGTCAGCGCTGCAAAAGATGGAGTAGGACCAGCAGGAAATGATACCAAGATACAGTAACTTGCATAGCACCGCAAGCGCAGTGCTCGAAACCTTGAATTTCTCCCCGAATGCGGATGCGAATGTGTGCCGTCGCACTGCGCCGGTTCTCTGATCCCCTCGCGAGATCTGGCTCGCTCGCAGCCGTGGTATACATCCAGTTAGCCAAGAAATGTATATTAATTGTGTATGTCGTGGGCCAAGTGCCGAAAGCCCCGGGGCTGTTTAGCTCGTATCGCTGACACTGATACGTACAAGTTGCTTCACTAGTTCCTCGGTTCTCACTTTGCCGTCAGCCTAACCTCGACCTCCTAAACTTCCTGTATGTTTATCTTTTGATGCAATCCTGCAGTAATTATCTTGTCCTGTCTTGTCCTACAGACGCAGTACCAGTATTGACCCCTAAATGCGCTGCCGACTCTAGAACCTCGAAGCGCATCTTTCATGTGTTGATTCCTACACGCCCCACGGCCGGACCATGGCGCTGTTCGCGCTCTTGGTGACTTTCTTGTCTCTCCCACTGTCTCTGTTTGTGCCTGTAGCCAGCGCCAGCGGCGGACATGGCCGCGGAAAGTCACTCCCAGCAGGTATGTACTCTTTTCACACAGTCCTGTAACACCATTGTACCTATGTACATACCTGGCGGACACTCCTCCATCAGTACTGACTATGTTTTCCTCATCTGCTTAGAAACCGCAAGGATTTCCACCAAGGCCGCGTACTTCCGCGACCATGATTCGGAGAGAGTCACAATCAAATACGGCGCCGTCACTGTCCCGCCGATGACGGACAACGATGGCATGGCCCAGTTCTTCCACCGCACGACAACACTCCCCTGCCAGGACTGTTTCATCACCTATCTCCGCATGGGTCTCGAGCACGCGGACGGCAGGACCGCCGACGCCGACACCGGCATGTGGCTGCACCATGGCGTGTTGGTCAACCGCAACCAGACCGACGCCGTGTGTGGAAACGTAGGCCAGAGGTTCGCAGCCTCAGGGAACGAGAGAACTGCGATCGAAATCTCGGCTGTTGGGTAAATGACTCCGTATTGATAGGGGTGGTGTTTCATTTGTGTTGCCTAATTTCCTCTCCCCTCCCCCTCTCTTCGACAAGGCAAGATAAGACAAGACGGATGGCCTTTACTTGGAACGTGCGCTGACCTCTTCCTCTTCTCTCCAGCACGTTCAAGACTGGCTATTACATTGGCGCTGCGGACGAAGTCTCCCTCGTGGTAGACTTGATGAACATACACCCGGACCAGGCGCAGGACGACATCGTCTTCACCGTCACGTACGAGTACGTCAAGGGACAGGACGCCCGGGGCTTCTCCGCCGTCATTCCGTACTGGCTTGACGTGGGCGGGTGCAGCACGTCCGAGCAACCCGCGTATCAGGACTCCACGTTCATATACACGAGTCCGGTCCTGCTGGGGACGCAACCAGGCACCATCACCTTCGCGGGCGGCCATCTCCACGACGGGGGCACGCACATCAACCTCATCAAGAACGGCAAGCTCAGTTGTGGGGCCAGTGCCACGTACGCCGACTACCGGAACGTTGACGACGAGGGCACCACGACGGAGCACATCTCCGCCATTGACACCTGCACGGTGCTCGACGAGACGACTCCTGGAGATGGATGGTTCATCAACGCGTACTATGATACGAAGTTGCATGAGCCGATGGCCCTGATGGACGGGTCGCTGGAGCCCGTCATGGGCATCATGCTCTTGTACGTCGCTCCGGCATCGGGCCAGCCGGAGTTGGCGAGGCCGAGGTACTGGACTGTTGTGCTTGGGGTGGGTTGTTTGGTCGCTGTGGTTATATCCGTGGCTGCCTGGCTTTGGTTCCGCGAGGGACGGGCGATCCGGCTCAACCAAGCGCGTCCCTTCGGTGGTCTGATGTACAAAGATACACAGCCCCGGCAGGAAGCGTCGGTGCCATTGATGGAGGCATAGACGGTTCTATGTCACATTCCACGAGAATATAATACTCGAAGGTCGATGGGGAGATATAATAGATTGAGCGAGCTTGGTACAGTATGTGAAATAATATGAAATCCCAAAACCCCAACTCGCTAGCAAGCGAGAAATGATCCCTTCCTGGCCTCTACAGCTCTAGCTCATAGATATTAGCTCAACCAAATAATGTCATTGATCTACCTGCTTCCGCTCGGCCCGTGGTCTTCCAGTTCCCTCCGTCCGTGGTTGTTCTGCGATGACGGCCTGTTTGGCTTTTGTGATGGTTGTAGTTGGCTGCCCACTCGAGGACTGCGTCCTCGTTCCACTGTCCCTAGTTGTAGAATGACGACGGAGGATTGGGTACAAATTGACAAGATATATCATCCCCTAACTTACAGCATTCTCCACGGATTTTGGTCCTTGAGTCTCTGCCAGCTTCTCTGGCAGGTGAGTGGCAGTAAAAAAATGCCGTAATGACTCACGGTTTCCAACATTAGAGCGATGTCGCCCAGTGATCTGAAGTGCAAGATGTCGAGAGACTCGAAATTCCAAATGTGATATAGAACAACCTCCTTGCAAGTCAGAAGATCCCGCAAGTCTGAGCTCAGCCTCGTCGCGGATGCGATCAGGCACAACTATTTGCTCTGAAGACCTACGACTTTGAGGAAGCCGCCAAGTATCTCTCCGCACCCAAATTGTGGTATTTAAACTTAGCGCAGCTCGGGACGACAGGCTGATTTTGAACGAATACGTATCGCCTCGATTATGCTCTGGATGCGAGAAGATTTGATAGTTCCGAGAACGGTCGATTGACGGCGAACTGATGATGGGGGGTGTTTGGAGAATGCTGCTGTCCGCAGTACATGCTTTCTCAGATAACGATTTCGACAAGGTACCCTCTGAGCTGCCAAACTCCGAGCGACCCAAGTCAAGGACATTCGCTCGATGTTCCCCAACGCGTACACAAACGAGACGTACAATCCGATGCCAGGTTATGGCCAGTCCCAGACCGCAAACGTGCTCTTTCCTGTTGGAACGAGCCGGCGCCTTTACCTGCGGTATAGCATTTTTAGCCTGGCATTCCACCCGAGTGGCTGTCGACACAGTTGAACAGCGACGTGGACCCGGCAGTGTAGAAAGGAGTTTTTAAGAAACGAAACGAGCCTAGGCTGGGCGAACCGAAGACTGTGGGACAAGGCAGTTCGACGATGAAATGTGCCTTGGACCGAGGTTGAGGTACCGGGGAAGGAGCAAGGCAAGTGCAAGGGTTTGTACTGGAGCAATTGTCAGCCTGCGAAAGCCGTCGATTGGGCGGTGGACGGAGCACTGGTAGAGAAGCTGTGGTCGAAGAGCGAGGGACTAGCAGGTCAAGATTTTGAGTACTGGAGACCGAATGTCAGATAATAGTCAAGGACCAATGTAACCGACCATCTGAGCCAATTCTCTTCACAAGTTCTGTCCGAGCTCGTTGCTCGTTATAATTTGCACTGACCGGCTACCGCCGTGCAATCATGATCGGGCTGTCAGAGCGAGGCCACGACATCGCGCGGTGAGGGCGGCGGGGATCCAGAGTGCTCGCTTTTGTCGCATCACCGTAGACATGTTGTAGGTGACAGAGAGCCAACTTGAGGAGGTGGGCGGAACGTCAACGAGGATTGTGGCTGCTTCCTTCTCGGCACCGACGTCACTCACCTGGCGTCTGGCAACCACACGCTGTTCCAACACTTGGACCATCAACGGGCTCAAATCTATAACAAACCAGAGCAGCAAGATGCGTCGCACAATCCTCCTCGCTTCTGTTTACTCGTCAATCTCCCTTGCCGCCGCTATCTCGCCGCTGGGTCTCCTCCGCGGCATCCCTTCCTCGCTATCCGCAGCCCTGCCCCTCCATCCGGAAGAATATCAAAACCCAATGAATCCAGGTCCGGTACAGGGCGGTGTCGAGCCCGAAAGGCCTAGTGGCAGCGGTGATGCTGGTGACAACACGCTATCAATCTCAGACATTCTGCCCCAAACACGGAAAATCAACATCTTTGCCTCTCTCACACGAGACATCTCCAGTGTGACTGGCCGCCTGGAATCTACGAAACCAGAAGATAACACAACGCTCCTTGCTCCCCTGAACAGCGCAATGCAGGCTCTGCCCCGAAAGCCATGGGAAGACAGGCCGGGAGATGAGGGAGTGAGTGCGCAATACAATGAGGACAAAGCAGCGCAAAATCTCCAGAGGTTCGTCGAAGAACATGTCGTTCCAGTGAGTCCTTGGAAGGAAGGGCAGAGGATGAAGACTTTGGGCGGACAAGAACTATGGTGGGAAAAGAATAGCTACGGAGATAGGGTTATCCAACCTGGGAATTTGGTGGTTGATGGTGTTGTCGGTAGGGTGGGCAATGGCGAGATCTGGGCTGTGAAAGGAGTGGTCAACTACGCATAGAATGAGGGAGGAAGGTATATCTGATGACAGTAGGGTCAAGCTATCCGCATGAGAGACGACTTCTTCTACATTGCGCTTTTAGTATCAGACGATGGCGTTCGATAACGGCATGATGGGCTCAACGAGCCCGCTAATGAACAATTTACTTGCTCTTCTTATCTGGCACCATCGAGGACTTTCTTGAACTGCTGTCATGCTCTTCAACTGCTGATCGATCCTCGAAATATCCGTCTAGCAGTCCGCTCTCCAATACCAGCTTCCAAAGGCACCAGAGGTAACAGATGCCGAAACAAGCAGCGCCGATGCACGCGTTGACCACAACCCAGAGATCGGGCTTATCCTCAGGTGGAACTGCGAATGCCGCAAGAACGTGCCAGAACGCCATTACCACATACGTCTGGAAGTGGAGAATCTTGGTCAGCGTTGAGAGCTCGTCCGGTGCAAGTGGTCGGCCGACAACGTTCTCATGCTCAGGATCGTAGTATGCACTGACACTTGTGGGCGGAAGACCGAGCAAGTATGCCCAAAGAAGTGATACCACGAAATACGGGATGGTGAGCCGATCTCTCTTCAACAGCGGGAACATTGTCCAAACACCCACAGCATTGGCCCATCCGACCCACGCTCGATACTCCTTACTAAGACCCTGCTTACTAGCAAGAAGAAGTGTCATGGGTAGTAATGGTAGGAGCACTGACTTCTCGTGCACTTGAAACGAGAAGAGAAAGAATCCCCAAGCGGATGTGGCCAATGCGTAGGGAAGCAGCGACTTCTTTGGGACTGCGCAGACCACAAGCATCGCAGGGAGAATGGAGGCCAATGTAGTGATGGCGGAGAGACGAGGAAGGTCGATGATCCCTTGCAGTTTGCGGAGCTTGTAGAAGGTGTTGGTGAAGCACCAGAAGTTGGCGACTTTGTCCTCAAACAAACCACGAGCAAATGGAAAGATCCGATGGATAGCCTGAGTGATCTGCAGGACGATCATGTCGTAGGGGTTGTGGGGGTTGAGAGAAATTCTTCTTTCCGCAAGGAAGGGAGGGGGGGCCAATGCATCAAAAGAAATCTGTCGGTAGCTGTCGTAAAGTGATCCGAGAAGTAGAGGAGCAAATAACATGGCAAATGCAACGATGGTGATGATTGAGATCGAGACCAGTCGTCCAGGGCGAATCCGCGGCGTCAAACAAGATCCCAGAAGATAAGCGAAGATCACCGGAGAGTAGTAGAGCGCCATCTGCTTGAACCCGAGAGCGCCGACGAAGAAAATGCAAGACCAGAGCAGCCGGCCTGCATAGATGCTTGAGAGTGTCGCAACGACAAAGCCGAGCATCACCGTGTTGTACTGGAAGTGGCCGTGGTCGATGAGCATCGTCGAAGGTTGCATAAGAATGGCGACGAGCGCAATTGACATAGACGTGATTCCAGTGCCGTGGGCCCGGCTGTAATGGCGAAGGAAGACGATCAAGGCTGGAACGTAGATGAGATATTCGGAAAGGATGACTGTTGCGCGCATAAAGACCTTGAGGTTCTGCTCCTCCATGCCTCGAGACTCCTCAAACGCGAACCAGGCCGGATTGAACAACGATCCACTTCCATCGTCAGCATGAAGCCTGACTCCAACGTGCTAGCACTTACACCTTGCCGCAAAGCCAAGAATGATAGGCCGTCATCGGCGGATAGTCAAGACCCCAGTATTGGAGGTCATAGAAGTACCATTTTGATACCGGCAAATGCCTCGTGATCTCCATCCAATGTCTTTGCGCCTCGAAATCCCCGTACATGGGAGGTGATTTATAGCCAGAGTGGCCCCAGAGACCCACGCTCCATCTGAATAGACCGACCACCATCAAGATCAGAGGGAGCAGGATCCATTGAGATGTCGTTCCTCGAGCTGGCCATAGGAAAGCCACCAGGGGGAATTCTGGGGTGATTGCGTCGGTGTCATCGGGGCCGACCTTGACAATGTCGGTGATGGTGTTGCTTCGAAGTAGAGTTGGGCCTTGTTTTCGCTTCTTTCGCGGTCTATGTGAGCTTGGGGAAGACATGGTGCACGATGAATCCTTCCAAGACAGGAAGTCCAGCTGCAATGCTGTTCAGATGAGCTCTCGGACGGAGTTTTGTGTTGGCCAATGGAAATTGCATCCAATGCAGTGGAGCAAGTGCTGCATGCTGGGACCCAGCCATCGGGTTTGATAAGATAAACTTTCCAGTGGAGTGGCGACCGCCTCAAGAAAATTTCGAGGTGATCCAAGCTTTAAGTTTCAACTTTCTTCAGTTTGCATCTCGCATACTTCCTACCTGACAATATCTGCACCGTGGGCTTTTTTCCGAGGGCATCATTATTGAGGTTCATCGAGGGCTCTGTGGGTCTGTTGCCGCTGAGGGTTTGCCATAAGCTTGTCATCCTGCTGTCGAGTTCTAGTCAAGTCCGCTCCGTTGCGCATTCAGCAGAAATTCACATTTCTGCCTCTCACTTGCTTCGCCAAGTGACCAGTGGGATCTGAGGGCTCAAATTCACCTGGGGGTTTGAGGGTCTGGCCGCACAAAGTTTCCACAGTGGTTTCTGAGGGCTCAAAATTCGTCTACTTGAAAATTTCAACCAGATTACCAGTTTGTCTACAATCTTCAATGCCTTCATCGCATCGCACTGACCATCGTATTTTCTCACTTAGATCGCATCATGTCCAAAGTCTCGAAGAAATCCGCGCCTAGCGCCATCAAAACATCCAAGCCTGATGTCCTGTCGAAGGTCAAAGGTGCTTCGGTGACCAAACCTGCGAAGAGCACCAAAGCGAAGAGCAAGGAAGTTGCCAAAGAGGTTGCTGCAAAGTCCCAGAAGAAAGATAAGAAGACCAAGAAAGTCCCTGTTAAGGAGCCCACTCCTGAGCCAGAGTCCGAATCAGAGTCCGAATCTGAGGGGTCCGAAAGCTCTTCTGAGGAAGAGTCTGAGAGTGAGGCGGAGACAAAGGGAACCAACGGTGTCAAAGTCACTGCCAAAGATGAGTCTAGCGACGAATCCGACTCGGACTCCTCTGAAGACGACGCGCCCAAAGAGATCAGTTCCGCTCCGAAGTCCAAGGCTGCACCTGCTGCTACGTCTGACAGCGATGAGGATGAAAGCGACGAATCCGGCAGCGATGAGGATTCCGAGGACGAAAAGCCTGCGCTCAACGGTGCTGCCAAAGGCGTCGCCGAGGACGATGATGAATCTGACGACAGCAGCTCTGGAGAGTCCGACAGTGACGAAGAGGAGAGCCCGGCAAAACAGAAAGCCAAGGCAAGCAGCGACGAGGAAGCCGACTCTGACGAAGATAGCGACGAGGAAGCCGACTCTGACGAAGACAGCGACGCATCTTCCGCTTCTGAGGAGGCCGAAGTGAAGCCCACCAAGCGCAAAGCTGAAGACGCCGATGAGCCTGCTTTCAAGAAGACCCGAGTAGAGGCTGAGGAGAAGGGTGCGAGTGCGAACCTCTTCGTTGGCAACCTCTCCTGGAACGTCGATGAAGAATGGCTGAAGTCCGAATTCGAAGAGTTTGGTGAGATTGCTGGTGTGCGCTTAATCACCAACCGCGACGACGGCCGGTCTAAAGGGTAAGTGTCGTCCTCCACCGATCTTCATTATCTGTCTAACGAGATCTAGTTACGGCTACGTCGAGTTTGTCAATGTCGCCGATGCTACTAATGCCTACAACGCGAAGAAGGGTACCGAGCTAGACGGCCGTCCTCTCAACATTGACTATGCCAATGCGAAGAAGGATGCAAGAGAGAAGCAACAGGTCCGTGGCGAACGCTTTGGGGATCAGCTCAGTGAGCCATCCGACACATTGTTCCTTGGAAATTTGTCCTTCGAGGCCACCGAGGACGATGTGTACGACATCTTCTCTCCTTTCGGTACTGCTACTGGTGTCCGCATTCCCACGAACCCTGAAGATGGCTCTGTGAAGGGATTTGGATATGTCACATTCGCGTCTGTTGATGAAGCCAAAGCTGCATTGGAGGGTGCTCAGGGTTCCTTTATCAAGAATCGTCCGGTCCGAATTGATTACGCTTCGTCCCGCCGCCAAAATGGTGGTGATTCTCCTGCCCGTGGTGGCTTTGGCGGTCGCGGCGGCCGTGGAGGATTTGGTGGACGAGGTGGTCGTGGAGGTGGCCGGGGTGACTTTGGTGGTCGCGGCGGCCGTGGAGGATTCGGTGGGCGAGGAGGTGGCCGTGGACGTGGAGCTCCTCGTGGTGGTCGAGGTGGCACCACCAACCGCGGCGGCTTCGGAGACTTCTCCGGCACCAAAGTTACCTTCTGAATGAATGGAGCTCTGTGAGTATCATCCTGAACCTGGGATACTGCGAAGTCCTGGATACGGCGTTCTGGTGGGGAATTCGCTGTGTCTGATCATCACTGTGCCTTGGGAACATCCTCCATGTACGTGTACACCGAGATACCTGTGATGATGGGCGCACAACATAAACGTCACAAAAGTTCGAAATGCTTTCTGTCCTTGTAACTGGAGTTAATAGAAGGGGAATGATCACAAACGAATGCAATTAAATTTCACGATACTCCGTTTCCTTCACCAGTGTCTTCTCCCCCCAGATACGCCGATGTCGGGGCTCGGAAGTAAATGACTGCGTGACTGATTGGCCTCATCTGATGCCGCCATCATGCACCATAGCCCTTGCCCGCGTGATGCATCCCCATCACCCATCCGTGACGCCTGATCCTGCACGCCTAATCAAGATCGGCTGTTCGTTTCGGTGCCAGGAAAACCAGCTGAGTGGCCTGGGCAATGGTGACTGGTCGAGCCCGATCTAGAAACCCATCATTCCAGGCCTGGCATACCTGGCAGCTGGATACTGGCACAACAACTCCATTGAATACGGGGCTTCCAACACTTCCACAGCCATCTTCCTTCCTCAATCTCCCGCTCTCTTCTTGAATACTATCTTCGCCACATCCCGTGCCAACGTGAAGATAATACAGCCATACCCCGCTTCTCACAAAAAGTCCTTGTGGCGCGGATCGTCGCAGTCGCGTAATCCCACCGCATCACCACACTCCCCCACCATCGTCAGCGGTGAGACCCAAGCCAAGAGCTGCCGTCTGCGACCCGGCAGCTGCACCGCGTGCCGAGTGATCAGTCTCTACATCTCGCTCTTTCAACAACTTCGAATCGCATTTCACCTTGCAAGGAGTTCCCTAGTCATCGCCGTCACACCGCCGCAGTTGACGGCAACGCAGCGTAGGCGACGACTAGAGAGTATCACGACTTCGACTCCGATCGAATCTCCAGGCGATAAGGCTCTTTCCGCAGGATGCGACCATCTCAAACAGAGCCCTTTGGCTCACACAGAAGTGAGCGAGCAGAATCTCGGACTCTCTGGACCGCAGACTCGCCATCCCTTCCAGTGAATAACAGCGTACGAGGAATGCACTCCGAAGGTAGGCTTCTTTCTTGCACCGATCTTGCGCTCCAACATATGTTGCTCACATCTTAGCAGATTCATGGATTGAAATATCCTCGGGGGCCTCATCAGCCTCTTTATCGTCCGCCAACAACGATATCATCACTACCGGACTTGAAGTCCGATCGCGAGACGAACGCCTTTCTCGCCAACTTCGAGCCTCTTCCCAGATCATACGGCCTCAACATCGGTCGACAAGTGCTGCTGGAAGCAGCCAAGACGAGTATGAAGAGAGCGAGAGCGACAGTGATCGAGTTATGAGCAGCTCTAACGAGGACATTTATCAAAATGAAGCAGCCGACGATGATGATACCTCTACCGCTCTGGGTGTTGGGAGTTTGGGAAAGGTCTTCACACCTCAACCAAATGCTTTCTCTCACCCTCCAACCTCTAATGGTCACAATCGACCAACGACAGATTCATACTTCCCAGCTGTTCCTGCCGAGTCCCACACGGATCAGACAGTCACACAGCGGAGTTACCAACGCCATTTGCAGTCACGGAATCGCCCTACTTCCTCATCATACCAGTCAGATCACGATGCTGCTCTCCGGGCCTCCTTGACGACACTGCTTTCTTGTGCTGCAGCCGTCCGGCCCAAAGGCACCGAAACCAGACCATCCCCGCCACGAGCATCAACACAACCGACCGCCTTACGTCTCGTCCCAGAATCAGAGCTCCAGAATCCGGCGCGGCAAAGGAGAAGTTCGTCCCCGAAACAGAGTAAACGAAAGTCCCGTGAATCCAGCAAAGACCGCCTGGCGAAGAAAGTCCGTGCCACGAGCAAGACAGCGACCACAAACGACGACTCAATCAGCCCGACGCTGGCTTCTTGGATGATTTCTGCTGGCGTGGTTCTGGTCTTCTCCGCCATCAGTTTCAGCGCGGGATATGCTTGGGGTCGTGAAGTCGGCAGGATTGAGGGGGAGATGGGTCTCCCCGGTGCAAACTGTGGTCAAGAAGCAATGAAATCCAGTGCAGGTGGACTGAGAAGGTTGAGGTGGAGTACCGCCGCCAGTAGTATCCGCGCCTGATACCTTGATTTGCGGCGTTTGGACATGCATGTCAAGGATACTAGAAATGGCTTCACCGAGCACAAATTCTGCTCATGGCTAGGGATGAACGAGATGTGATGATACCCCGGCGGAGACAAATGATGAATACCAGTTTTGGACAAACGATTGGACGCGAGCTACGTCGCATGAAGTACACGATGCATGGTATATCACGGCGTTGCTCGAACGGCTGGCATTGGATGGCGTCTCGGGTTGGATGACATATAGACGTGGAATACCAAGATTCTCAAACGAGAACATGATATGTCTATTTTTGGGTGCAACATCGCCGTTAAGCATACTGTACATTCGACAGGTCCACTTGTCGAGTCTTACATAGACTTCAAGAAGTTGCTTTCCCGAATGCCTCTCCTTCGAGCCGATCTCGCGCTCTTCGTGATCTCCTGCCTGCGTTGCAAACTCGTCAGGGCGTCATCTCCAGGTCCCGTCAAATCCTTGCTCTGCTCGTGTACGGGAATCTGTTTGGGGATATCCTTCAAGAGTCGTTCTTGTTTCTTTTCGTAGCGTAGGCGTTGTTTCTTGGTCATGGCTGTTCCTGTTAGCGAGGTGAATGATCAACGGGACAGATAGGTATATAGTACCGGCTAGATCGACTTTTTCGGCCATTGCGCCGGGTCTCTTCTCATCGAGTAGTGTCCACAGCCATTCCGGATACGCATCATCCTCCATCGCAAGCACTTTCGGTTTTGCTTTCGTGTAACCCAGTCCTCTCAGCTCTTTACCTCCGGGTACGGAGCTCCTCGTCTTCACGGCAGCCTTCCCATCTTTCGTGGAAGTAGGACCAGATGTCTTCGCGGTTGATGTTGAGGGAGTATGTGGTTCGGAAAGGGGTTGTGAGATGCCAGAGGTGTTTGACGATTGAGAAACATTCGGGTTATCTATTGATATCGATACTGGAGCTGGGATAGGGCCAGAATTGGGCGTGGCGGGAATGGTGGATGCATAGCGCAGGCTGGTGCTCGGCGACGCTGAGGCATTAGAATTGACTGCGAGGATGCGGAATCGGGACACCAGCGATCGGCGGCAGCTTGAGCAGATCATGTCGCAGACAGTCGTTGAACAAGCTATGGTAGATGGGGAAGACGAGTGGTAGCCCGAGTATGCTGTATCGATTTGCAATGTCCGCAAAAGTGTCCTGCTATTTCAAGTCGGAGGTGGAAGATGCAGCTACTTCTCCAAAATCCGTGTCTGGAGGCTTGGCTCATTCAGGCGCGTCGTCGCCAACCATGAGCCTCGTTACATTCGAATTATTTTCGCTCCTTCTTGTCGGGTGACTTCCTTGCAGATTTGCTCAAGTCTTAGAGCCGAACAGGAGTCGTAGAGGTATCTCAAATTGGCGCATCTATCTATTCGGCGTGTATTTCATCAACCATAGCACTGTATCTGTCTTACTCTACCAATTATTGCCACCTTTTGTCTGTCGAAGCCCAGCATCTATGTCTCACATTTCTAAAAGCTCACTGTCTTCACCCGATGCACTCTCTTCGTTCGCCGCTGTATTGCTCAGAACGGAATCCTGCAGCAAGTAGCGATAAGCACCGCCGCCGACACGATTGGAAAGCCTGGATCAACCTTGAGCTTTTCAATCCAGGCTAGAGGACGCCATTCTGCGCTGTTTGGGGCGTTCCCAGACCTGGCAGATAATGTCTGGCAAATAAATCGTTCTGTATCCACCAGAACCTGTTCAGAGCCTTCAGGATGTCGACCTTTGTCTGGACTTCTAGTCCTTCGACGCCCATGACAATATCCGTGACGGCGTTCTCTACCCAGCCCATCAAGAGGTTGATCTCGCGGTACTCGACGAAGAGGGCTGGCCGGTTCTTTCTGTGCTTCAAGCCGGAGTCGGTGACGCCCGTGTGGACTTTGCCGACCATGTCGATATATTCCCAGAATTTGCTCTCTGGCGTCCAGTCGTGGTTCGAGACCAGCCTGACAAGGTAACCCTTCAGGAAGTCCTTGCGGAACTTGATGTTCTCATGATCCCGGTGGAGTTCTCGAACGTCTGCGTCTTTGGTCCCTCCTTCCTGCGACTGTTTCGGAGCGAATGAGGCGGCAGTGATGTCGTACTTTAGGAGGTGATCGTAGACTGCGTCGACGACGTTGGTGACAATTGGAGCAAGGACTGGTTTGCATGCTTCGATGAGCTTTCCATCTTTGGCTGGGTCCCATTGCAGGAAAGATTGCATATACCTCATCCGAGCGGACAGGTCTTGGTTGATAACGGTTCCGTTGATGTGCTCCATTGTGATTGTGGTTTTCGGCTTCAACGTGGCTGATCGACTGCTTATCAAGCCGGCAAGTATTCGCGTTATGCGGAGTGCTGCCGGCGGGATTATGTATTCTTCCAATTTGGTTGCGCACGAATCAGTCGGTACCAACAGATATTTCCGCGGCATCGATATGATACAGACAATCTGTTCGTGTGAGGAAAGATACCCACTGATACCATAGCGGCCTTGCTTAGCTCACCTTTTCCAGCCAGATATCGGAATTCGGCTGTTGGAGTCGTCCTTTGCATGTGGGTTCGATATCCGCTGTCGCGGCTGCGGGATTGTGGCTTCCCTGTTCATGAACATGTGCATCTCCGCGGCTCTCTCCCATCAACCAACCAGTTGTCGCGAATTAACAAACAGCTCGAACAAAAGGACTTGTGGAGTCACCACCACTGTTGGGATACAAAATCACGGGCCTCAAAAGCCTCAGGCCACCTCCGATATCATGCCACTGTTAAAATATGCATGTCTCCTCTAGCATCAATTCCTCTCACAACCAGCTTTAGGTCATGCCTATCGGGACTGGAATATGTCAACAATGCATGAGGCTGTGGATTCCTTCACACCGCTGCTTCAACCAACTTGTTTAGCTATAAAGGCCCTGACATAAATTCCATGCCCGAGGAGTTCTCGCAATAACTCTTGCTAATGGAATGCCTGATCTCAGAAAAATTGTCGGACAGATGCAAGGTAAGCTCCTTCGCCTTGAAGACGTTTCAAAAGTAAGCCTCTGTTGCCTAGCTCAATAGGGCAACTGGCTGGAAACGGCCTTTTATCATATGAGAAGCGAGGAAATTGTCGCGGTCTCACACTGTTCCGACCATCGCCTTCGCCTCGACGGTACTCCCGATCAAGGGAAATCGAGCTCCGGCCGCTGGATGGTAGGAACTCTTGCCGTCCGACCGCATGGCGCCTCGCTACTGGCCGCCTTACAGCATTCTCCAATCGAGGGCCTGTCTTGTCTCGCCCTTCGCGAAGAATCGCAGATGGCCAAGGTGAGGAACGGCTTTCTTCGCTTCGAAGACGATCGCCGCGTTTTAACCAACCTTGAGGACGCAGTCAGTTTCAAAACGTGACGATTCCTAGTCGCATCGATCCCTGTTGCAAAGCCATGACGACAAACGCCCTGAATCCCTCGCGTTGGCTGTCTGAGTGTTCATTTCTAGGGCGTACCCGTCAGATGAGTCGAGTAGCCACGGACCATGGAGAAGGGCCTGGCTTGCGGTAAGTCTGGTGAGGTCCAAATTGCTCCTCGACACACTGCCCTACTTGCAGCGAAGGCAGGGTGGTCAGGCAAAGAATCCTTCAGCACTGGGAAAGCAGCCTGCTCGAGCAAGGAAATGCGGGAAAACCGTCTTTCTGACAAATTTGCTTACGGTCCGTGGCCGAGGACGAGGTTCGTGTTCGATGGTAAGACCGTGTTCTAATGGAGTGTGAGCAATGCATAAGGTTCGTAAGTACTAGGAGGGAGCGCAAGAATTTATGCAGGCTCGAAGCGAGAATACCTTCTATTGTCGTGCTCTTGGCCTTGCGGAGCATTTTCAAGCCTTCCGAGGGGAATCCATGGACTAAGGCGTGTCACGCTCAGTGGGCAAGGTGGGATCGCGAGCAAAGGTATATTAAACATCAAGAGGGATGATGGAAAAAACATCTCATTGATACATGTTATACCAGCCATGACACAGCGTGTCTTGTACACAGGCGCTCCAAAAAAAAGTACCCATACAAACATGTCACCCAGCCTCAGGGAGCCCTGAGCCCCTTGACGCCATGGCACGACAACAGCGCCTCGCTAGTGAACAAATCTCGTATGACTTCGTTACAAAATGAGTACAACGCAGTACAGAGCATAGTTCTGCCTCACCGACCCGAGCGCTCCTTCTGCCGCATGTACCAAGCCTTTGCTTTTCTGGCGTTGCATCGCAGGCAAAGAGCACCGTCCATTCGTGTCACGTTGGCGTCGAGGATCGTAGTCGATTGGCGTTCTGAGTATTGGGGCTTCTTGTCGCCATTGCACAAAAGCATGTACGGTGGTGGTGCTTCTTCGCATCCGTGCTCGCACTCGAGTGTCTGCCCAAGGAATTCACGGGACGAAGTCGAAAGAGATGATGCTTCTTGGTGTGTTCGTTCGGAGCACATGGGCTGGTATGCTGGCGTGGGAGGGAGTCCCGTTGCCGATGAGTACGAATCGCTTCGTCCTGTACCTCTGGTTGAAGATGACGAGCGACTGCTGCTGGAGGAAGAATTACGAGCCAAATCCTGAAAGGCGTTGCGAAGAGACATGTTGGAAGTGAATTGTTGGTACGCGGTGAACATTGGTCCGTACTTGATGACCGACTTTCCAGGTGATTATGAGGAATGACACTTGCTTGACCTTCACGTTCTGACAGCATGCTCTCCAATCTTATATAAGTTCAGATCTGAAGAGACAGCACCCAGAAAGGGAACTACCTGGATCCATTTTCAGTCGCTATACCTCAGTTTACCTTAAAAACCCGCAGCCACGCTGACCGGATACCCCTGCTGGAACTAATCCCTAACTCACACTTTGCATCGAATGATCAGCACGCCCGCTGCAGCCTTGGGCTCGCCTCGAGGAGCCATTGTACGAGATGATAGTCATTGGCCGGAAGACGGCCAAACATGTAAGAGCGTCCGGGGAGTTCTACTTGATGGCCAAGAAGGCTCTGTAAGCGGGAGACTGTCAAGCGGCGTCCTTAGCAGGCGGCTTGAAGCGGCCGGCTCATTAACGGAAGAACGGTTTCTGCAAGGGGCATGGACGAAAGATTACCAAGGCCTCCGGATGTGAGTGTAACCAAACCATTGGGATTCTTGGAGCACAGCCGCCTCCGGCTCTCCTGGATCTGGCTCTTTCCCCAGAAATGGCGTAGCTGAGCCCGTGTTCAGCCTGTGGTGGCGCTGCTGGAAGCCGGTAGCCACCGTCGCCCGAAAAGCTATGCGCAGGCGAACGCGAAGCAGTCAACTTTGTGTGAGTTGATGAAATCACAAGGCGTGAAGCTGTATTGCAACCTGTGAGCATTGTACCGTAAGATGGACGTGCGGTTGAATTGAGCGTGCGTCCATTTCCTCGGGCCACTATGACGTCTGCTGATTGAGCATTCTCGAAAGGGCAGCCTGCGCCAACGACATGCTCTCCAATACACTTCTCGATCTCGTGCCGTCTCATCTGCAGTCAGCTCGAACGACGCCTTGGTCTCGAAATAAGCTCCCTGACCGATGCTTGCAGTCGTCAAAGTGACCAGCTGTCGATCAGGCCAGCAGTAAAGACGCCATTTTCCAAAGCAACCTACGAATTACCCGGAATTCAGCAAGAGTGCGGCAGGGTGGTAGCTGAAAGGGTGTATCTTATTACATTGCTGACAGCCCGTTGTGTCTTCTCGCAGCACATTATCATGTAGACTGCTTGCCTCCACGCTCTCCGGAGTTCGACCGTCGAAAGTACGTCGAGTCTGCGCCGAGAAACGCTTGTTGATTGTAATCAACTAGGAGGACCTCGATTGATCTTTTCCGAAATGTGCCATCTATTCTTCATTCAACTCATTACAACACATCCACGGGTCCATTGAATTGGACTGCCGCCGTGTTCGTGAGACCGTTCGTGCTCATCCTCTTGTCAACATCTCGGCCCCCTCCCCTCCCCCCCCCTTGCCACGCTCACGTCGATTTCTTGGCCTGCGGTGTCATCCACAAAATTGGGATACGGGCACAGCTCTCGGAATCTTCCCGAGAAGCCCATCCCATGGGCGAGAATGATCGAGTGCAAAGGTGCGCTTGCACTTGACCGAAGGATCGATCTAGGCTGTCAGGTCAGGACGAGTAGCATCTTGGGTCTCGCGGTCGATGCTTGCCGAGGAGTGTTACGAGGAGAGATAAACGACTGGATGTTTACTCGGCCAATGAGCAAATCACTCACCATGTCATGATGCTCTTAAATCCTTGATGGGTACTGTCGAGCATCCTGCCGAAGATTACAGCTCGAACGGCTTGCCAATCAGCTACACCTGCATTTTGGAGAATGGAGCTGACCAGCTTTGAGGGCGAAGGGCCCCTTGTTCCTTTCATTGAATTTCAAACACGCCTTGCCCCCTTTACTTAACCTGCAGCGTGGGAGGCACCTAGGCAATCCCGCTACAATGTGGCACAATTTGCTGTTGATGTGGTATCTGAGATTCGGCAGTGGCATTGCGCAAAGCCTGGAAGAGGATATGAGTACATCGGCCTTGACTTACGGTCCCTTTGACGCAGCTTCATCGCACTGAGAAATGCAGCAATACCACAGGAATTGGAGCGGTCCAGAAAGCAGGTGAATGCTACTTGATAAATATCGAAGACGCCTACAACGTCAGAATCGAGTACTGGGTGTTGAAGTCATCCACGAGCGAGCCTCATTGGAAAACCCCTCCGTGACCATGTCTGGAATGGTTACCATTTCGGAAGACCCGTCACCGAGTCCTTCTCCGATCGATTTTTGGTTGTCGTGCCATTGCGCATTTCTGGCTCTTCCGACAACGTCCTACCCTGTTTTCAATATCTGATCCGCGACGCGGTGCCATGACTGGGATCCAGGTTAGATTCTCGGTTGGAATTGCATCTAATCTTTGGTCTTCGAAGTCTCTGCAATTTTAGTCCGTTCGGACACCTACTGCTGCCTTTGCATGGCGCTTTATGTGCTTACGAGCGTGGTCTTCCAATTAGTGACGCCACCCCCAAGCACGTCTCCAATAGATAGTGTATGTCGCGTGCAGGTAATTCTAGAGAAGTCATATGGGATTTGGGAAGACAGATGTTGAACAATTGGGCGACGTATCTGCTCGTTCTCCCTCTACAGACTCCGAACAAAGTCACGCTCAAAAGTAGGTGACAAAAGGCCTCCGCTGTATTGCTTGCTTGCTCATCACTAGGCATGGCGTGGAGGACCACTCGCGAATTTAGGCGGCGCCGTGGAAATCTGACCACCAAGCAAGCAAGTATGGCCGCATTAATCTTTTACTGTAGCTTGGCTACCTGTCCCGTCGACATTGAAGCCGAACACATTTACTAAACATCGGCTGTGTAAAAGGCTCAACAGCTATTGGGCAATCCCGTCGCAAGGACCCCTGCTAATCGTATTGGCCGACCATACGAATCTGTCAGGGCTAGACCTTCCTCTTTCTCCTCCCTGACGCTTGTCTTCCTTTGATATTTGAACCAACCAACCTCAGCTGAAGGAGAATACGGCTTGCCATGCACCAGAACACCGCCGTGTGGCTGCAGTATAGACTTTGCGGCTGAGGAAAGGAGCTTCCAGTTGTGCACCTTTCGAGCCGTCCTCTCGCTCTTTGTTGATTGTGTCCAGAAGCATGACTGGTGATTTCTTTCACATCTAAAAAGAACAATCAACGGGTATACAATGTGCAATCCTATGCACATCTCTAAACACCTGGTACGTTTCAGTTGGCTTGTCTATCCTTAGAGCAAAATCCGTCTCGACACACATCCAGGATGCCTCCTAGCGAACACAGCGGCAACTCAAAGCCCAATTACCGGTTCAAGCATCTCGCTTGCAATTCTTGCCGGAAGCGAAAACTGAGATGCAGCGGGTATCGTCCACTCTGCAAGACATGCGAGAGTACTGGGAGAGATTGTGAATGGGAAGATACTCTTCGGAAAACTGGACCACGACGAGGCTATGTGAGGTCACTGGAAGCTCGACTTGGTTTGTCTCCAACAGCGTTTGGATTTAGTATTTCCTCTCTAACACCAATCCCGCAAGCGGAGGTAGAGTCTCTCCTCGAAAAACAGAACTCTACGGGCAGCGATCAGGGTCGTTCGCGAACGGTTTCAGACGATGATGCATTCACCGCAACCGACAATGTTCTCGATGAAACTCTGTGGGACTGTTTCGTACCAGATGACCGGCCTCTTGAAGCAGCGGCAGAATTTTTAAGAGCCGACGTTGCGCAGCATTCGACAAGCTCAGGGCAGGACGCCAATGTACCACCGGACAACAATTCTATTTCCTGGGATCTGTGTGCTGTTGGTCTCCAAGAGCCGCTGCCAAATCAACAAGCTGTCGACGAGCTGTAAGCGCTCAACATAATCCGTGTCGTTATTGGGAAAGCTGACAGCCCCCCTAGACATCAAATATTCTTCGAGAAGATTTATCCCGGAGCGCCCATCATCCACAAAGGCAGGTATCTCGCAGCGATGAGTTTACCACCCACATCGCGACTCCGACCACCGGTTTGTCTTAGCTACACAATCTGGTGCCTTGCTGCATCCGTCAGCGAGAATTACAGCGCCGTCACAGAGCACTTCTACCATCGTGCCCGCAAGTACATGGACATCGACGAAATAGCTGGTAGAGGCCATGGCGTCGTTAATCTTGCACACGTTCAAGCGACGGCGTACTTGGCCACTTTCGAGACTCGGATGCTGTACTTTCCCCGCGCATGGTTGAGCGTTGGTAGAGCAGCTCGGCTTTGTCAAATGATGAATCTTCACAGGCTGGACGGAGCTGGTTTCGACGTCAAGGAAATTCTGCCTTCGGCTATGAATTGGGCTGAGTTGGAGGAGAGGCGGCGAGTATTTTGGGCTATCTTTGTACAGGATCGGTATCAAAGCCTGGGATCAGGCTGGCCGTCTGTTATCGACGAGCGAGATGTGCGCCTCTTCCTTACTTGTGGAGGGACGAAGACTGATTGCATTCAGATCGCGACTAACCTGCCGGCAAGTGAGCAAGAGTTCACAAAGGGGAGGGCGGCTCGACCACCGGTTTCCCTACAAGTTGCCATGACTCCGGGGGGTGAGTGTACCCGAGGCGGAGTAGAGCATGAGCTGACATATTAAGGCGTCAAGAATCTAGATCTCTTTGCAGCGACAGCGATGATTGCGGCTGTTGTTGGTCGAACTCTAACACATTTTCACCGCAAAGAGATTGACGAAGTTAGTCAAGAAGATCCCGACAGTGCTTTCTGGAGGCGACATCAATACCTTGACAAAGTGCTGCTCAACACTCTTGAGCATCTCCCATCTCAGTTGCAGATTGGCTCGAGCCTTCTCAATCCCGCTGCGGTCCAGCTGCATATCAACATCCAAGCAAGCACAATTTGTCTACATCAAGCCGCAATTTTCAAAGCAAGGATATTGCCACATATGGGGTATGACCTGGTTGAAAGCAAAATGAGGTGCCTAGGGGCCGCGGAAACGATGATGACGATACTGCGGCTCGTCCGTCCCAATATCATGGCGAAGGTGATAGACCAGAAGTCTCACTCCGATGTTGAAGGCTGATAGATCTCTAGGCCGGTCCGTGGCTGCCGTTCTGTCTGTATCTCGCAGCTCGGGTCCTCGTACAAGAATTGTCCGAACCAGATCCTGTCGATGCTCGAAAACACTCAGAGTCGCTGAACCTGCTCATGGATATGCTCCAATCAATGAAGGCGAGAATCCCATACACGGTTACTCTGCTCCTACAACTGGAAAGGGACGTTGCCCTGTTTGGGACATCGAATCCAATAGGACATATTGTTGTGCCTGTCGATGATATCACGGAGGTAAGTCTCCCGGGGCGTGCAGTAACCGCATGACTACTGACAAAGGCAGGCCCTTGAGCAGGAGAAAACTGACCAGATATGATGAGCCGTCATGTACGTCTAGAGATGAGATAGTGTGAATAGCGACAGGGTAGCAAAGAAACGTGGAATGCGGCAGTGGTCGAGATCCGTTCTCGTGATCGACAGGTGCCGGTGCAAGATGGCCTTCATCATTTGGACTTCTCGAAGGTAGAAATGATCAAGGATGGTCAGGTACCGGAAACAAATCATTGATGATTTCGAGGCAATTAATTTCATGAAGAGTACAGACATACCAAAACTATAGCTATCGGACAGTGTTCCTCAGCACGGCTAAGGCGAAGTGATAGTAAAACTCAAGGTAGAACAACAGCCTGCCCTTGTGATGTTTCCCGGCATGCTCCTTTCCATTGCGCTCACCATCCGGTCTTGTTTTCCGTAGGCTTCTGAAACTGAAGTGCCTGACTCGGAAAACGTAGTACAACGCCACGGCAGCGAACATGTTAAAGGCAATATACGCGAAGATGATCCCTAGGTTCTGGTACTTGTCGGAGGGATGGATCCACGAGCCGGCGAGGAATTGATTGGCGTTCCGCAAGGGGCAGTATTCGCATTCGGATAGGGCAGAGGGGTTGAGCAGAGAGCCTGGCGCCCCACCGTCGAGGTACGCTGACAGATATGCCCTGCAGGTCTGGCCGGCCGGGGGATCGAAGATGGCCAGCTCGTTCTCGGCGCAGACTACCGGTCGATCCGCGAGGCCGGTCCCCGCCCAGCCGCCGATGAGGTAAGTGAACGGACTGACGCGGTACATGAAGATCCAGAACCCGGGTAGTGCCGTTGGTGGCTGCAGAACGCCGTTGAATTGGAGCGTCAACGTGAAGAGGATGGTGGACAGCGCGCCGGCGATCTCGGTGCTGGGCATGACGAAGATGAGCATCTGCGCCCACGTCGCTCCGAAGAGCAAGAATTGCATACAAAACGCCCACATCATCGCTCGGGTGGATGCATCGTGGTTGAGGCCGAAGACGGGAAAGTACCAGCACGCCCAGACGACCACGGACAGGAAGATCTGGTAGGGGATCTCGACTAGGATGTTGGCCAGCACAAAAACGAGCCAGCTGTACACCTTGGAGGGGCATTCGCGGACTTCGAACAGCGCGCGTTGAGGGAGGAACCGCGACATAATCTACGTTGATAATGTTAGCACACTTGGCGAAGTCGGAAGAAGAATGAGCAAGAATAGTACCTGATTGACCATGGTCGAGAACGTTGCATTCAACATGTAGATGGCGAAAATGACGTTTTGCATCCCTGTCACCGACGAGTTCTGCAAGTAGAAAGTAAAGCCGATGAAGAGGGACGAGAGCAGTGCGAACTGGAGCTTGGCGTAGATGTAGCCGGGATTGCGCCAATAGCTCTGGAACAAGCGCTGGGCGACATGCCGGAATTGAATTGCGAAAGGGAGGGCAAACTCGCCGTCGTGGTTGATGGCGCCTTTCTCTGCTCGCGCAACAGGCCTCGCGACCATTGTGCGGAGTGCTTCCTTGGTTGCGGCGCACTCTTGGCTTGACAGCCAGATCTGCGACCAATCGTGGGAAGATGCGCTGCCGATGGTGTTGAGGATATATTCTGCGGGATTTTCCTCTGGCGCGCACCTTGCCGCGCCATGCATCTCGAAGTATTGGGTCAAAGTCTGGCAATCAGTACCAAGGGGCCCGAAGTAGCTGGTCCGCCCACCTTTCGCCAATAGCAAGATGGAATCGAACTGCTGGAATAGCATAGCCGAGGGCTGATGGATAGTAGCCAGCACGGCTTGGCCGTTGTCCGCCAGTCTACGCAGCAGCGAGACGATTGTCCATGCGCTCTGAGAGTCGAGGCCGGAAGTGGGTTCGTCCAGGAACAGGATTGAAGGCTTTGCCGCAAGTTCCACGCCAATAGTGAGGAGCTTTCTCTGCTCGATATTGAGTCCCTCGCCTGGTCGGCCGATAATCGCGTCGCTGAATTGCTCCATGTTCAGAATCTCGATGACATGCTCGACGTAGGCGAGTTTTTCTTCCTTGGACGCTGAACGGGGTTGCCGAAGGAGGGCAGAGAACTGTAAGGCTTCGCGGACAGTGCTCGTCGGGAGATGGAGATCTTGTTGCTGAACGTATCCCGTTTTGCGCTGGAAAGAGGGTTGCAATGGCATCCCGTCTACCAAGATATTACCGGAACGTTTCCCGGTCGTGATCTGGCGCTGGGCCAATGTATCCAGGAGCGTCGTCTTCCCAGCACCTGAGACCCCCATCAGGCATGTAAGCGTCCCGCGGTCGACCCATCCGGTAACATTGTCCAGGAGCCGTCTGGGTTTGTCCTGCAGCATGATATCCAGAGTAACATCTTCCCAAGTGAGGACGCCGGCCGCACCAGTCACGTTGTCGGTGTCGTCCTTGGCCCCTTGTCGTCCGGTGCTAGGCCCGACGCCTTGGTTCTCTTTGTTCATCGTCGAATTCAGAGAGAGCGCCGTTTCATGATACAAATCCGATTCAATATCATTCTTCGTGGCCTGTGATGCTTCGCGGTTGAGAAAGATAAGCCGCTGTGGCTGTGCATCTGAGGTAGACATGAACTCCACGGCGGCGAGGTGGATAGCAAGGAAACAAACCATGTACGCAAATGCAATCCCCAAGTTCCGCCAAATGTGGTCATAGCTGTATTGATACCCTGATTTGACCCATAGATCCCCCGAAACTGTCCGCTCTCCAGGTTGGGCGCCAATGACTGCGCAAGCAAAGTTCGAGTTCCCTCTCACATACGGCGGAACAAGGCTCTGCGGCGCACAAGGAAATTGACGGCCGTGGACTTCGTTGACGAGCAATGATTCGAAAATATAGGCAATCGGGTTGATGTAATTGATCCAGCGAAACCAGGGATGCATATAGGACGTTTGTAGCGTGAAGCCGGTGTAAATAACCATCATTAGGACTCCGATGCCGGCGACTGCATATGCTCGCGTGAGCTGCTTTGAGGCTGCCCCGATACTCCGAAAGATGGCCGACATTAGCAGCGTACAGACAAAGTTGAATAGTAGGAATATGAAAAAGTTTGACGCCTGGGGTCTGAGTCCCGACAGAAAATAATACACGACGTTGAACAGCGTGGAGATGACGAACTTGACAGGAATGTCAAGGAGGAAAGCGGCGAATGCATCTGCAGATGGATGGTAGAAGGCGAAGTTGGCCTGCTTCTGAACGATTCCTCGTTTGCCGAAGAGGGCGCCAATCTCAGTGACTGCCATAAGAGCGTTCATTAGAGTCGCGAGGAAGATGACAGCGCCCCGTGACTGAAGGCTCGCCGTTGTGTCGGGGGTTCCAAAGTAGACACTTCCTATGATCAATGCGAGGATAACTCGTCCTGCCGCAAGCGAAACCGTGGAAGCTCTGTCGTTCCATAAAAGGTGGCCGCCCCTCTTCATGCACAAGCGTATCTGCATCCAGACAGAGAGCAAGTAGGGAGAAGTTGCCCTCGTGTGATGAGCCTGTGCCGCATGGTGCGCGTCTTGTAATTGTTGGAGCCGACCGTTGTCTTTGGCGTCAACTTCAGCCTTGGTGATTTCTGCAATGCAGGCCTGGAACTCCTCGGACTCGAGCCAGTATTGCTCAAAGTCGCTGGCCGTTCTAGGCATCTTCTCCGTATATTCTGGGCGAGGCTGCCTTTCTAGCGGATTAGTGATCGAGGTTAGAAAGTCCGGCGTAGTCTGGCGCGGAGGACAGAACCATCCCATTCGCTCGAAGTACGCGCGAGCGGACTGGATGGGGCCAAAGAAAATCTGTCGCCCCTCGTAGAGGACGAGCACCTTGTCGAATGTATCGTAGATGTGTTGACTAGCCTGATACAGGGCCACAGCTTGGGTAATACCAACCACATCCGCCAAAGTACGCAATGACCGGACGAATTCGAGGGCCGTTGCCGAATCCAGACCTCTGGTAGAATTGTCCCACACAGCCAGAAGTGACCGCGCCAGCGCCATCTCCGCAATGCTCACGCGCTTCCTTTCCCCACCACTGACACCGCGGACCGTATCGTTGCCAACTTTCGTGTCCCGGACGTGGGACAGGCCGAAAATTCGCATCATGACTTCGGCCATGTGCGTGGCTTGGGTCAGTCGGTCAACTCCCTCGATCCGTGCTTGCGGCGTCTGGGCAAATGCGGCGAAGCGGAGAGTTTGTCCGACTGTCAAATGTGGGAAGTGTTCATCGTTCTCGTCGTTGTATACCGCCTTTCCCTTGAATCTCTGCCTCAACACGTCTTGAGAGACGCCGTCATAGCTGACGGTGGAAGTTGGCGACTTGATCAAGCCATTCAACTGAGCAGAGATCGATTTGAGAAATGTTGTGCAGCCACTTCCAGGTCGGCCCAGCACAAGCAGCATTTCCCCGCTCTTGACACAGCCGTCGAGTTGGTGCAGTATCACTTTGGACTCGCGCTTGTGCTTGTTAAGCAACATCGGTAAGCGAGCAAGCGCGATCCACGGTGTCGCGACTGTAGGCTGTAAAGCGAGGTTGGATCCCATCCCGGACACAGCGAGAGACCTGAAGGAGACACCAACATTGGCCCGTTGGATTCCGTCTTCTTGCACAAGCTGAACGAAGGTCGTAGCCCAGAACCGGAAGTCGAACTCGTCCTTCTCGGGGTCGAGGCGAGGATCGATGTCGGAAAGTCTCTTTGGTATGACCCTAGTCTCTTTGGATACCGTCGTTGCGATCCTGGTCAGCTCCGGGTCTCTATTGTTAATGTGCAGTCGCTTGTGGTGGTGTTTTGGCTTCTTCTCCTCGGCATGCGCCCGGAGACCATCACGGAGACGGTCATAGAGCGCTGCTTCGTTGATTTCGCGGTAGTCCTCCTCTGTGCTCGAGGTATGACTGATTGGAGAATCCATGTCGCGCGGCCGTGGAGTCAACGTTGCGAGCGTATGTCATTGAGGACAAGCAGAGTGCTGGTGTCAAGGCCGAATCTTCTGCTTCGCTGAGCACTGCAGGTGGAGGGAGTTTTCTCACGTTAAAGTATGTTTTGAAGACATCCAACAACAGAGTGCCATCGCATCGGCGCAATACGACAGCACGCAGGCAAAGACTAGGACCCGAGGGAGTGACATTCTCACTCCACCTACCTGCCATTGCGAAGGCTTTTTCAGATAGCGCACATGTCTCAGAGTTCACTGAGAATCAAAGTGCTCCAACAGCAACTGCGGACAGAGGAAGACAGAGGCCGTGCCGTTCGCATGGATTTCCCCAATTGGCGCATCGCAGGCGAACGAGCGTCCGGTGCGAGTGAGTTTGACAGGATACGAGCGTGAGGAGAATGGTACGTAATGGTGTTCCAGTTGCGAGGGCAGACGGTGGCCAAGAGAATTCAGCCTCCGTTAGCGAGGAATTAGCAAAAACAATTCCGATTGTCAAAACATGCTTGGTTAGCCTTCATTCTTCCTTCAGCCTAGGTACGACAACATCCATCAGCCATGCATGCACTTCGATCCGTCTTCGATAAGCGAGCGATGAACCTTGGCCAGCTTATTGCTCGGCGCGAACGCCATCATGTCCGTCGTAGGGCTGAGTTGAGCCCTGCCACTCGAATGCTGTCCCGGGGTCTTCAGTTGCTCCGGACCGAGGAGTGAGATGCCCGCCCCGAATTCTTTGGGCTTCAGCTCTGTGGCATTCTGGGCTTTGTATGCTGTTCCGTTCTCTGCAATGACTCCAATGTGTTAACATCGCGAGGGCGTACAGCATTGCCATGTCGTTGAAAGACACAATGCATCCTCGCCATGGAGTATATATCTGGACTTCAGTTGCAGTATAACCTACTCTCACGTACAGGAACGCAAGAGATTTCTTCTAGTGTGAGTTACCGCCACCCCCAGCTTTTTGGAGACTGCCAAAGTCAACATGGGATTCACTTTGCACTCTACCCGCTGCCCAGCCAAACCGGCTGGAGCCGGCGAGAGCGGTGCTCCAATGATTGGGTCCCTTACATTCCAACATCTCGTTTCGATTGTCAGCTGGACTTGCTTCGGCGTGTGCGCCGCGCTGTGGCTCAACCTGGTCGTCCCTCATCTGCGTCGATACAAGGTCCCCAACGAGCAGCGTCAGATCTTCAGGATTGTTTCGACACCGCTGGTTTTCACAGTGATTGCGGTTATCTCTACTCACACCTACCATGCCGCCGAATACCTCGAACCGCTGCCCAATCTCTATGAAGCATTGGCGCTGGCGTCGCTCTTCTTGCTATATGTCCAATACGTTGCTCCGGATCTCACGACAAGGGATGCCGTCTTTCAGAGCTTGGAGATGAGAGGCAAGAAAGGGAGCGTCGTGTCTGGTGGAAGTCTCCGATTGTTCCGGGTACGTATCGCACTGATTACTGCTGCGCTCTGCTGAACGGAATGTGCAGAACGTCTGGAGAACAGTCTTCATCTACGTCGTCGTCTACACCGCTCTCATTATAACCCAAGAAATTACCAAGGCCACTGGTACTTACTGTAGCACTTCCTCTAAACCTAGGTTTGCAAAAGTTTGGGCACGAATACTGTCTCCTGTGATGGTGTGGTCTAACAGAGTTGGCAGATCCAAGCCCTCGAACTTATCACGACCATCTGGGCTATTCTCGCAGTCGTTAGATTCCAGCGTCGACTTAGAGAGTACATGAGCGGTAAGAGGGCTGTCTTGAAGCTCGTAATGTTCAAGCTCTTTGTGGTTGTCACCACCCTTCAGCATGTAAATCTCAAACTCGTTCCAACTCCTGAAGCGAGCTGACACTGTGTTAGTTCATCTTCAGCATCCTCAAATCCAAAGTCGCTGGTGGTTCCAAAGTGACATACGACGACATTACAATTGGGCTGCCTGCGTTGCTGATCTGCGTTGAAGCCTTGCTTTTCATGGTCGCGAACCAGTTCGTTTTCCATGTAAGTGAGTATGGAGGCATCCAAGAGAAGGAGGGCCCCTCTTACCGTGTCGTGGAGGCCTTGCTTGATGCTTTGAATCCCGTGGACTTGATCCGAGCAATCGGCCAGGCGTTCGGGTTGTTCAGGACACAGAAGTCGATCCAAGGTTAACTGCGCCTTGTCATGAGTATGACAGTTTCAGTTTTGAGCCTGGGTTCCGGATATTGTACATTTTCTCGACTTAGGAGTATAAGGCTGGCGAACGTAGTAACACCCGAATAGAGACTCTTTTGAGGATATATTGTAATTTCTGTGGCTTTGGGCTTCGGCCAGTTAATTCCTAGCGCGTAATGCAGGCTGATTGCAATCCAAGTTCGTGAACTTTCAGATACGATGGAGTCGGGCTACAGTGATTGATGCACTCATATAGACTGCCTCGAGTCGACATATTTGTGAGCACCAGTAAAGAACTGGGGTTGACTGAGACAGTGGAAAACTGAGCAGAAGGTAAGTTGCAAACCTGGGAAGGGTGAAGACGGCTATGCCATCCAGGAGCGGTAGACGTCGCGAGGTCCAGTGATACGTGACAGCATGGAGCGTGAGATGACACGAGCCGTGGAGTTGATTCGTTTTCCGAAAGATACGGACCATTGAGCACTCCGGTGATAGACTGAGGCCAAGTCATGTCCCTTTCTCGACCAGGCTTGTCGCTGAAGCGCTAAGAGATCCTTATCGCGGACAATTATCCCCGTATCGGTCACTGTGAGTGTTGCATCCTCCCTCTCCCTAGGACACAGTAGTGAGGCAGAGTGACCAGGATGAAAAGCTTTGGATTCGCCTCTGGCGGCAAAAAACTCTCTTCATTGACGAGAGAAACAGACGCACGTGGTTCTTGTCTCACCATGGCGGATTTCCTGGTGTTCGATACTGTCCAAATGACGAACAGATCTAGTTTGTCAAACGCCCTAAAGACGAGCCAGCTGCTCAGTTCCTGAACTGTGGTCTGCGGTTCAGGCAGCATTCAATCGGTCTTGCATTGCCACAGTCGAGTTCCGCGCCCCAGCCGCCAAGTACCGATATCGCCACCGTCAACGGTTCGTCCCTGTGAAAGAGATTTGAGTGTGTTGCCCATCAGTATCGCGTAGTAGTTCTCCGGTGGGGAAGTTGGGAGGTTGCCCGGCGCGTGCGAGTTTCTCCGCACCAAAGTTTCCCAGTTCTCCGCGTTGTCAGTCTTCAGCTTCATTCGATGTCACATCTTCCTCCATTCTCTCCTGCGTCTCGCTCTGAAAGTCGCAGTTGGTCTTACGCTTCAATCGAGACCACCATCCAGTGCGCGCCTATCTCTAGCCTCTGGCAATTTTCGGCACCGAGTTCCTGGACATGCTCTCCTGGCTATAATACTCCCCAACAAAATGAATGATGAGGTTGATGAACCACCGTCGTACATGCGCGATTCTTATCCCGTAACACAACCTCAGAACAGCGCCTTTCGGTTCTTTACATACCTTCAACCATTTCCTCTCTCGCGTTCTTTCGACTCCATCAGTCAAGTAATCAAGTAAGATGGTCCTTTCTCGGTAACCTTGCAGCTCGGCAGATATTCTCACACTGGAGACCGTAATTCGAGAGCTAGGTGTCGAAGAGCTTGGGCGGAAGGAAAATACAATGCAAGCTGAGTCTTGACCCTGAAAAGCGTCGTTGAGATACTTGGAGAGCAGGAAAAGAGCGCAGTGTCATACATGGATACCCCGACTTACCACAATGCAGACTGGAAAGGCATCTCGGCAACTTCTGCTGGAGTAAGCTTCTCAAGCCTGGCGACAAATCTGCCCGCCTCGCCGACTCGGACAGGTCGCTCTCGTAGCTTCTATGGAAGGCAAACCACGAGATGAACCTGTACGGTTGGAATACCTTCGGACAACCATGAAATCTTTTGCCACTGTTCCACAACATCAGAGCTCTGATGAGTTATGCTTGTCTTTGTCCCTCCAGAAAATAGATTCTCGAGTTCAGCGCCGGTTTAGCGATCGCTTCGGAAACTGAGCAAGTCTGGTGCGTTTCGACCGTACTCTACCGAGTCTCCGTCGGTCGTTCACCCCCGGATCCTACGCAAGTTGAATCACGCCAGCCCTTGCTCGCCGCCAACTCCTGGTTAGCCGCCCACGGGCTCCCGCAACCCTGCTGCTCCGATTCTTCTTTTGCCGCGCTTTTGTCTTCACCTGCACACCGTAGACAGTGTGTTGCTGAAAGGATGGTCCCAAGACTAGGCCGGGATGGCAAGAAGGAAGGGCCACAGCGCCCTGTGTAAGATGGGCAGAGATGACACGACAGCCATGAAATCCTTGCCGTCAGTCTTGAGCTAACCTCGCTAGTTGAAGCGTTGGATTTTCCTCGTCAGTTCAATGCTAAGCCACGATCTTGCACCCCGGACAGCACTTACGTCTGATTGGTTGCTTTGATATCAGACTGGATTGGAATTTCAAGGAACCCCTTTCATGATTGGAGCTTATCCAGACGCTGGAGTATTTGAAATGCGATTCAATCATTCTGAGCGCCATACGTATATACCAGCACTATGATAAAGGCGACCACTCTGTTAGGCACCTCGTGGAAACGCTTCTAAAGCGTGATCCGTTAAACTCAAACCTCCCACGTGTCCATGTCATCCAGAAAGTAAGAGCATATGGGCAAATCTCGAACGAGAATCACTTGCCTACATCCGAAAGCTGCAGGATGTCAAATCACAGTTGGACGGTTATATGCGTCTGAACACGAACCAGCACCAGCCGAGCTAGACTCTCAATCTTTCAGGCCGCCCTTGCTGATGAGCGGGTTCCTGAATCCTCGCAAACGTACTTTGTGCATTATACGCTCTGTGCAAAGTATATTCCGTGATCAGAGTGCTGACGTTTGCCTGTTGTGGAAGGATACGGCTACTATACGAGTCCGCCAGGCCCATCGTCAGCACAAGGACCCGCGGCAGATACCCGCTGAGATAAATTTGGATCACAACCACTTGAGCAAGCACTCAAAGCTGCCAATGAGGACATGGTAGTTTCATGCAGCATTCAGAGCACGACATCTGGCAGCCATTGAGCTGAAAATGCGGGTTTGTGACAGATCGCTCTGGAAGTGATATATGTCTCGACAAAATGCTGAGGTGGACCAGTGCGCGAACTCCTCTCATCTCAACCCATCATGGCGCTCTCGGAACTGTCCGAGCTTGAAGCCCTCGCTGCGACATGCCTCGTCCAAGCTGGTGCCATCAATCGAGCGGTCAAAGCTTCCGAACTCACAAATGGCCATTCGACTTCGCCATCTACGGATGGTGACTTGCGGAATCTTCGCCTGTCTATGCTGGAATCTGTCCAACGGCTCTTATTGATGGCCATGCCGCCAGAGTTCGTCCTGACGCAAGGCCTCTCAGCTAGTGTGAGTGATACGGTCCCAGAGACTGGCAGTGACTTACAGGTCGCAGATCATGGACCTCACCGCGTTGAGGTATATCAATCGCTTTGCGGTCGCCAAAGGCGTCCCGGCAGACAAGACCATATTGTATTCTGCGCTTGCAGACAAGCTGGGCGTGAACGAGTCGCAATTGAAACGCATCCTTCGATATGTGATGACGAAGGGCATCTTCGCAGAAGAAGATGGAGCCGTTGGGCATACACCAACGTCGCGACTACTTTTAAACGAAGGCATCGCCACGTTGAGCAGATACTCTAGCGACAGAGGCTGGCCGATCGCGAGTCGGTTCAACGATGCCATCGATAAATGGGGCCATGGTGCACAGGAACCAAATCAGACAGCTTTTAACGTCTTCAAAGACACCACACTTTCGATGTTCGAGTACCACGAGCAGCATCCGGAGTTTGGTGCTGACTTCCACACCGTTATGCAGCAATTCACAAAGACTCCGCCAATGTCGCACAAGCACATCAAGTCTGCGTTCGAATGGAGCAGTCTGTCCCATGCGACAATTATCGACGTCGGAGGAAGCCTCGGCCATTGCAGCATTGCAATCCTTGAGGAAAATCCCACCCTCACTTGCATCGTACAAGACCTACCCAAGACGGTTTTGCAAGCGACAAACCCTGCGACCTCGATTGTTCCCGCTCATCTAGCTGACCGAATCTCCTTTCAAGAGCACAGCTTCTTCGACCCGCAGCCAGTGTCCGCGGACATTTACTTTCTGCGAATGATCTTCCATGACTGGGCAGACAAATATGCAAGGACGATCCTGCAGAATCTGTTGGTTGCTATGAAACCGGGCGCTAAAATTCTGATCATGGATTATGTGACTTTACCATTCGGCACGCTGAACATTGCTGATGAACGTCGCATGAGGATTCGGGACATGCAGATGATGGTAATGCACAACGCTCTGGAACGCGACGAGAACGAATGGAAGCAGTTGCTGCTCGAGACCGATTCGCGGTTGAAGCTGCTTAGGATTCGAAAGCCCGCTGGCAGTGCGCTGTCGTTGCTTGAGGTGTTGCTGGATGATCGGAGAGATTCGGTGCTGCAGGCATGAGTGCCGTGATGATACGAACGAGACTGCCGGTTTCTCGACGTCAAAGAGAGCTTGGTGATCCAGAATGTGTCTGTGGAGAATCCGATGTAGGGCACGACAGACGAGACTACTCACCGCGATGTGTCGAATCAACTTTTTCTGTTGCCTGCAAGTCAGCGTGAGCCATCGACAAATGCATTATGCTTGCTATGCCTCAAACCCTGAACACCGCTGGCTCATAGACTTGAATGAGCTGAATGACCGAAAATTTTGGGCACTGCAGCTGGTTTCTTCGTCGTCGTGGAGTTTCCATTAAGCCTCAAACGTCACATTACCACCTGCTTGCACCTGGTAGGACACCGTGAAATTACCTCAGTGAAGACCCAGTCATCTGCTAGTGACAGCCCAGAAAGCGCGTCGCCAACGTTTCATTTTTGCATCTGTCCTTACTCAACGACACACTTTTCCGGCAATAAAATGCGGTGGTCGTTTCCGACCCATCCGGCATACTGCCAATATGGACGATGCGTTGATAACAGTGGCATCTTTGACAACACATTGGAGGCATGCTTTCATCGCCAGGAGACAGCAAGGTCAAGTCCTACATCAGTCCGATGTTCCTCAAAGGTGCTAACACAGCCGCATGCATGCCACAGAACCAATATCACGCACACCAGACCATGCTCGTCAGCAGCAACGGCGATACGGGGGTCGACAGCAACGCCCGTATTCAGTTGAAAGCGATCACAACCCACCCGCCCAATCCGTGGGAGGCATTGTTGGATGGCTGCGCAATATCCCGAAAAATGCATTTGACCCAGAAACCTGCAGTCTCAGATCAATGTCTACAGGGATTGCCGATTTGGCGATGGTCTCTTCTCCCTCCCAGTCAGACGAAAGCGGTACACGAGCTGAGATGTAGGTGAGAAGGACGCAGAAGAGGAAAGAATCGAGTCAAAGAGCTTACAAGTCCAGCCAGCCGGTGAGCCAGTCGAGCCTGGTGGAGACCAGCACTGGCCGCCATGAGCTTATGTTCAGAGCCCGAGATTTCAAAATGCGAATATTTCCATGATTCCTGCCAAGGGAACGACTCACTCAGCCGCTGATTCCGAGTTACAAGGAGGCGTTGTTATCGACTTTACACTTCTCGGCCTGGAAATGACGACGGATCAACATGGAGCGGCAGTCAGAGAGGCCTCAAGATGTAACATAATTGTTTCGGACTCAACACATTACGAGATGCTCTTCCAATGAAGGACCCCTAAACAACTTTCATTCCAGCCAGGAGGAAGCTTCCTTTGTTACGGTTGGTTCAAAGATTCGAAACAGCTTGGGTGCGGGATTGTCTGAACACTGAGGATCTGTACCTGATCCTCGGTACGCTCGTCGGCTCTTCCAAGATCTGGTCAGTGCATTGCAGCGTCTATAAAGGCAAGTTTGTTAAGATATATAACTCCATCGCAGTGACCTTGAAAGAGGTGGTGGCACTGTTCCATGCGGAAATCGAAAAGCTTTCCCGTCGTGCCGACGACGTAATCTACGGGCTCAGGGAGTGTCTTCCCCTGAGAATTAATGAACTGTAACAGCGGTACAACTGTGTCAGAAGGGGCTTAAATAATGCATTCTCTTTGTCGTACAGCTAGATGGACGGAGTGTCGAAGATACTGGAAAGTCGAACACCTGCCTTGCTCAAGGTTTTGAGTCACCCCCAAAAATGCCAGCCAATATGGGACCCCTTTCCAACTGGTACGCCTTTTGGTTTGCCTCAAATGCCTGGAAGAATTTCTGTCCTAGAAGGACCTCAGATCAAGAAATCAGTCGCAGCAAGTCGCGATTCCGCATCCACCTATAACTTAACCGTCTAAAAGTCGGCCGTGATCCCAGTGGACCATATTCGTGGTGTGCTCACTCCAGACATCGCCCCATCCAAGCCACAACCAAACTGGCTCCGTAGCGTCAGATCCCTCTTGTAAGTGGGCATCCCACGTATTGGCCAGAGAGAACATAAAAGCTTTAAGGCATCGTACATAAGATTTTTTGACTCTCATATCCACGTCCGACAACGTCGAAGCCCGTTCTCAGGCACAGCGCTGGCCTGACTCTTGAAGTTGTGTATGAATTGGTGGATGGGCCGACGGTGTCCCAGCAGCTCTTGAGTGTGTCAAACTGTTGTCCGTGCTCCCATATCAAACGGTCAAAGGAAGGCCATGCGCGGTATGGACAAGCTCAATTTCGAAGTTGTCAAGTGGGTGGAGGGGAAGTATCCATGGCGGTCGGCCGCTGGCACTAGAAAGTGTCCTCGGGGGGTGTACCCGGCTACGGGAAAACTCAACGATCAACTGCCGGAACTGGGAAATGCGTACGAGGTGTTAGGAACAGCTCGGTACAGTGGAGGGTTCTAGAAGATTCAGCGAATAAAAGCTTTGTCCAAAACCCCCGGCATACGCGATATAACCGCGGTGTCAACAACCGACATAGCGCCCTGTTCCAACCACCAGGAAGACATGTCAAGACCATTTCACCACCGACAACCCATTGGACTCTTGCCTAGATTGTGGAGCACAGTGCAAAGCTCGACCTCAACTACAAAAGGTTCTGTTCGTAACATACCCTCAGTTTTGCAAATCTGACGCCGTTAACGACCGTTTCAAAACTCAGTACCAGCGTGTCACTCCTCCTTATTTTCGCTTTTCCCTTGGCGAGTCTTTTCTCCATTCAGAACTACAGCGAGTATTTGAATGTTGGCGCCTTGTCACCCATCTGATAGAATTGCTCCTCGGAATACTGTCGCAGAATTTCTTCTCGTGGCACAGCCTCCCACTTCTTGTTGTGTCGCCAGTACAAGTACTCCAAAAGCAGCGCGGCAACGATCCCAGCGGCTGCAAAGGCTAACGACGTGCCAAAGCCAGTCGGATACCGAGGTGCCTCCTTGTTGAGGAAGATCCAGCTGCCGATGAAACCTCCCACGTTGCCGACAGTAACCATGAGGGCTACGCCCATTGATCGCTTCTCTGCGGCAGCGAGGTTGTTGACGGTCCACGCGTTGCACCCGGGAACGATGGGATACACGCCCAGGCAGGCCAGGACGACCATTGCGTAGCAAGTCGATATATCTGTTGCAATGTGCGGAGCATACTGGAAGAGTACTGCCATGGAGACGATGACGATCGATTGGAAGAACACAATGAAAGGCATCCGCCGGGACAATTTATCTGCCCATAAGGATGACACAACAGCTGCAACAGCACCTGCAAAATATGGCGGCGCGCTCAGTAATTGCGCATTAGTTGAAGTGAAGCCCATGTTTCGGATGATTTGAGGCATGGTGAACTTCAGCCCGTTGTTCGGCACCGTGTTCGACGCGCAGATGAGCGCTTGTAGGTAGATGTGGCCGTCTGTGAAAACTTGCTTCGCCGTGGCCCATTTGAAACTCCTCGCCCTCTTCGGATCTTCAATCTGGGCTCTCTTCTCACCGCGAGTGACGTAAAGCATGAGTTGTAGGTATCGTTGTTCATCAGGTTTCAGCCATTTCTTCGCCAGAAGGGGGGAGTCCGGGAGGAGAAAGAAGGTTAGGACCCCGGCCATAGCCGACGCCAGCCCTTCTAGGATGAAAATCCATCGCCAGCTATTGTAGGAAGTTAGTTACTCGAAAGACTGTATCGGACCGAAAGACGTACCCCTCGTAACGTCCAATCCCATCCATCTGAGCAATGCCGGCAGCCAGCAGCCCCGAGAAAGCGCCAGACGCAGCACTGGAGACGTAGAAAAGAGCATTGCGGCTTTGTGTTCGATTTGGCGGATACCACTCTGTTTTCAGGAGCTCGAGTTAGTGGATCGAATATCTGAAGAGTAGTAGAGTGTTTCTTTTCGTTGGACAATAAGTTGCTGAGAGTGGAAATAAAGATTCCGCGGAGAATAGATGTGTATTGGACAGGCAGTAGCAGCTTGCGTAGGGATTGCGACTTACGCGATATGAGCCAGACCGCACCAGGAAAGAACCCGGCCTCAAACGTCCCCACGAGAAAGCGGGTAACACAGAGGCCAGCAAAACTGCCGACACAGCCAGTGAGTGCCACAATGGAGCCCCAGCAAGTGACTATGATGCCGATGTACAGACTGGGTCGTCTAAACTTCGCTAAGAGCATGTTGCTTGGGATCTCGCATAGGATGTATGGAATGAAGAAGACCGATACGGCGATATTATAGTCGGAGCCCTTCATACCCAAGCTCTTCTCGAGACCCTCGATCTTGGCATTGCCTTCACAAAGAAGATGTCAGCATGAGGGTGCGAAGGAAATCCCAATGGCAACATACCAATGTTTGCTCTGTCCAGGTGCGAGATGAGATAGAGAAGGGACAGCATAGGCACGACACGGTAATCGACTTTGCGATAGATGGCTCTTTCTTCTTTGGTCGTGAACCTGGCTAGGAATCCGGCATCTTCTTCGGTCAATCCAGCTTGTCGATAGGTCTCGTATTTTGCTTGGCCAGGACCACTTTCGACATGTTTGAAGTCGGCGTCAATCTCCTTTGCGATGGAACCTGAGTCGGAAGCTGTCACCATTGCTAGCGTGGTTGTAACAGTTTGGCTCGCCTTATTGCCCTTCTCGTCAGTGATGCTACCTTTAGTGTCCATGAGGTCACGTATATCTCGCTTCGATCGCAATGCCGCCCAACTGAGCAAGGAGTTTTGCTGCTTGAGGATGCCTCCCAAAGGTCCGCCACACTTAGAGGCTGTTTCGTTCAGCGGAAGCAGAAACCGAGTGTTTGAACATAATGCGTTCGAGTATCTGAGGTGGAGGTGGGTACATCAGTAGAACATATAGAAGTGGCTGTTAGCCTCCCATCCTCCGCAATCTTGGGGTTGGTGTGAGCGGGAGGTCTGCGAAGTTAGATGGTCCCGCCGACAAGAATCCGGGGAGAGCTAATGGTGGATCGAAAATGCCGCGAGAATCCCGCAGGAATCCCGCACCGAGTATTCCGCACGGCTTTGCTTGGATTCCGATCTCCAAGTTCGATCGGTCTGATACACCGCCGGCCATGACTTGATGGCGGATCAGCCATCGGAGTATATCCATGTTCGCACCAGGGGGAGCAGTGCCAATAAAGAATTCTTCCGTAAGGCGAGCTCTGTTTTCGAGTTCGTGCTGATACGAATACCTGCACTCTTACGGCTACTGGACTGCTCAATTAGAGGACCGGGTCAAACTGTGACCAATCAGCCGCGATAAAGTCCTGCGGCAAGCCAGTACCAAAGACCGAATTTAGGGAGTTGATGCCCTCGAAATCATCGGCCTCAATCTGAGTGAAGAGGCTGAGGTCGATGTGACTGTTTTGTTGTTCGAGATGGTGTGCGTGCTCTTCTTGCCCACTATTCGAAGCATGTGCCGTCTCGATTTCATTTCCGGATAGGCCCCGCTGATTGTAGGAAGTCGACGCGTCGAGGTTGGGGTTGGGTAAGCTCCGCGCCCGGTCCAACAGCGAGACATAACGCGACGCCAGGATACTTACGAAACCTGCTGAGCGCAGGAACTCCATTCCACACTCGAGAACAGCAGGATCTGGAGCGGGTGACAAGAGGCTGCGGATCGATTTATCCATGGTCTGGACTGTTACAAGGACACCGACGGATGTGAAGATATCTGTCTCGGGTTAGCAATCTTTGCCCACCCAGGGCGAGAAAGACTTACAGTGTAGGTTGTACCACAATGAGTTAAGAAGGCGGCGGTTGTAAAAATCGTGTATCAAGCGGATCGTCTCCGTGGCTGCCGAGACACATGCCTGGCTCGAAGCAAGCGCACCGGCTCTCATAAACTCTCCCTTGATCATGTTCTTGCTTAACAAGAGGAATGATGGCCGTTGCAGGAGGAGCCTGATTTGAAGGTATCTTATCAGGATGACTTTGCGCTGTCGTTCAAAGTCGGCAGAATCAGGCAGATCAGGCTCGATCTTCAAATGTAAGGGCGTCTCATTCCACCAAGCTTGTAGTTGGCCGTCGAGGAGAAAGGAATGCCCAATGATGTTGGATTCTTCCGTTCTTTTGCACGACCACACCGGTAGATGCCGTGTTGCCCTTAGTTTACGACTGGAAAGATAAAGCTTAGACAGTATCTCATCAATGACATGTGACAATCTGATGGTGTGGACAAAAAACGATAATCGAGAAGGTCGTCCCGAGGGCTGCCTGGGGCTTAGGGCTGTGTGAGTGATATATTGATCGTCAACCTCCAGGGGAAGATCTACTTCTGCGTCAGCGAGATTGATTGCAGGCGGACGACCCAGTTTCATGCTCAGTGTCCGGTCAAGGACGAAACACCCCCACCAGACTCGCTTTCTGGTCTCTTTCTCCACTGCAGTAAGCCCACCATCATCAGTAGGGTTGAGGTGCAGGCCAACGCTGAACGCACTCCTGATCATCAAGCCACTGAAACTCCAACAGTCATTAAGCTCCAAGGTCCCTTGGAGGTAGTGACACAGTAAAAGCAAAGCCTGGACCAGTAGAAGGTCGGCATTCTTGAAACCGTAGGATACGATGACGCGTTTTGCTCGCTCTATGAAAGGTGTCGCTCGCTTAATGAACGGCTGTTCGTTGGATTCGAAGCAGAACTCGCAGCCATACGCGAACACCAAATTTGCCACAGCCAGCCATGACGCATGGGCTGGCCTGGACTAATTCTTTGCTCCCCATATTTCTTCGTACTCATGACGGAAGCTTCCTTCGTGAAGGAAGGGGTAGAACACATGGACACGCTCAAAATAGGCGTCGACCAAAGCGTTTGCTGTTTCGCGTGGCGGTAAATCGAGATGATCAGTGTTGGTGATGTAGGGAGAAGTTGATGTAACAGTGTCGTGGGGGCTCAAAGCCTGGAGCATGTCAGCGCACCGGCTGCTTCGTACAAGGCTGGATTGACATACACTTTCAGATATTTGCGCGTCGTTTAGCGATGATTGTAGCTCTGGTCTAATCTTCGATACGAATCTGAACGTGGAAGAGTCCCCGAAATAGCCACTGGGAGCCGCGGCATCTTTGTTCAGGAGCTGTGGATTGTCTTCGCCTGAGGTAATGCTGTCTAAGTGCTCAGTTGTATGCAGAGAAGCCGGAGTGGGTCCACAGTCGGCAAAGTTCTGTGAAGCTTGATGATGTTGGCGGACCGCGCTCATCTTGTTGTTGACGGCACCACACGTCTGCAAGTCTTGTTGGCACGCTCCACTGGGAACGTCGCCTCTCACCGCTGACCCATTATGCCTCGAGCACGTCAGTATCGTGGCCGACTGAAGCTCCTCAACTTACGAAGGTACGGACTGTCCATCCAGATCGACTGATGAGTACTCGCACGAGAGGCCCCTCTTGACGCATCGCGAGCACCTCGGTCTTGTCGCATCACATCTGTGTTTCCTCTTGCGGCAAGGGTTGCAGGCTTGTCCGAATCCAAGTCGTTTGGCCCTGGGCGACTTCCCGACCTTGTCCGCCATGGTGAGGAAGGAGATATTGCACTTGGGAAGTGCGGAGCGGCAAGAGTGTTTGTAGTGATGAATATCTGCGGAGTTCGAAGACGCGGGGGAAAATCTGGGGTTTGGGCGGATGAATCCGAAACTTTTGCCCAGAAGCAAGTCAATATTGTGATTTGCCGACATGGGCCAACGCCATTTGCATCAAAGCTACAGATGGTGACAACCTATTTTTATGGGTATCGCTGCTGGCGGCTCTCCTAAAAGGAAGCCAATCTGCTTTGTGGTTTCTTGCACTCTCGTCAGCTCTTTGTCCAATCCTAACCACATCAGCTCCTCCAAAAATGGTTCTTCGACTGTCTTTCGCATGTTGGGACTATGATCGGATGAAGGCATTAGAAGATGGTAGAATACGCCCCGAGGGGGTTGAAATGACCTTCCTGAATTATCGCGTTGAGGAGACGTACGTATGAGGTGCTGACCCGACTACTGATAGAAAGCTGCTAACCTATATCTAGGTTCTTCAGGCAGCTGCGGTTTCAAGAATTCGATGTTTCGGAACTGTCGCTCTCGTCTTACGTGCTCACATTGAATCAGGATAATCCGCCTTTCATCGCATTGCCAGTGTTCCCATCACGGTTCTTTCGCCATCAATCCATGTACATCAACACGAAGTCTGGTATCGCCAAACCATCCGACTTGAAGGGGAAACGGATTGGTATCCCGGAATACCAAAGTATGGAATATCATGGTTCCTGGGCAAACGGGCACTAATAGTGAGCAGTGACTGCAGCAGTTTGGCAAAGAGGCATTATGGAAGAGGAATTCCGAGTACCGCTGACGGAAGTGGAATTCTTCACCGGGGCCACAGAACCGTCAATCGAAGAGCGGAAGCCTAAGATACCTCATTCCCTTCCTCCGGGCGTCATAGTCACATCGATCAAGCCTGGCCAGAACCTGTCTCAGATGCTCGAGCAAGGCGAGATTGATGCGATTTTCAGCGCCGGCAAACCTTCATGCATCGACCGTTGCGACCATTGCACGTATCTGTTCCCCAACTTCAAAGCCGTCGAAGCCGATTATTACCGAAGAACGGGGATATTTCCGATCATGCATGTAATTGCGATCAAACGATCCGTGTACGAGGCCAATCCGTGGATTGCGCGTACTTTGCAGAAAGCCTTCGCCGAGTCGTTGCACCTTGCATATGACGCGCTCAAAGAACGATCTGCGTTGCGATATATGCTGCCGTGGCTAGAAGACCACGTTTCAGAAACGAGAAGCTTGATGGGAGAAGAGGTTTGGTGGAAGGATGGCTTCCAAGAGAACAAGCGTGTTATCGAGAAGTTCTTGAAGTATTCGCACGACCAGGGCTTGGCGAGGAGGCTTTTCAAGGCGGAAGAAATCTTTGCGCCGAATACGCTAGAGTCATTTGTCCTATAACGTCGGGACACCTTTACGGTCGTGCAGCTTCTGATCAGCAAGGGAAAGCTGCAAATTCAGACAGACCTTACGAAGTAGGCTCCATAACTCAATGCGGAGTGTATTCCTAACTTAAATTTTACGTGCAATGATGCCACCCATATCTCGCATGTTGCAGGAGGCGCCCAACTGCTCTCTCTCAGACTTGTGGAATATCTTGCTCCTGCTCGCCGGCCTGATCGGTGTGGATCAACGATCAACCAGCAACACAGTGTGACTGACGAATACCGACGAGGAAGACCTGGAGTTGTGGTTGAGCCCGTTTGCGGAGAAGATGCGGCGGCTCAGAGAGAATCCCGCACCTTCCGACAATCTTTCCGCCCTGGTTGTCACCTCCCCGCTGGGCTGCGTTTGTCCACCGCCCGACTTCGGATTGGGGAAAAGGGGCAGGATCAGAATAAGTAGAATTGCTGGTGTCTACAATTTGCAAGTTGGCGACTTCGACAAACAAATTAAGTGTCACAGTTCTACCTTGCACGGCATCATCATGATTCCCCAACTTGCCTTCCTAGGCGCTGCGGCAGCTGTTTTACTCGCAATCATTCAGTACTTTTATCAAGGGTGGCAGGAGGAGAAATCCCTGGCTCACGTACCCACTCACAGATTCTCAGACGGAGACGATTCCCGCAAAAGATACCTGACAGATCTGAAGTCGTTGCTCGAATCAGGCTATAGGAGGTACAACAAGAACGGACAGCCATTCAAAGTCGTCATTCCGGTTGGCGGATACTCAGTGAAATATCGAGTCATCCTACCGAAGAGCTATCTCGAAGAGATCAAACACTTGTCGAACAGTGTCTTTAGCTGGCAGCTAGCATCTCGCATTATTTTCGCACAAGATTACACTGGAGCACCTGACCGTGGACCATGGTCTGGAAAAGCTCTTCGAGTGGGAATCCACCAGAATCTAGGAGACATCACAACTCAGCTTGACAAGAGGATCACCAGATACTTCGAGCAGAACTTGCCTCAAGAGAGAGGAAATGCTGCCATCATCAACCTCATGGAGTTTTTTGTCCCCACCATCACATATGTGACGAATGCTCTCTTGGTCGATCAGAGGCTGTCTTCAGATCCAGAGTGGTTGCGGCATACATCCGAATTCGCCGTGAACCGTTACAAGGCAGCTGATGATGTCCGAGAATGGCCACCATACCTTGCTGGATTGATCGCGCCATTCATCCCTTCCGTTAAGAACTTGAGAAACCAACGGAGATACGTCATGCAGAAGATGAAGCCCCTATATGACGATCTGAAGGCGCAGAATCTCCTCGGTGCCGACGACAAGAAGAAGCATCAGAGGGGTATCTTCGGGTATCAATGGCTCTGGGGTGGTGCGCCAGAGAACGTCACTTTGGAGGATTTCTCAGACACCATGATGAGGACGTTGATTGCGTCGATTCATACCACGGCAAAAACCATCAGTGTCGCTTTCATAGACCTCCTAACGCAACCCGAATTCGTCGCGGAGCTCAAAGCTGAGGCTCGAGAGGCGGTCAACGAGGACGGATGCGGCATCAATTTAGATCGGCTCGTGAAGCTGGATTGCTTCCTGAAGGAGTCGCAGAGGCTGAGCCCGGTCTTCCTTTGTAAGTTCGGCGTTGTGTCTGACGAAAAAGGCTGACAACCACAGTCACGATGAATCGGATTGTCACTCAAGACTATGAGTTCAAGTGCTCGGGCCTCAAGCTGCCGAAAGGAACCATGATCACAGCGCCAGCAGCTGCCATTGCCACTGACCCTGAAACCTTCCAAGACCCGAACAGCTTTGATGGAAACCGCTATGTCCGTCTCCGGGAAGAACAGAAAGAATCGGCAAGTGCCTTGGTCTTGGGCATGTCCACGATAGACTCGCTGGGGTTTGGGCTGGGGAATCAGGCTTGTCCTGGTCGATTTCTTGCGGTGAACAATCTAAAATTGATGATGGCGAAGTTGCTGATTGGCTGGGACATGACCTTGGACAAGAACGGACAGGAGTATAAAGGTCCCAGGCCCGACATGGAGTACAATGATTTTTCTGTGGTACCGCCGAGTCAATTTAGTATTCGGTTACGGAAGTTGTAGGTTATAAGACCCCCAAGAGCCCGGGTCGACCAAAACAGAGCCACACAGGTACCGATCAAGGTATGACAGGCTGACCTCTTAGTCACAACTTCTCCTTCGTTGTAGGACTTAAGTGAACCGCAGCTTGGGATATGACCACTCTTCCGTCATCTGCCACTTGCCGATATATGATAAGTTGACCCTTATCCTCTGCCCACATTTCAGTCCTGACAGTCTGACCGGGAAAGACCGGTTTGCTGAGTCTTAACTTGACGTTTTGGAAGCGTGTGTGATCTCCACCTGCAAAGGTGTCAATAACGTGCGTCACGCCGATGCCAATTGTACATGTTCCTGAGAGTATCGGGCCTGGGAAGCCGCCAGCCCTTCCGTGAGCAGGGTCAATGTGCATAGGATTCCATTCACCGGATGCGGCACGATATGCCGCCCCTTGCTCTGGGGTGGTCTGGTGCTCAGCAACAGCGTCAGGCTGACGGGCCGGGGTAGGAAAGGATGCCGTCCTCATTCCCCGGTCCGCACTCTTGGAGGGAGCACCGTCTCCTGGAATTCTCATGATAAATGAGGTCCATTCAGAGTAACAGACTTCTGCGCCGCTTGCGTCGTCGATAGTCGTGATCCCGACACAGACAGTCACTCCTGTCCGACGGTTCACGACGTCGATCACTCTCGCCGTCGACTTGAGCGTGGCTGCCCTTGGAAATGGCATTTTCAGCTCCGTGTAATGTTCTCCGTGGACGTGATACTCATTCTTGAAGCCGGGTAAGAACTTAGGCATGTCGCGGGTAACTGCACCCATAGCATTGATCACAGGAATAGATGAGAAGGTGGGTAGGGCGTGGAAGTGGGGATGACCTTCCCAACAACGTTCGAGATTTGTGCCTCGAGCGCCGATCGAGAGATTGTAATTAATGATGTCTCCAACGCCGTAAGTAACGACGCTGGTCCACGACATCTGTCGGATAGTAGGGACGTCGATAATGCTGGCCATAATAACTAGTTACAAGACTTGAATTCTTTAACGTAACCGCTCCTGATGATTTCAAAAAGGGTACAATATATGTAACGTGCGGGGCTACGGGTCGGCATAATATCTTCCTCTGAACTACCTCGGTCATCCTAGCGGATTCCTAATATGAGAATGTCTCTGTAGTTAAGATCTATCTTAGCTAAAGCCGAGGTCCATTATCGCGGACTGTACTAGATCTAATATAATAGTATAGTACACTAATAGAATAAGGTTAGGTAAATACTACTTAAAGGTATATATTAAACTAGGGTCGGGCTTTATTGCCTCGGGTGAAGGATCGTACAGCGGTAGGCACTACCTCTTTCGTCCCTAGTATTGTCACGAACCTAGTGCTATCATGAGGCTAATTAGGCCCCTCACCCGACTCGGGTGAGGAACCTAATGGTATTAGGGAATAGTATAGGAGGAGGTAGTAGGATACAGCAGTAGGAGAAGGGATATAGTACTTCTACCTAAGTGCTATAATCTCCCACCCGAATTAGGTAGCTAGCTAGGAAATAGGAAAGGCACGAGCTAGTAGCTGTGACGGCACGGCACACCAGTGGAAATATGCAGGGCGGACACTGCTCAAAGGTATGGATTACTTAATACGAAGAGACTAAACTAAAGAGAAGGAAAAGATATGAAAAGCGCGATGCGCGCTGCCCTAGATGAATACTTCCCTCCGCTAAGGCTTTCAATATGTGCGTAAGCCGCTAAGGATTTTTGGTTACATATAACTAATTAGCGTTTAGCTATATAACTTATATAGACTCCCTTACCTAATTAGGATAAGGCTTAGTAGACACGTACTTTAGCTGGAATAGCTATAACTAGCTATATATAGATAGATGTAGTTAGATCTAGCTAAGTCCGGTATAGGCTATAATAATACCCCCCCCCTCTAAGAAAGCTTATCCTTAGGCTTTATTATTATCGTTATAGTCTTTTATTAGTTTATTATTCTCCTAGTAATATAGCTAATCTTATAATCTTCTTAGAGGCCCTAGTTATTAAGGGTACTTCTTATAGTAATTATAAACCTTATATAATATATTCTTAAAGTTAGAAGCTAAGTACTATTCTAGGTCTTTATTCTAGTTTAGCTACTATACTTAGTATTATAATTTACTATAGCGCTTTTATATAGCTAAAACTTTTTTAACTTCTTACTTATTCTCTCTATTTACCTTAATTAAAGGTAAAGGCTTATTAACTTAGCCTAAGAGAGGATTATCTAATACTTTTTAGAGGCGATTAGGGGAAAAGATTAGGTAAACCTTTATTAAAGGAGGTAGGTCTAGCTTAAAGGAGTTCTTAACTTACTCTAGGATATAAAATAGGCCTACTATTTAGTATCTTAGTTTTTAGTTAAGGTAATTAATCTTTTAGTTCTTTATTAATACTTAAACTAGATTATCTAATATAAAGTCTACTTCCCAGCGATATTTATTAGCTTATTATTTCTATCGCTCTTAAGCGAGTTTTATTATATTATACGCTAGTTCTACTACCCTACTTAATAGTACCCATCGATAGGAACTAAGATTTTTTATACGATAGGTACTAAGATATATTCTAGTACTTATTTCGCTCGGTACCTATCGTATAACCTTTAAGTTTTTTTAATAATATCGTCTATTAGGGTCTATTTTACGAGTATATAGTCTTAAAATACGAAATATCCCGCTCTAATATAAAGATATTAGGTTAACCCTAAGGAGAAAATAATAGGAAAACCTTAAGAAAGAAAAAAGACCTATAACTTTTTAACTAAAATTTTTTGAAGTAAAAATTTTAATCCTATTAAAAAGAGGGCTATAAATAGTATCTATAGCGAAAGTTTCGTTAAAATTAAGCTAGTCCTTAAAGAGTTATAAAATTAAAGGAGTTACCCTAAGCTTAAGGTAATAGATTTATAAGTTAAAATTTAAGATTTAAAGTATTATACTAGTAAATTAAGCTTATATTAGTAATTTATAAGGTTTCTCTCTTTATTTTAAAGAGATAATAATATAAAATATAAATTAATTTATATTAATATACTAAAAAATAAGAAATTTAAGTCTTTTCTTAAGGATTTTATAAGGGAAATTAAAAATATTATATTATTATTATAAAATTAAGCTTATATTAATATTAATTATATTAAGGTAAAGTTTAAGTTAAAGTAGTCTTACTAACTATATTTTAAATCCTACTCTACTACTAGTAGAGCTAATTATCTAACTAATACTATCTCTAATAGAGTATAGTATAGCTAAAATACCTTACTATTAAGGATTTATAGTTTTAATATAGTTAACCTATACTCTTAGTAATATTATATCTTTCCTCTTTTAATTTATTTTTATAGGGTCTATACCCTATACCTATTTACTACCTTTCCTCTTTTAATTTATCTTTACTAGCGAGCCTCGCTAAGCACTTAGCTACTACCTTTCCTCTTTTAATTTATCTTTACTAGCGAGCCTTACTAAGCACTTATCTACTACCTTTCCTCTTTCGATTTATCTTTACTATAACACTACTATACCTTATTTAAGAGAGTAATTATATCGCTTAGAGACTATAGTTAGATTCGCGTAACGGTAATTAAATATATTCTTTATAGAATAATAGCTCCTATTAACCTAATATAGATACTAGTTTAGGTTAACTAATAAGAACCTTTAGAGAAGATACTAGTAGAAGTATTTTAATATATTCTATAAATTCTCTTTATCGCGACACTATATTAAGGACTAATAAGTAGCCTTTCCTTATTAAATCTTCTACTAATAGAGAAACTATATAATATTTATTATAGTAAAGTATTAGAGACTTAAGTAAATTAAGATTTACTACTAGGAGAGCTACTATAGCTTTATAGGGTCGCCCTAAGAAATATTCTAATAAAGAAGCTTATACTTATAATATACTCTCTAAAAAGAAAAGTTATAAGTATATATATAGTAATATAAGCTAAATTTAGCGCTATAAGTAACTCGCCTTAAGTAAGATAATATTTAGTCTCTTACTAGTTAATCTTATAAACTAGTTTATAGAAGCTCTTCCTCTAAATAATAACTCTCCTCTATCTTATAGCCTACCTTTATTAATAGAGTAGACCTCTAATACCTTTAGGGGAAGCTTAGTTAATAAATATATAATAGTAGCTATATAAGGATACCCTTATCGCTTAAATAACTTAAACTATATAAACTATTCTATTACTAATATAATATAGTAGCTATCTAATTATAGTAATATATTTATATTCTTATTTAAATATTATAATATTACTATATTATTATCTAAAGATAGATATACTTTTATATCTTTATCTTTACTAAGTCTTATCTCTTATACTACTATCTAACTATCTAATAAAATATAATATTTAATATTAATTACTAATATTCTTTAGCGCCTTATACTTAGGGAACTAGATATAGTTAATAAGTATCCTTAATATATATATATATTTTATATAAATCCTCTTATTTATATTAAGGCTAAGGGAATATTTATATAAGCTTAAGACCTTAAGTACCTAGTCTTAACGCCTCTTAATATAAATAGTATACTAAATTATTATATTATAACTTAAATATTAATCTCCCTAAATAACCTTCTTCTACTAGTTATACTATACGCTTAGACTTAGTTCTAATATCTATATTATCTAGCGCTATACTAAGCTTAGTAGGTAGTTATCTAATAAGCTAATTAATAATATATATATTACCGTTAATATAGCTTAGCTTAGCTTAACCTCTATAAGAAGTATATTAAGTTATTAATAACTATATAAAACCTTTACGCCTTAACCGCTAATATAACTATTATTAGCGTTAAAGGCTACTAATTATATAAGTACTAAACTAAGATAATATTATAATCCTTATTAGTACCCTCACTTAATGTCTTTTTACCCCTTATAGCCTTATACTCTATATCTATATTCCTAATAATCTTAGCTAAGAGATTATTCCTATACCTATAGGTCCTAACTATTATAGTTAATAGTTTCGTTACTCTCTTAACTAAGATATAATATTCTTAGATAAGTTCTTAGCCTAATATAAGCTTATTATTCTAAATATCCTTTATTTATACGCCTTAACTTAAGGCTATTACCTCTTAATTATAATACCTAAAGTATATTAATTTATCTATATAAGTCTCGCTAACCTAAAAGATAAAATTTATATAAGGCCCTTTCTTAATATAAGTTATAACTAAGAGATAGATAATTTAGTATTCTAAATATATTATAATATAAATAGCTATATTATAATTATTAAATCCTCTATAATACTCTTTATAAGTATAAAAATCCTATTTATTTAGCGACTAATATTATCTATTAGCTTTAGTCTCTACTTAAGTATCTTTTCTATCTACTACTTATTAGAGATAGCCTAATAGGATAGGTAAAGCGCGATGATAATAATAGTATTTAAGTCTTAGGTTACCCTTAACGTTTAGTTAATATACGACTTAAAGTATAAGAGAAGGATACTTCTCTTATACGAGTAATCTCCTTATCTATATAACTCTTAGCGCCTAAATGTTCCTAATAATTATCCCCCCTCCCCCGGGCTTCTCGTCCTTAAGAAGTAGTATAGTTGTATACGAGATATATCGCATTAGCTGTAATAGTGGATATTACTATATAAGTAGTTATCGGGTATAGCACTTCCGTAATAGTGCTATAATACTAATAAGTCCTAGCCTTATCCCTAGTACGTAGCCTTATCGGGGGTGTAGCCTTACTAAGTACGTATAGTTAGCTATTAATAGTAAATACTACTATTAATAGTAAATATTACTATTATTACCTACGGCGGTAAGGTTTATATCGTACCTAATAATTATAGTACGCCTATAACTAAAACTATCTTTATCTTCCTCTTCTTCTTCCTCTTCTTCCTCTTCTCTTTATAATAGTAATAATAATAATAGTAGTAGTAGTAATAGTAATAGTAATAGCGATCTATAAGTGCTCTTTAATAACGATTCGTATACTATATTACTATCTTATAGTATACTTAGCTAACGTATAGCTAGCTTTCTAATTAATCTTCTTTTATAACTTTTAATAGTAAGTATAAGTTACCTTTTATACTTATTATATACTAATCGTAATAGTGTCGGCCGTTAAAGTCTAAGTTCTTATCGGTCCTTCAGCTCCCGCTCCCACCGCCCTCGCCCCCCCTACACCCCCCGCTACCGCCGACCCTAATACCGTAGGCGCCGCGGCTATAGCTAGTAGTAATGGCGGCCGTAGTGGTAGTAATAGTAGTAAGCCGCCCGGTAATGATAGAAATAAGCGCCGTATATCTTACCCTTCCGTGTATTATATAATTATAGTAGCTAACTCGCGTACTTAGAGCGATCCCCGACCCTAGAGCCGCCTAAGAAGAAGAAGTGTACTCGCGTATCGGCGCTACTCTACTATCGGTACCTACGCTCGCTACGTAGCGCCGGCGCGGGGTCTACGCTAGCGTACGAGAAGACGTAGGGTTATACGCGCTACGATCGTTATACTTATAGTAATTATAGCGGCGCTAATAGATATATTCTAGTACGCTCTTTATTCTCTTCTCTTATATAAGTAATACACTAACTATTAAGTAGGTCCCTACTTCTCTCGCCTTCGCCGCCTAGCGACTCCTTAATAATAATAACGCGCTAGTTATAAGTGAGCTGAATACACCTATCGTAGCTAATATTTAGGCCTTAGTTAAGGCGCTCTCTAACTATATATAATTAGCGAAGGCTAATGCTACTCGCCTAGCGCTTAGCGTTTATACTTATAATAGCTATAACTACACTTTATCTACTTCTCTTAAGGGAGTCGTAGGTATAAACGCGCTCCTAATATAGCTTAGTAATATTATTAAGGCGTTACGCGATATAGTCGCTACTTAGCGATATTATATAAGTTTACTTCTCTTATACTATTTATATATTAACTTACTATTAGGCTCGGCTTAGTTTACTTATATAGGCTAACGAGTTATTATTATTCTCGTTAACTAATAAGTAGGCGCTAGTCTACTTATATATAGGTAGTTAGTTAGAGTATAGGTAGGTATTACCCTTAGGTCGCGTACTCCTTATATATATATCGCTTATAGCCTAATACGCTAAGGGGTCTTACTATAGTAAACTCTTATATATACTCCTTATAAGTTATATAAAGAGATAGCGTAAAGGACCCCCTTAGTAAGTAATAAATATTTCCTTTATTTTTCTTTTTTTAAGGTTAGGTTTACTATAGTAAACTTATATATAGTCTCCTTATAAGTTATATAGCGAAATAGTATAAGGACTAACCTTACGATAGGGTCTTACTATAGCGAACTTATATATATACTCCTTATAAGTTATATAGCGTTATAGTATAGGGGACTCTACTAAGTAATAGGAGGCTAATTTATATAGAAGCTTATACACTAGTCGCGAAATAATATAAATAATATATATATAAGCTTATTTCTTTCCTTTTCTATATACCTTAATCATATCGCGTATATATAGTATATTTATCTTTAGTTCCTATAAGTTATTAGTCTTAGAAAATCCCTTTTATTAAATATAAAAGAAGGTTTACCCTTACTATTTCTATTTATTAAGGATTTCTATAACTTCCTATTTCTTCTTCTTATTAATATCTATAGGTGTAGATAGTTTAATATTAAATTATATATAATACGCCTATAATAGAGATATATAAAAGGTATAGTAAAGCTTACTATACTTTACTAGAAGGGCTAGTTAATAGGTATTTAACTTAAACTATTTAACTACTTTAAAAGGGCCTAAGAATTAGTTAGCTAGCTTCTTACTTACATATAGCGTATAAATATTCTTCGCTATAAGTAGGACTTAATCTTTAATATTAAACTATATAAAGGTATATTTCTTATTATAGTGCTCTACTATCCTTATAGTCTATTTTATTATTATATTACGCGCCTCGCGTACTACTTACGCTACCTTTATAAGTATAACTATCTTCTCCTCTACTTAAGCGTTTCCTTATAGCCCCGTATACAGTACTCCCGCTATATTTACGCGTATTAATAGCGAGAAGTAATATACCCTTATAAAGGGTATCTCGCTCGTTATAGCGTTAGCCTATAAGTTTATAATATACTTAGCGCTTATAAGTAGCGTTACTTAGTTTAATTATTAGTAATTAATATAGTACCTTAAGTAGTACTCTAGGGTTTAATTTATTTACTCCATTTACCTATTAGTTTAGGGATAAAATATAGTTAAGAAGAGTCTATAGGTCGTAAGATAGGAGTATAGCGTACCCTAATAGGCTAATATAAAGATTAACCCTTAGTTACTTATAATTAAAGCTAATATACTATACTTAACTATAACCTTCTTAAGGATAATCTTACTTATAATAGCTATATTTATTATACTCCTATATAGTGTTAACACTACTATCTTTAAATATTAGTTAATAATTACTAGTATTAAGTTATACGCGCCTCCTATATATATTAACGGCGGTAAACTTACTATAAAGTCTATTAAGATATCCTACTATAGGCCCTTTAGCTATAGTAGGGGCTTAAGCTTCCTATAGGGCTTATACCTTAGTACCTTTATTCGTTAATAGATATTATATAAGTTAATATACCTATATATATCGCTCCTAACCTACGGCTACTAGTAGTGTTATATAATAGTATTAGCTATCCTTTATTACCTAAAATATCCCCCTTTCTAGGGATTATTATAGTTCACCTATATTATCTCTCGCCTTATAGTAGAATTATATAATATATATACGACTCTATTATAACGCGCGATACTATCCTAGTTCTTTAACTATTAGCCCTTATATATACCTAACGTAATATAACTATCTAGGGCACTTAACTACTAAGCCTCTTTACACTATTTATCTAGTACCTAAAGTTCTTATATATAGGTAGTAAGCGAGTCGCGATATAGCGCTATATACTCTTACTCTTACTCTTTAATATATAGTTATACCACGATCTATTCTTCTAGGGTAAGTAATATAATAATATTATATATACTATTAGTAGGACTCTTACCTTTCTAGACCCTAGTATAAGTTAATACTTTAATAACTACTATATCGCTAGCTTATATATATCCTATATATAAGTCTTTATCCACGGGTATACGCTTCCTTAGTAGTACCTCTAGGATATTCTCTTTAGGGGGCTCTTCTTTACTTATATAGTCTAGTTAATGAGATAACCTATCTATAAGGTTATCCTTTCCTCACCGCTATTAAATATAAAAGTTATATATAACTAGTACCTCGGCCTAGCGTATCTAACGATAATTTAAAACCTTTATAGTTATAAAGCTCTATAGCGCCTCGTAATCCGTAAGTACTATTATACTTATTATAGGCGCCTTAAGGTAATAGCGCTACTCCTTAAACGCGTAAACAATAATAAGTATCTCCTCGTCTCCTATATAGTAGTTCCTCTCTACTAGAGATAGTTTCCGAGAGAAGAACGCTATAGGTCTTTATTAGATGCGACTATTATATATCTTATATACTTATATTATTATACCCCTAATAGCTTCCCTAGATATATTTACTTTAATATAAGATTACCTCTCCGGGTTAAAGTAGGCTAGTATTAGCGTAGTCGAGAAGTACTCCTTTAGTATATAAAATATAAGGTTAGCCTCTAGTGTTTATTTAAAGGGGCCTATCTTCTTACCCTTTACTATTCTAGTAAGTAGATTTATAATAGGGGTAACTATATATAAGTATTAGTAGATAAACCCGCGATAGAAGTTAGCGAACCTAAGAAATATCTAAACTTCTTAGAATAATATTAGCACTAGCTATTCTTAAATAGCGACTACCCTACTAGGATTCATTAATACGCTATTAACTCCTACGCGATATCCTAGGAAGTTAACTTTATATATAAAGAACCTATATTTAAATAGCTTTATATATAGACTATACTCCTTTAGCCTCTTAAGTATAAGTAGTATATATCTCTTATACTCTTCTTTATTCTCACTAAATATAAATATATTATTTATATATACTATATATATATAGTTAAGTAGTTCTTTTAGGGCCTCATTAATATACCCTTAAAAGGAGACTAAAGTATTTATTAGCCTAAATAGTATAATAAAATACTTAAAGTAGCTATATTACGTATAAAATATAATCTTCTAGCGATCTTCCTCGGCGATAGGAATCTAATAGTAGATGTCTCTAAGGTCTAGCTTTATAAAGATCTTTACTTTACTTAAATAATTAAGGATTTCTAGTATAAGAGATAATAAGTACTAGTTCTTCTTTATAACTTTATTTAAACTACGATAGTTAATATAGAGTTATAGGCTACTATTAGCCTTTAGGATAAATAGAATTAGAGCTTTAGCTAGCGATTCACTAGGTTAGATCTAACCTTTCTCTATCGCACTCTTAATATACTCGCGTAAGACTTATAGCTCCTTTATACTAAGCGAGTATATAGGACCCTATAGAACTATCTCTCTCTCCTAAATAGGAATTAAATATCTAGTCTTAATTTCTATAGCGAAGAGGTCTTTACTAGGCTCTCTAAAGATATTAGTATACTTTACTAACTATAAGTTAAGTTTAACTTTCTCTATCACTATAAGCGATATACCTATATATTATATACTCTTCTTATTAAGTAGCTTTATAAGGATTACCCCTAAGGGTATAATCTTTATATCTTTAAGTAACTATACTACTAAGATATAAATAATATATAATTCGCCTACTTCGCGTAGCTACTATATACCTTTCTATTAATTAATATTAAGGTTTACTTCCTTTAACTAAGGGTAACCTAAAATAGCGTTATAAGTAAGAATATTAATAGTAATATAGTTATATAACTACTTTAAGTGTACTCTATATATATTTACTACTTAAGTATTAAGTTAATATTACCTATAGACTCTAATAAGTTATCTACTAATAGTCTAAATAGGGATATTTATAGTTATTAACTCTACGCCTATCTTCACAATAAGAAGTTAAGAGATAAAGTTTACCTATACTTTACTATTAACTAATATATATACTATATATATACTACTTTTAAACTTTAGCTTAATATCTATAGTAAGAGACTTTAACTTATTCTTATTACCTACTACTAGCGTCTTCTCCTTAAGTCCTAGCGCTACTATAACGCTTAATAGGCTAGATACTAGTTTTTTAACTTACTCTTCTCTTTAGCCTTAGTCTTTTTAGTACTTATTATATATAATGCTTTTATATCTCGCACCTCCTTTAATTTTAGTACTTAGTAATCTTTTTCTCTATAATCTATTTTTCTGTAATTAAAGTATTCGCCTATAAAGCGCGATTATATAGCGTCCTTATCTTACTAAACCTTCTTTAAGGAGGTAAGTAAAACTCGCTCACGTATCTTATATATCTTACTTATAGGTAGCCTTCGCGGCCCGCTTACTATAGGTGTTATTATAGCTATCTTAGGCTACACGAATTAAGTACTATATATACTTATTAACTACTTATCGTAGTTAATTATACTTTCTAGTTATTATATAAAGATAAAGACCTATACTTATAAGGTAATTACCTATAAGTCGCGCCTTATCATATCGCGAAGCGCTAGGGATAGAGCTTAGTAAAGGGCCTAGCCCTTTCGCTTATCCTCTATTAGAGGTCTAATATCTTCTTCTAGGATCTTAATCTTTAGTATAAGGTCGTGAACTAACTAGGTTATACCTTACTTAATAGTTATAAGCTATTTAAGTACTTCTCCTTTCTAGATATTTATATCTTTTATAGTATCCTTATACTATAAGAGAAATACTTCCTATATTACTAATAAAGGCTTATCTTCTCTTTAATTACATCTCTAATATACTATTATATAATTACTAAGATAGTTAGCTATAATTTATATATAATACGCCTAGTTAAGCGTAATATTATATAGGATTAACTTAAAGGTAATTTACTAGCTACTATTAAAGTCGCGTAGCTCTATTATTATTTTACTATTAAAGGATTTAGGCTTTATAATCTTAATTATCTTATATAATTTATTATAGTTATAGGAGAGATTTAACCTACTATATAGTCGCTTATAAGATAATAGCGCTATACCTATAACTTTTATATATTATACTAGTACTCTCCTTATAACCTTATCTTTTATCGCTTAAATTTCCTCTTATAATCTTTTTAGCTTTAACTCGCTTACTAGTTATGCGCGCCTCGCGAGGAGCGTAGCTAGCTTAATATCTTTAACTACTATACTATTCTCGCGCTTAAGTTATGTATATCTTATAGCCGCCTTACCGGCTTCTTTATTCTTATCTTCGTCGTTATCTTTCGTGAGTGTAAGTATAGGGTCTTCTTAAGGAGAGCCCGTGGCTAAACTCGCTTCTATAGGTATCGCTCGCACTATAGGTAATAGCCTTCTTAGGGCTATCGCTACGCGTATAACTATCATCCGCCTTAACCGATCCGAGAGTAATACTTTAAGAATATTAGAGATGGCCTAATAGGATAGGTAAAGCGTAATAATAATAATAGTATTTAAGTCTTAGGTTACCCTTAATATTTAGTTAATATATAACTTAAAGTATAAGAGAAGGATACTTCTCTTATATAAGTAATCTCCTTATCTATATAACTCTTAGCGCCTAAATATTCCTAACACTACTATAATAATAATAAAACTATATAGAAGAAGGATTAATCGCCTATTTATCTTATCCCTATAATTATACTTAGTTAATATACTACTAATAATAACCTAAAGCTTATTATTCTCCTTCCCTATATTATTTATCCTTATTAATAGATATTTAAACTTTTAGATAAGATCTTCGCTAAGTAAGTTAACTTAATTCTCTTTCTTACTATCTATTATACTCTCCTAAGTATATTAATAGTATTAATACCTATTAATTACTAAGTTACTAAATTTATAGCTACTATATATACGGCTAATAATATTTTTATATCTAGCGAAGATTATTAATAGATACTCTTATATTTAATTTAGGCTAAGTACTTAGGCCCTCTCTAGCGTTAGGTCTTAGTTAATATTTAGTATACTCCTTATTATTAGCTCTTTAGTAAACTAATACTAATTATAAATACTTATAAGATTAAGGTATCTATTACTAACTCTCTCTAGAGTAATATACTTTATAAGATAAATTAGGCTATTACTTAATATATTAATAAGTAGTATAAGTATTTAGCGATAGTAGACTTTAGCTTCTCTTAAGGTAACTCTTAGTCTCTTATTAATATAAATATACTATTTAGTTATATTTTATTATAGTTAATTATATATCTTTATTAGCTCTATAATAGGATTATAAATATTCTTCCCTTTATAAATAATAACTATTTATATAACTAAATATAGCGCGAATACCTCTTATACTTCCTCTATAGTATTAGCTTTATAATATTAAAGCCTCTTAAGGGTTCTTATTATATTAATATTAGGCTTTAATATATATAATTTTATAATATTATTAAGAACTTTTAGGCTATAAGAGACTTTTACCTTACCTTAAACTATATTATAAATAATCTTAACCTTAACTTAAAGAAACTTTATCTCCTCTAGTATATTATATATATAGTTACTAATAGGGAATATATTATTAAATCTAAGTCCCTTATCTATATATTTCTTTACCTTCTATATTATATCTTTAAGACTATTAATATTACTTATAGTAAGTTAAGTACTCTTTATATTAAGTTATACGCTTATAAAGACTTATTTTAGTAAATTAGCTACTTTATTAATATTATAGAATAATCTATATAAGACCTAATAGCTATAAAGAATAAGTACCCTAATAATTCTCCTAAATATTATATACTTAAGGCGATATATATAGTCTAGGCTTATTATCCTAGGATTAACTTATTTCTCTACCTTAATATATTAACCTTCTTACGCTAGGTTACCTAAAATATTAATTAACTAATATTTAATATCTTCTTTACCTTCTCCTAGGTCTTTAACTAAGTACTTATTATCTAGGAATAGATACGTATAACTACTATATTCTTTCACGCTATTACTATATTCCTTAGGACCACTAACCCTTATAATATTTATCGCTACTAGGTTAACTACTATTAACTATTACTTAATTAATAAGGTTATTCGCTTAAGCTATAAGAGGGATTTAGATTCTCGCTAAGTATATAATAGAGTAGCTTCCCTTAGTTTATAAATAAATTTAACTAGGCTAAGCTATTATTTAAGTTAAAGCTTACTAATATACTCTTATTTCGCTAACTATAATTTAAAGGTCGCGTAACGCGATTTACCTATTATATTAAATTTATTTATAACTTCTCTTATTAAATTAAGATATATAATAAACTACTCTTATAATATAGTTATACTAAACCCTATTAAGACTAGATCTTTACTATATTTTATTAGATTTATACTTTATAGTTTTAAAAGGAAGTATTTAACTATATTATAATAAATATTAAGGAAGAGTATATTAAAGTATATTAGCGAGAGGATATAGCGCTTTATTATATTAACTTAACTATTATACTAATATAAGAGAGGTAAGGGATCTAAGTTAAGAGTAATAGTTACATCGCTAATCTATATTAGGATTAACTAAAATAAGCTCTATTCCTAGATTAAGAGAGAGTTCTTATTTATATATATAATAAGTCTTATTTTCTTACCTTTTATAGTATATATAAGACTATTATAAAGACACTTAACCTTATATTTATAATTAAGTAAATTAAGTAATTTATTAAATATCTTTATATAATATACTAAATCTTATTATATCTAGTTAATAATTACTTTATAAATTAATAAGGAGATACTAATATATTAAGGTAAAGTTTAAGTTAGAGTAGTCTTACTAATAATATTTTTACAATTTAAAATAATAAATATATTTTAAATCCTATTCTTCTACTAGTAAAGCTAATTATTTAACTAATACTATCTTTAATAGGGTATAGTGTAGCTAAAATACCTTACTATTAAGGATCTATAGTTTTAATATAGTTAACCTATACTCTTAGTAATATTATATCTTTCCTCTTTTAATTTATTTTCGTAGGGTCTATACCCTATACCTATTTACTACCTTTCCTCTTTTAATTTATTTTTATAGGGTCTATACCCTATACCTATCTACTACCTTTCCTCTTTTAATTTATCTTTACTAGCGAGCCTCGCTAAGCACCTATCTACTACCTTTCCTCTTTTAATTTATCTTCACTATAACACTACTATACCTTATTTAGGAGAGTAATCATATCGCTTAGAGACTACCGTTAGATTTACGCGATAGTAGTTAGATATATTCTCTATAGAATAATAGCTCCTATTAGCCTAATATAGATACTAGTTTAGGTTAACTAGCGGGGACCTCTAGAGAAGGTACTAGTAGAAGTATTTTAATATATTCTATAAATTCTCTTTATTATAATATTATACTAAGGACTAATTAGTAGCCTTTCCTTATTAAATCTCTTACTAATAGAGAAACTATATAATATTTACTATAGTAAAGTATTAGAGACTTAAATAAATTAAGATTTACTACTAGGAGAGCTACTATAGCTCTATAGGGTCGCCCTAAGAAATATTTTAATAAAGAAGCTTATACTTATAATATACTCTCTAAAAAGAAGAGCCGCGAGCGTATATATAGTAGTATAAGTTAAACCTCTCGCTATAAGTAACTCGCCCTAGGTAAGATAGTATTTAGTCTCTCACTAGTTAATCTTATAGACTAGTTTATAGAAGCTCTTCCTCTAAATAATAACCCTCCCCTACCTTATAGCCTACCTCCGCTAACTAAGCGAACCCCTAATACCTTTAGGGGAAGCCTAGTTAATAAATATATAGTAGTAGCTATATAAGGACGCCCTTATCGCTTAAATAACCCGAACTATATAAATTATTTTACTACTAATATAATATAGTAGCTACCTAATTATAGTGATATATTTATATTCTTATCTAAATATTATAATACTACTATATCACTATCTAAAGATAGGTATACTTTTATATCTTTATCTTTACCGAGCCTCACCTTTTATACTACTACCTAACTATTTAATAGAATATAATATTTAATATTAGTTACTAATACTCTTTAGCGCCTTACGCTTAGGGAACTAGGTATAGTTAACGAGTATCCTTAATATATATATATTCTACATAGATCCTCTTATTTATACCGGGGCCGAGAGAATATTCACATAAGCTTAGGACCCTAGGTACCTAGTCCTAACGCCTCCTAATATAAATAGTATACTAAACTATTATACTACGGCTTAAATATTAATCTCCCTAAATAACCTTCTTCTACTAGTTACACTATATACTTAAACTTAGTTCTAATATCTATATCATCTAGCGTCGTACTAAGCTTAGTAGGTAGTCGCCTAATAAGCTAGCTAATAATATATATATCGCCGTTAGTGTAACCTAGCCTAGCTCGACCTCTATAAGAAGTATATTAAGTTATTAATAACTATATAGAACCTTTACGCCTTAACCGCTAATATAATTATCGTTAACGTTAGAGGCCGCTAATTATATAAGTACTAAACTAAGATAATATTATAATCCTTACTAGTACTCTCGCTTAGTGTCTTTTTACCCCTTATAGCCTTATACCCTATATCTATATTTCTAGTAATCTTAACTAAGAGATTATTCCTATACCTATAGGTCCTAACTATTATAGTTAATAGTTTCGTTACCCTTCTAACTAAGATATAGTATCCTTAGATAAGTTCTTAGCCTAGTACGAGCCTATCATTCCAAATATCCTCCATTTACGCGCCTTAACTCGAGGGTTAGGGTTAGGGTTAGGGTTAGGGTTAGGGTTAGGGTTAGGGTTAGGGTTAGGGTTAGGGTTAGGGTTAGGGT